>OW240921.1:64537189-64627177 GCA_933207985.1 Pelobates cultripes | reverse complement strand
GACAACAGCGATGCCATTTGTAACCTGTGCCAAAAGAAGCTGAGTTGTGGGAAGTCCTACACCCACCTAGGTACAACTGCTTTGCGAAGGCACATGATCGCACATCACAAACGCCTATGGGATCAACACATGAGTACAACCAGCACACAAACTCAAAGCCGCCATCCTCCTCCTGGTCCAGCATCTTCAGCCACATTAACCACTGCTGTCCTCCTTGCCCCCTCTCAACCATCCGCCCCTCCGTCTCTCGCCTTGAGCAGTTCCTGCTCATCTGCCCACAGTCAGGTGTCTGTCAAGGACATGTTTGAGCGTAAGGAGCCAATGTCACAAAGTCACCCCCTTGCCCGGCGTCTGACAGCTGGCTTGACTGAACTCTTAGCCCGCCAGCTTTTACCATACGCTGGAAGAGGATTGTGAGGAAGAGGAGTCAGAGGAGGAATGTGGCTTTGAGGAGGAGGAGGAAGACCAACCACAACAGGCATCCCAGGGTGCTCGTTGTCACCTATCTGGTACCCGTGGTGTTGTTACTGGGCTGGGGGGAAGAACATACCTTCAGTGAGATCACTGAGGACGATGAACAGTAGCTCGGCATCCAGCCTTGTGCAAATGGGGTCTTTCATGCTGTTGTGCCTGTTGAGGGATCCTCGTATAAAAAGGCTGAAGGAGAACGACCTGTACTGGGTGTCCACGCTACTAGACCCCCGGTATAAGCAGAAAGTGCCTGAAATGTTACCGAATTACAGCAAGTCGGAAAGGATGCAGCAGTTCCAAAATCAATTAAAAAGTATGCTTTACACAGCGTATAAGGGTGATGTCACAGCACAACTGGAATCTAACAGGGGAAGAGGTGAAAGTAATCCTCCTCCTCCCACGACCACGCCGGCAAGGACAGGACGCTTTACAGATGTTGTTGATGGAGGACATGCAGAGCTTTTTAAGTCCTACGCATCGCCACAGCCCTTCGGGGTCCACCCTCAGAGAACGACTCGACCGACATGTAGCAGACTACCTCGCCTTAACTGCAGATATCGACACTCTGAGGAGCGATGAACCCCTTGACTACTGAGCTATCCCAATTTGCGATAGAACTTCTGGCCTGCCCCGCTTCAAGTGTCCTGTCAGAAAGGACCTTCAGTTCAGCAGGAGATATTGTCACTGAGAAGAGAAGTCGCCTAGGTATGAAGATGAATGAGGGATGGATCCTGAAGGGACTGACAGTGGGCGATACATTTGACTAAAAAAGGCCTGATGAGGGGGACGTAACAGGGTGTGATATTTAAATCCCTAGCTCACCCCAGTACCTTGCCCTGTCGTGGTTTCCTGTTCCTGGTTTCCTGAGAGTGCTTTATCATTGTGAATCTGATTTCCTGGTACCCTGATCTTGGCTTTTCCCTGGTTATTCTGAATTCTGGTTTCCCTGACTTGGCTTGTGTAAATGGTATTGTGTATTTTCTCGCTTCCTTGACCTCGGATTTCACTTTGACCATTCTCTGTCTCTAGTGTATTAGTCCGCCATTCTAAGGTCCAGTTTACGCTCTGTCCTTTTATTTTCCTTTTCTTGCCTCTGTATATGTTTACATAGTTTCTGCGTGCTGGACCACACGAGTAGTCGTGACATTGGGATTAAACTGATAAGAATAGTACTACTTAACACACCACTCCTATCTGGTGGCACATTAGATTGCACGCGCAGTGCCCCAAATTTGAAGTAGGAGGACCGACCAAGCATCTTTTTCCATCTCCCAGTTCCTAAAATCAATGCCATATACACGTCCCCTGATAGGGGTCGTAACAGGGATTAAACTGATAGGAATAGTACTACTTAACACACCTTATAATAACACAGAGAGAGGAGTCTGAAGAAGAGGAGTCAGAGGAGGAAGGTGGCTTTGAGGAGGTGGAAGACCAAACACAGCAGGCGTCCCAGGGGGCTTGTTGTCACCTTTTGGGGACCCTTGGTGTTGTACGTGGCTGGGTGGAGGAAGAGACCTTCAATGACATCAGTGAGGACAAGGAACGGGACATGGCTAGCTTGGTATCCAACCTTGTGCAAATGGGGAGTTTGCGGTTGTGCAAATGGACTGTTTGCGGTTGTTTGCGGTGCGTTAAACGGGGAGTTTGGTCTGTCACTGTGAAGCGGGCGTAACCCTTACACTACCTGATCGATACAACATCATACCTGATGTTTTAAAGCACGTTATTCCAAACAATTTAGGAATGTTAGGTGATTTATGCCCTTTATGGATTAAAACCAGACTCTGCATCAACTATGTAATTTTCCATGGGAGTTTTGCCATGGATCCCCCTCCGGCATGCCACAGTCCAGGTGTTAGTCCCCTTGAAACAACTTTTCCATCACTATTGTGGCCAGAAAGAGTCCCTGTGGGTTTTAAAATTTGCCTGCCTATTGAAGTCTATGGCGGTTCGCCCATGTCAGGATTACTGTTTGATCCAGCACGTAGAACTGTACAGCACGGATGACAAATAAGTAACGTATTACTGGTCCTTAGAATGGCCGGATTTAACGTACAAAGAATAGTCAAAAATACTAGCCGAGGTCAGGGAACACAGAAAGGGACACAGCGATGAGGAAAGCCAGGAGTCAGGATACCAGAATATAGAGAAGTCAATAAACAAAGCCAAAGTAAAAAAACAGGTAGAAAACTATAAACAGGAACGCGCTCTCGGACAACCACAAGGGAAACCACGACAGGGCACTGAGCAGGCTGAGAACTGGGCCTAAATACCCCTCCTTTAGTTCTGATAGGCTGTAACCGGCCTTTGACCCCAAAGTCAGTTACCAGGTTTCATTTGCATAATTGCTGCTCAGCATTAACCCTTCTGTGGATTAGGTTGCTGCTCGGCACAACTTTTCCTGTGTGGACAGTAAATGTCATTAACCACATTTCTATAAGCGGATGAATATGTGACAGCCCGTTTGCGAACATTTGCAGAAGTTCGCCGTTCGCGAACCGAAAATTTTATGTTCGCGACATCACTATTTACTAGTTATTCAAATAGGAAGACACCAAAAGGTCAACGTAACAGTTGGGTTTATGAAAAGATTGTTTAAATTATACTTACAGCAATCTTCTGAGCAAGCTGTAAAACAAATATAAAAATGACTTAGTTTGCAGTTTTCTTTTAAATTAAGATGTGTATACAGTACAAACTAGATGTAGGGTTTGTGTGAGATGCCTATAATTCTGTCTCACACCATTAGAACAATAATAATAATATTTTTGTTTAATATTATTTATATTAAAATGGTTCACACACATGATTGTAATATTTTTAAATTGGAAATGTGAAGTCTGTGAAGAACAAATAAACCATGCACGATATTAAAAGGGACACTATGGGCACCAACACAACTTTAATGTGTTGTAGAATTGTTGCAAAATTGGAAGTGCTTCAAACTGGGTTTTGTTTGCCTTCTTTTGGATCAACCGCAAAAAACAGATGTGAGGAAGTCTGAACTTGATGCCTTGATTTCATGCTTTCCTATGGAGTTTTAGCTGACTCTGGATGTTCTCATGCAAAGAGAGGACGTACAGCATCATTTAGCGGACCCAAAAGTGGACCCAGAAGTGCCTCTAGTGGCTGTCTGGTAGAGAGCCACTAGAGGTGAAGTTAACCCTGCAAAGTGAATATTACAGTTTCCGGATAACTGCAATAATTACAATTGCAGGGTTAAGTGGACAGGTGCACTGCACTCAAATCCCTTTAATTAGATTAAGTGGTCTGTGTGCCTATAGTGTCCCTTTAAATTAACCATAATATGATTTTAAAGCTAAATAGTTATATAGGCTGAAAAAATACTTGTGTCCATCAGGTTCATTCTTTCTCACATCTGCTTTTGCTGTTGATCTAAAAGAAGGCAGAAAATCCAGTCTGAAGTGCTTTGTAATTTTGCAAGAGACTAAGAAAAAATTAATACTTGACCTCAAAATGGCAGTCAGATCTCAACTTGGATCAAGAAGCTGTTATCCCTCATATGAAACATTATACCCCTGAATAATATGTAAAGTGTTGTGGGAAATGGACCTACATAATTTCATTAAATATTATTATTATGAGTAGTAGTAATATTTATAAAAATGTGCATTCAAGTTTTGTTGGTACCCATAGTGTTCCTTAACTGGCTAATCCATGGCAGCTTCAAAATAGGAATAGCTTCCACCCACTTGAAAGTTTAAGACAGAATAATAAATTATAAGCACCACTTCTACCTGAAAGGTTCTTAAGTATTTTTCCTGTCCTTTGGACAGGTTCTCCTTTATTTAAGGTTTACAGTTTTATTGAATGCTCACAAGACCACTTATTTGAAAAGCCCCAGTCAAGAAAGTGCAGCCTCTCTATTCATGGAGTCCCCATATGTACAGCCTGTGATGGTAGTTGTAACAGTTGGAGAGGCTTGAGGTCCAGCCTCTTGCCCACAAACTATGGACCTGATGGTGATGGTAGCAATTGAAAAACAAACTATTCGTTGTTACTCGATAGCTCTGCAGTGCCCTTTGCTGACTGAATCGAAGTTTACATTTGCAAAATGCTGGTATGCAAATGAGGGCAACCAAATAAGTAGTTAAATGTATATAGTATTGATTTTCAGTGTGTTTGAAAAATGTTACTTGCCTTATATAGTTCATGGATTTTTTATAATTGCTTGTTCTCCAATGTTCTCTATATTTGTATTTTAAGTGTTTGTCACCACATGCTTAAGGAAGGACTAGTCTCCAAAGGCCAGTCATTGCCCAAAGTAAAGAATGTTATATTAGTTCCTTTTCAAACTGTGTTCTCTGTCTAATTTGTTCAGGGATCTCGGTAACGAAGTCTTTGGACTTGTTGGCTGGCTGCATGGTCCCTGTAGCATGGGACAAATTCTAAAGAGCTAGGTCTGAGAGCCACAAGTGCCTTTATAAAGGCAGGATCTAACTCTCAGTGCAGGCAGAGGTCCGGATAGCTCTCTTGAACAAGAGAGCTGCAGAAGAATAGGCAGAGAGATAATACCTGTCTAGAGGAGAGCGCTGTAGCATGGTTGGGTGGAAGAGCTCCAGAGAGACCCTAGTCAAGCTTTGGCAACTGAGTCTGGAGTGTTTCAGAGTGTGGTAATTAGGGGTGTAGGTACTTGTTTGGAATACCGGAGCTCTGTCGCACAACCCATTTAGTAACAAGGGTGTCTTGATACATATATCAATGTTTTAATAGGTATGAATGATGTATCTAATTTATACAGATTAGATTGTTTGTTTTTCTCCTTTTGCCAGTGGAACAAAGGCCTGCATCAGTGAATTTGCCTCTGTCCTGGCTGCTTATGTTGTTTCTTCATGTCTCATTAGTAGCATAGCAGTGAACAGAATGCCCCAGATAATAACCTTAGGAGTGAAACCAAGAGCTGGTAATTAGTAATATGTAACTACAAATAAACTAGAAATACACATGTGAATAAAGTCCACAACAAAGAATTAAAGGACCGGGGGGCGGAGCCTGACCGCGAACGAAGATGGACGCTTAGTCCGGCGGCTCTCTCTCCCCCGTGACCGCAATCCGCCACCATCAGCTACTACAGAAGCGATATACCCGGTGAAACCGGCGACCCAGCCCCCACAGACCCGGGCACTCTCTCCCCCATGCGAGGAGGGAAGAAAAAAAAGGAGAAAACCCCCTCAGTGGCATCCATATTCCGCCCGCAGAGCGTGCCAAATCCGCCATCTTGCCGCTCAGACATGGAGGGCTCAGAAAAGGAAACAGCACAATACAGGTACCCGACCACAGCAGACTCCCCCTTAACGAAAAGGGACCTACAAAACTTACTGCAGGAAGCCACTGCAGAAATTAAGGCACACACAAAGGCTGAATTGAACCGCCAAATTCAGTCTCTTAAAGCTGACCTAGAGGCCCTGTCACACCGCACAGACCATACAGAGGCGAAACTCACTAAACTGGCTGACACCACCTCCTCCCACTCCAAAGATATCACCTACCTACATGGCAAACTGGCAGCACTTGAAGAAGAGATAGAAGACCTTAATAATAGGTCCAGAAGGAATAATATCAGGGTGAGGTGATTGCCAGAAACGGTAACTAATGATCAGCTACAGGCCTCCCTCACCGACCTATTTAACACACTACTACCAGAGGCCACACAACAAGACCTCGCAATGGACAGAGCACTCAGGGCGCTTAGACCTCTGGCGATGAACCCAGACACCCCTAGGGATGTAATAGTGCGGATGCACCGTTTCCCCATTAAGGAGCAACTGGTCCAACAAGCCAGACAAAACCCCCCAACTTTCCAACAGCAGACCATAGCCCTTTATCAGGACCTGGCGCCTTCGACTCTCAAGAAAAGGAGAGATCTGCGGCAATTGACGAACACCCTCAGCCACCACGGCATACGGTACATGTGGGGGCACCCCTTCAAGCTGCTGGTCCGCAGAGAGAACCAGACACACATACTATCGAACGCGGCGGAGATGATCCCCTTCGCAGAGTCCCTAGGCCTCACGCTTCTAAAAAAAAAAAGGGGGGGAAAAGGAAAAAAAAAGGAAAGAAAAAGGAAACGGAAGGGAAAGGAAAGGGAAAAAAAAGAAAGAGAAAAAAAAAAGAAGGGAAAAACAGAAGAAAAAAAAAGAGGAAAAAAATGGAGGGGGGAGATTGGGAAAGGGACGTAGATGACTCCCCCAGGCCTACGTTTAACTAGGGTACCTAACCCACCCCAGACCGTTTTTACATTTTCAATAACATATTGTAAAACAACAAGGAAAAAAAGGAAAAAAAAAAAAAAGAAAAAAAAAAGAGAAAGGGTTTATACCGCACAGAGGCACGGTTGCTTAGGCTCAACAGGAGTGGAATAGACGGGGCCAAAGGGGGGGGGCCGAGAGGAGGGGGATAGCGACAAGCCACGACCCTAGCAATCACCCCGTGAGGGAGAGCGAGCTTTTCAGCGAGGACGACAGGCCCCACCTTGGCCCACAAACGATGCCCGCCCACCCCCCGGACAAACACCCCCTCCCGCAAGGACACAATGAAAGACAGGGGACTATTAGACTACACCTGAGGAGACAGGGGAGTACTTCCCACCTTTTGAGAGACACTCTGCACATCGCTCCAAATAGCCTAAACATGATGGGTATTAAATTTTCTCCTTTTCTTGTTTGTATATAGTTTTGAACTCGCCCAGATGGAAACTCCACAAGCCCTCGACAGAGAGCCAAGGTACATCGGACAACATTCCAGGTACACAAGGTAACACGTCACGGGAGGGGAGAGAAGTGGACGTGACCATCCCTCCTCTTCTCTTCTCACCCCTCACACACACCACACGATACTCACCCCCAGAAGGGTGAATCGAACCACATCCTCAACCCCCACATTACCCCCCACCCACCAAGCTTGGCACGCAGATCGTAAGACCAAGCCCTTTTAGTACCCTCTCCCCACACCCCAAGGAAAGCATAACGGGGTAGCCATCCTTATCCGCAAAACCTACCCCATCCAATTCTCCAACGCAGCCTCAGACCCCCAAGGGAGGTTCCTCACGGTAACGGGCCACCTAGGCCCGAATAAATACGCAATCACATCGGTATATGCCCCAGCGGCAGCACACGCACACTTCTGGACGGCCCTACAAGCCCACCTGGCACTATTCCCCGCCCATCACAAGGTGGTGGGGGGGGCGACTTTAACGCGGTGCTGTCACCGTCCAACGACAGACGTAGAACTCAAAACCGGGGACTGTCACCTCCACCAGAGGAAAAACAGACAAACTACTCAACTCTTTCTTAACAAGCACAAATCTAGTAGACATGTGGAGAACGCAACACCCACAAACATTGGACTACATGTTCTTTTCCCACCCACACAAGTCCTACTTACGTATAGACATGTTCCTTACCTCCCCATCCCTAATGCAACACACAGATAGGACAGAGATCGGACAAATCACGTGGTCAGACCACGCGGACATTACCATAACTATACACCTTCCAAATACGACCAGACAATGGGCTTGGCGTCTAAACCCTACACTACTCCACATTCCACACATCAAAAACACAATCGACGAAGCAATAAAAGACTTCTTTACAAATAATACAGGCTCGGTAACCTCAGCAGGCACATTATGGGCGGCACACAAAGCAGTCATTAGTGGCAGCCTTATCTGTGGCCTCGGCCCACAAAAATGAGAAACTATCCAGACTACACCAACACCTCACCGCACTCCGGAAGACGGAACACGCGCATAAACAAAACCCCTGTTTTGTTACAACAACAGATACAGGTGCACAAACAAGCGATCCAAGAGTTCATGGCCCAAGACTCGAAAAAAGGTAGCCATAACACGATATTTACAAAGCATACCTCTACCGCAACTCACTGATGAAGCACGAGAGTCACTAGCAGCAGAAGTTACAATCGAAGAGGTGGCAGAGACGATTAAGGCTCTACAACCTAACAAATGCCCGGGCCCCGACGGCTACTCGGGACTATACTACAAAACATACTCCGCAACCTTACTCCCACATCTTAGCGAGCTATTCACATCGATCCTCAAAGGAGAACCGCTCCCAGCGGAAATGCTCCAAGCTAATATTAGTCTAATACCAAAACCGAATAAATCCCTACAAGAACCGGGACACTACCGCCCCATCTCACTCCTAAATGTAGACGTTAAATTATTTACCAAACTCATTGCGAACAGACAAACATTTTCTCCCGAAACTGATCCACCCAGACCAAGTGGGCTTCATTCCCAATAGACAAGCCTATGACAACGCAAGACGCACCTATGACCTAATCTGGACAGCCAACCACAGACAGATCCCAATGCTACTACTATCCCTAGACGCCGAAAAGGCATTTGACAGGATCCTCTGGCCATATTTATTTGCGGTCCTGACGAGGTTCGGCTTCCCCAGGGCCCTCCTACAAGCAATTCGCACCCTCTACACCAACCCGACAGCACGACTACTTATACCAAATGCTCGCCAAACCCCGATCCACATATGAAACGGCACCCGGCAGGGGTGCCCCCTGTCCCCCCTCCTCTTTGCCCTCTCCCTCGAACCCCTCTTACAACAGATCCGCAATACACCGGCCATACAAGGCATAAAAATAAGAAGGGAGGAATACAAAGTGGCAGCATATGCGGACGACTTGCTTCTAACCCTGACTGACCCAGAGACATCCCTACCCCCACTGTTAGACTTACTAGAGGCATACGCAAAAATCTCAGGATATAAACTCAACATAGAGAAAACTGAAGCCCTAACAATCCAGACCCCATCCCACACACGAACACTACTGCAACAAAACTACCCATTCCGCTTCCAAACGCAAAGTCTTCATTATCTAGGAATATATATACCGGCAGACCTACATTCTACATACAGACTAAACTATCCCCCATTAATCGACCAGGCCCTGAGAAACCTGCAAACCTGGCAAAAATTATCCATCTCATGGCTTGGGAGGCTGGCAGCGATTAAAATGAACTTACTGCACGTTTTCTCTATCTCTTCCAGACCCTCCCCATCCCACTCTCACGAGCAGACTTCAAAAATCTCCAAATGCACATTGATAAATTTATTTGGGCAGGGAAAAGAGCTAGAATAAAACGAATTACCTTGTATATTCCACACAAAAAAGGGGGACTAGGCCTGCCAAATTTCTGGGACTATCACCAAGCATCCCAACTTGCACAAATCCAAACCATGCATGCCCCCCCAGGGGTCAAGCGCTGGGTGGACCTGGAACACGACCTATTCGGACGGGACCTGCCAACACTCTACCTATGGATACCGAAAACACACAGACCACAACAGCCCAACACGACACCAGCCCTCACGACAGCCATCCACATTTGGAACAGGGTGACCGACAAATACAACCTCATAAATACACCCTCACCCCTTATGCCCGTTCTGAGAAACCCTCAATTCACCCCGGGAATGACGCCCCAACATTTCATCAGGTACGAGGACAATGACCTCACGAGAATCTGTCATTTTTAAAAGAACGACCGCCTTATTCCCTTCCCAGAATTGCCAAACGCCACACCGTATAACAAGTTCGACCACTTCAGATACCTCCAACTCCGAAGCTTCTTGTCAACCCCTAACATAGCCGCTGCAGCGGTGTTGAAACCCACTGCATTCGAAAGGGGCTGCCTGAACAACCCAATACACAAGGGCCAAATCTCCAACCTACACAACCTCATAACGCTTAAAGCCCCACCTGACACCTTCTCCTACATAAAGGCCTGGGAAAGGGATCTTGGTCCCCCGGGGGACCCCTCGGATTGGGCTGACATATGGGAAGCAACAGCGACAGTGACTATCTGTGTTAACCACAGAGAGCAGGCGTATAAGACCCTGCTTCGGTGGTACCTTACCCCCCTGAGACTCAAACAAATGAAACGCATAGACTCGGACAGATGCTGGAAGGGATGTGGCGAAAAGGGAACATACATTCACGTATGGTGGCAATGTCAACACTTAACTCAAATATGGAAAGAGATGGCCGCTGCCACCTCGAGAGCATTACAAACGGACATCCCCCTAGACCCATGGACCTGGCTGCTGTCCAGGCCCCTAGAAAATCTGACCCGAGCACAAAACAAACTAGTAGCAAAGGTGGCCTTAGCAACACGTAGAACTATAGCTACCCACTGGGGCAGCCCAGAAATCCCAACAGCCTCGGAGGCCCAGAGAAAGATTAAAGAGGCCATGGAGATGGACCAATTGTCCGCACTAATACACGAGAACACTAGATCTTTCCATAAGAACTGGGACCCCTGGTTGGCATTGTAAGACACCGCAAGCGGGGACGGGGACGGGGGAGAGAGAACTGCCCCCCCTCTTTGCCACATTCCACCCCTGCCCCATACCCACCCACACCAGACATCAAAACACCACAACCAACAGAAAACAATTACATAAACTGGCAAACATCATGACTACAAGCAACCATCTGACCTAACTCAGGTGAACTCCACAAGCTCAACCACACACAACAAAATGATAGTACGACACAAGGACACTCTCCAAGTTCTAAACCCCTAAACCCCCAACCCCAGAGGCACCACCTCACCCCCAGAAGACAGAGACAGCACAACGCAACAGACAGAGTACGACAATGACACCTCACAAGGCCCATGAACTAGGCGAAGGCCAGGTTTGAGCCTTACAACGCATCACCAAAACCTTTCTCCTAGGGCCCTAAACTCAGGGTAAACGGTGGTTACACCAAACAGAGGGGACATCCCCATCCATCATACCCACCCGACCCTTCCAGACCCTGGGCAACGGGAGTTACGTGTTGGACAACTGGATCAGTGAATGTAAACAAGGATATATTAATGAGTACAAATGTAACCAACATAATTGTAACATGTTGCACCCCTTTTTCCTTTCTGTACCCCATAACGTTACAAAAAAAAAATTCTTCTTTTGAAGACTCAAAAATAAAGAATTTATAAAAACAAAGAATTAAAGGACCACTATAGTGCCAGGAAAACATACTCGTTTTCTTGGCACTATAGTGCCCTGAGGGTGCCCCAACCCTCAGGGTCCCCCTCCCGCCGGGTTCTGAGGAGAGGAAGGGGTTAAAATCTTACCTTTCTCCAGCGCCAGGCGGGGAGCTTTCCTCCTCCTCTCCTCCTTACTAGAGACGCCATCGGCTGAATGTGCATGCGCGGCAGGAGCCGCGCACGCATTCAGCCAGTTCATAGGAAAGCATTGACAATGCTTTCCTATGGACGCTGGCGTCTTCTCACTGTGATTTTCACAGTGAGAAGCACGCAAGCGCCTCTAGCGGCTGTCAATGAGACAGCCACTAGAGGCTCTAGAGGCTGGATTAACCCTCAGTGTAAACATAGCAGTTTCTCTGAAACTGCTATGTTTATAAAAAAATAAAAAAGGGTTAACCCTAGCTGGACCAGGCACCGAGACCACTTCATTAAGCTGAAGTGGTCTGGGTGCCTATAGTGGTCCTTTAAAGTCAATAAAATATAGAACACAACAAGTCTCTGCTTAACTGTCATACTGAGAGTAAGTGTTTAAATCTTCATTTAAATATAGATGTGTCCAAATAAATAGTTGATCTATGTTGGTTTAAAGGTAGCAATCTGGAAAGAGAATGTAGCAATTTAGTTAATAGGGTTGATAAGTGGATACATAGTTCAGTTCTGGTGTAACCTCCTATAGACTGTAAGATCGTTTGAGCAGAGTCCTCTTCAACCTATCATTCCTGTAAGTTTTTATTGTAATTGTCCTATTTATAGTTAAATCCCCCCTCTAATAATATTGTAAAGCGCTACGGAATCTGTTGGTGCTATAGAAATGGCAATAATAATAATAA
Source organism: Pelobates cultripes (assembly GCA_933207985.1). Taxonomy (NCBI): domain Eukaryota; kingdom Metazoa; phylum Chordata; class Amphibia; order Anura; family Pelobatidae; genus Pelobates; species Pelobates cultripes. The sequence goes on along the minus strand of OW240921.1, from coordinate 64,614,814 downwards.
TAACCACAAAATTGAGTTTATCAATAATGTTTAAAAAAAACTTAACCAAGTACATGCATCCACCAACAATCTTACAAAGGAAAAGATCCCTAGATCTATACATGCATAAGATCATATGAAAAAATTGAATACAGCCGTATATCTACAAAAACAGAAGAGGGAAATCCAGTGTCTGTAAATCAGTGGCGTAGCTAGGGGGGAGGCGAAGGAGGCGGTCTGTCCCAGGTGGCCAGTTTTTGGGGGACGGCAGGGGCACACACACTGAGACAGGATCATCAGATGGCCTATGATAATGTCTTAGGGGCATTTGATAATGTCAGCGCTGGGAGGAATTGACAGCCATTCGGTCACTTCCTCCCAGCTAACAAAGAGCCACGCAGGAGGAAAACAGTAAAGAGGGGGGCAGCAGAGAGTAGGGGAGCATAGCTTGGGAGATCCTCTGACATCCAATATCCTGAGACAGCTTTCCTTACCCTAGGGAAAGCACCCTCCTGCACTCTAAAGGTAGGAAACAGGAGGGTGGGTAAAAATGTAAATTTTGTGTGTTTGTGTATTGGTGTGTATCTTGTCAATGTCTCAATGTGTGTATCAGTGTGTGCATGTCCATCCGTATCAGTGTGTCTGTTTATCTCTGTGTCTATTTGTGTGTATCTGTGTCTGTCTGTATATCTTTGGTTCAATGTGTGTATCAGTGTGTCTATTTGTGTGTATATGTGTCTGCGTGTGTATCTTTGTCTGTCTGTGTGTCTATTTGTGTGTATCTGCATGTCTGCGGGGTGCAATGTCCTGTCCTGTTGGTCAATTCATGTAGTGTACCGAGCTCCACCAACACTTCCGTTTGGCCCACCAACTCTGGAGCATGTCACAGACTGTGTGGAGGGAGCAGGGATATGGGACTCTTTAGTGATGAAAAAGGGCTGAGAGTGGCGGCAAACTCAGGGACTGCCCCAGGCAGCAAAAGATCTAGCTATTGCTGTAAATGTATCACGTTTATTGTAGAAAATAATTAAAAAAGTAAAAAACTTGTATTGTATTAGAGCCATTCCCCTAACAGTTTCAATGTCCTTTTTCAAAAACAGTGCATTCTGATTTATTTAACCCCTTAAGGACCAAACCTCTGCAATAAAAGGGAATCATGACATGTCACACATGCCATGTGTCCTTAAGGGGTTAAAGAATAAACTGTGTTGAGTTAAATTGACAGTTTTGCAAGCATTAAAGGGACACTATAGTCACCAAAACAACTTTAGCTTAATGAAACAGTTCTGGTGTATGGATCATGCCCCTGCAGTCTCAATACTCTATTCTCTGCCATTTATGAGTTAAATCACTTTGTTTATTAACCCTAGTCACACCTCCCTGCAAGTCACATCCTTCCTAAACACTTCCTGTAAAGAGTCATCTAATGTTTATCCTTCCTTTATTGCAAGTTCTATTTAATTTAAATTTTCTTATCCCCTGCTATATTAAAAGCTTGCTAGACCATGCAAGAGTCTTCTGTATGTGATTAAAGTTCAATTTACAGAGCAAGAGATAAAAATTGTTTAAGGTAAATTACATCTGATTGAAAGTGAAACCATTTTTTTCATGCAGGCTGTGTCAATCAGAGCCAGGGGAGGTGTGGCAAGGGCTGCATAAACAGAAACAAAGTGATTTAACTCCTAAATGGCAGTGAATTGAGCAGTGAAACCTGAGAGGCATAATATATACAACAACACTGCTTTATTAAGTAAAAGTTGTTTAGGTGACTATAGTGTTCGTTTAAGGGGTTATGAAGGCCTCGGAATGCCATATTTTTGAAAATATTACCATGCTACCAATGCGGCTGCAGCTATCAAATTCAATCTGGACTTTAATAAACCAAAATGGTTGGAAGTTGAAACTGATAAATCATATCCACATTCAATCAAAGATTTAATTTGGCTTTCAAGTTCAAAGAGACGGAAATTATACGAAATGTTTCCATCCACAAAAATTTCAATAAAAGCATGAGATATTCTTTTTAAAACTATAAAACCCAGGGCCATTCCACTTTCCATTTTGAAACATTATCTGCCACTATTGGATTTAAATAATTGACATGTGAAATCAATTTATAGCATTGAGAATTTTTTTGCAAATAATTCATTGTTGACATTTAACAAATTAAGAAACAAAATATGATTTGGAGGATGATCTGGCGCCCCAGTACTCTGTGATTTCCAGAGCCTTGCAAGAAAAATTTGATATTCCCCAATTAGCAGTGGTATATCTTGGTTTTGTGCTGCCCTAGGCATGACAAAACACAGGCACCTCCCCCCCCCACTCTTCCCTCACTCCGCCTTCTAAATACACATACACACTCACTGACAGACACATATACACTCTGTGTCAGACGCACACATTCACTGACAGACACACATACACTAGCTAACAGACATACACACTAACTAACAGACACATACAGTCACTAGCAGACACACACATTCACTAACAGACATGCATACACTCTCAATAACAGACCCACACAAACTAACAGACACACACATAGTAACACACTCCCTAACAGACACACACACTAACTCACAGACACATACACACACTCACAGACACACACTCACTAACAGACACACACACACTCACTGACACACACTCACTAACAGACAAACATTCACTAGCAGACACACATACTCACTAACAAACACACACACACACACACATTAACATACTCACATTTAAAGAACAATTAAATCCCCCACAGCCTCCTTACCTTTAGGAATGCTGGGGTGGATTATCACTTTCCCTGGAGTCCAGTGGGGCTGCAGTCGGCGAGGGAGCATTAATCCTCCTGTTCAGCTCCCTCGTGTGCCGCGTAGTGATGCCGGAGCCGGAATGACATCATATTCTGGCTCTGGCATCACTGCACGCGAGGGAGATGAACAGGAGGATTAGTGCTCCCTCACTGCACGCCCGAAAAGTGCCGCAGTTGCCAGCCTGTGGGGGGCCTTAGGTTGGCTTTTTTTGCTGACCCCCAGAAAGTGCCACCCAAGGCAAATGCCTTGTTTGCCTCGGGGTAAATACACCCCTGCCAATTAGATAAAAAATGTGAACAATTTAACAAATTCTGATTTGAACTTTTTAAAACTTATTTAACCCAATCAGAAGAATACAATTTCTTTATGCTACTCTTATTTGTTTCCAACCAATACAGGCAAACTGGACTTTATGTTGGCATGGGAGAGGGATCTGGGCCTTCAGTGGGAACTGGAAAAATGGTTTAGGATATCTACATCCCAAGGTCAACATCAAGGTATAACACAGTGCTCTGGCCATGTTGAGAAGCATTACGAGATCTTGTACCATTGGCACCTGGCCCCTTCAAGGTTACACAAAATGAATAAAGATTTTTTCAGATAGATGCTGGAGGGGCTGCGGTGATCTTGGGACACTGTCTCACATTTGGTGGCACTGAAAATTAAATATTTATGGAAGAGTATCCATTCCTTAATTAAAATAACAGATCCATCCATTGTGACACTCACACTAGACTTGGGATTGTTTAAGAGATTCCCTGATGAAACCAATAGAATAGATATCATGATATGCCACATACTTGTTGCAACAACGTCAATCATACCCTGCTATTAGAAGTCGTTAACCATTCCATCCATAAAGGAAGTGCTTCTCTTGGTATTGGAAAACAAAAGATATGAATTGGCATTGAGGCAACCACCCCCGGTACACTTGGGAAGATGATATCAAGAAACAATATCGGATATAATTAATCTCACATACCCTGCAAAACCATTTGGTAACTATTGAATTTTCTTTTTATTTATTTCAGTATACTCTGTATTATACATCATGACTTTAAACATCTATCATTTCCAATTTTGATAGATAAGGATGGAATCCACCTCTTTTTTCCCCCTTTTAATTTGATTTGTTTCCCCTTCCCATCTTGTTACCCCATATTATAACTGTTGAGTTTCTATTTTATTCCAATATAGTATTGTTCTATAAAAAGCTGTTAATAAAAACAATTTGAACGAAAAGAATTGAAAACACTCACAAGATTGTCAAGATTGCAAATCAGGGAACTCAGCCCCTGGATGATGATGTTAGTATGTTGTCCCTACTCCATACTAAAGCAGGTATGGAGGCGTGATCCAATGCAAAGGATACAGGCTCTCACCCGGGATCTCACCAGTCTGTGATCCACCTCGTAGTCTCGAAATCAGTAAAAATTCTAAGAAATTGCCTTATCAGGTTTTGTGAACAGAGGTTCACATCCTCAGAGGTTACCTTTGGACTCTCAAATGAGATATAAATATATGCTTACTAATTGGCACATAATATGAAAATTTGTAAAATATACCATAGCTAATCATAAAGCATCCATCCACATAAAAAATATGTAAATGAAGGTAATTTTAACATGCTTGTTGGTTCAATTAAATAAACCATGGGCTGCAGATGGGGGCCCTAATATTACATTATCTGCCTATTGTCCCCTCTCCAGGCAGCACCCATCGGCTGCAGGTGGGTGTCCTAATTAATTATAAAATTGCGAGAGGACATGCCATTGTCCAACGCCTCCAAATAATAGTATGCCCCTCTGTGTGGCTAGGGGTCCCCAAGCCCTATAACTGACCTTGTAATTTTTCAAATACCCATAAAACATGTATATAGAAGGCACTGTTGTACTCGTGAGACATCACTGAACGCAAATATGTGTATTTTATTGTAGTAAAATAGTATTATGACAGTCAAGACAGATAACATGACATGCAGTACTAAGAAAGAGACATTCCTTAATTTCTCACACTATTTTAGACTTTATTCATAAAAAATTATGTCTCATATATAAATATTTTATGTGAAATTAAAGCTCTGTTTCTGAACAGAAATCTGTATAATAAGTGTGGGTGCACTTAATACAAAAGAGGTAAATTATGGTTAAACAGACATATAGTCAAATTCCAGGTTTTGTTTTGATCAGAACTTGTACTTTTGCATCCATCCCTAATATATACTGTAGTGGAGCGCTTGTTTAGCAGGGACTTTTCTCCACTGGTTTTCTCCAAGATGACTCAGGAACAAGGAAGGTAATCCACAGGAACAGGTAAATACAGCAAAGCAATACAAGATTCTCCCAACACCTCCCCAGTATCTGGACGACACTCAATTTAGAGGGAATAATTGAAGGTTTAATGCTGGCACATTGCCTTTTATGTGATTTTCCCCACAAGGTTACCACCCAGGTGGACCTTGTGGGGCACCGAGATACAGAGTTCACAGACCAATGAAACAGGGTTATACATGGAGACACTCCCATACAGTATGTACAAGCCTGGTAGATAATGTAATAACTCAAATATCTCCAGGCAGGAAAAAACACATATTTCACATTTTCTAGAAGTAGCCCAAAAACATTACATATTCCCATAAATGGCACATCCCTGGATAGCTCTGATCTGGGTGAACAACATATCCAAAAATCACCCAGATCAGAGCAGGGGTTCATGAATTCTGTGGAAGTCACATTTGACCGACAGCACGCTTGATTTCATGCCTAAAAGAGTTCCATAGAATTAGGCTGTGTGGCCGGTCTATCTTCTTAGTCACATAATGTGTAAATTTCACGAACGGATCCGTTCGTGCATACCTTTATTATACTATCTCGTTCGGTAGATTGTTTTTACCGAATATCGCTTTGTTTGTGCACTTTTAGGTGAACTTCGAGGGAGGTGAAAGTCCCAGCGGTGTATGCGCCATTGAGTGCCCAATTTTAATTCCATGCACTCGACAACCAAACACCACTGTCTTTGTTCGTGTCCCAAGATGGCTGCCACAATGTGTTCGTCTATACGAACAATGAATACCCAGCCGACCGCTTAGAACGTTCATGTGGTTGCGGTTTGTGGAGGTGTGAACTGAGTTAATGAGCGGCACACTACATAGGTGAGTGGTCTGCTGTTCGGTAGTTTGTTCGGTTGTTGTACAAAAACGTGGGAACCATTTAAGGGAATGGATTTTGACGAATGGCCAGGCGAAACAGTAGAAAACATAGGTAACAAAGCCAGGGGAGTAAGTCTTGCACAGTTAGGGTTACTTTCTCATACAGGGGGTCAATGAGAGGGGAAAACAAAAGGGATACAGACAGCCCGGAGCTGGTATAATTAGGATAGAAGGGTCCATTCTGCTACATATACATTATTGTCAAACGGTGGCAAAGGTAGGACATACGTACAAATAAAAAGAGGTGTGCTTTTTTCTGTGTTTTGGTCAAAACAATGTTTTAGGTTATCTTGACTTTCTGTGATAAGTGATTCTTTTTTGCCGAAAGTAATTTGAAATATTAATTAAACTAACTAATTCTGGTTAATCATTCAGCTCTATTACAAAGGAATAAAGACAGAAAGAATTAAGGAAAAATGAAACAAAAGCAATCATATAAGTGAAATAAAGCAATGAAAAAATACTTAAAATATTATTTGTAAAGAAAAGCTAATGGCTGTCTAGCTTCTTGGGGCTATGGCTAAGTATCTATACAATTTGCATAAGCATTAACATGCAATATTATGTATGCATTGTTCACTTTTTACAGTCCACACACACAGCCAGATTAAAATAAGACTTGGACGTGGGCCCAGGGACAGAGATGGCAGACTGGGACAGGGCCCAGGGACAGACGATCAGACATTCATTATAATATTATCACAGGACCCTGCAAAAAAAATAGTGTAACACTGCAGTGCTTTACAGGACAAAGCCCTTCAGCAGTACCCTAGTCCCAGCAACCCTAAAATGGAAATATCTGAATTTGAAATCTGAAGGCAGAAGTGTAGCATTTTGTCATGAGCAGTGCTTTGATTATTCACAAGCACCAATACATGTACCTACATGTGTACAAATGTGCTTACACATACATTGTGTGTGGATGTATGTGTAGGTGTGCATGTACCAACAGTAGAGATAACATACTATCCTACCCACAACAAATGGTGTCCAGTTGCGGTTCTAGATTCCTACCTTCAAAAACCTTCCAGGAATTAAATACCGTAATGCATTTAAGGAAACGTCTGGTTAATTTGTATATATTTGTCGACTGTATTAAATCTTTGATTATTCATTTTTGCCCTCTTTATATACAGGCCTACCGTATCTTCGGTCTCGGCACACCACAACCGACTTGCTCCCTTAATACTATCCTACGCTTTGTCAGGGTATTTATATCGGCAGACATCTTGTGCTATGATAGAAACTAAAAGTGTATATTCTAAGTCACTCTGAACAGACCAGACTCCATTTTGTTATTCCAAGTTAACAAAAAAAAAAAAAGACACAAGATTTCTTTCTGTAAGACTAGCCACTTTGTCAGAGCTAAAATGCATAGCATAGTATAAACAAGTGATAAGAGGAATATAATCAAATCTAAACCCAGACAATTGTGACAGAGAAGATTAAATAATTTAATATTTAACTGTCTATATATATAAGGTACCATTGTATGGAAAAGGGTAAACTTAGTTCATGATCTGTCATATCAGAAATTATGGCAGGAATTGCAGACGCTAAGTCTGGACAAAATTTAAGAAACCCTTTGAAATTTTAAATTATGGCACTATAAAGATAAGCAAAATGACGTCAAAATAGCCACCAGGAAAAGTTAACTCTTTCCTGGATAGGTATGTTTAGTGGGACAAGACTGCCCTCTATAGATCAAATAACTAATTTGCGATCTGGAAGATAACCACACCTCTAGTGCTTCTATTGGGTTATCAACTGATGACGTACAGAGAGTCTGGCCCTTTAAAAGTTAAGACAAAGGGAAGATAGAGATATGCAGATGCAAGAGATATGCAAAGAAAAAGAGGAGAGAGGAATTGGAAGTTGGGGACTCCAACCTCCATGCAGAGAGACATCCAAATAAGTTCCTGAGACTACCAATCGGATGAAATATCTACTCAACTGGTAATTATACTGGTTTCATTTAATTAATTAAATTAATTAAAATGTATTAATAGCATTATATATGACTGGATAAAGCACGGTCAGATTTCCATATTAAGAAATCTTAGTTAACTAAAAATATATATAGTTATAAACATTCCATTCTGCAGGTGGAATTAAGAATAATTATATATTGATGTGATATTATCACGTGTTAGCATACCGCTGTTTTTATCCAGGTGTATTGATTTGCTCTAAATTAAGATAAGATATCTTTTAGACAAATTAAAATCTGCTTATATAAATATGGTAGATTCTCTTATTGGATGGTTCCAGGAAATGACTAATGAACTGGTTTAAATGTTATTTTATTTAAAATTACATAAGAATAGATCTTAACTACCTAGGAGATCTAGCCAGCATTGAAAGGGTTATTCTAACTGTTAGCCAGGGTTTTATGGCCCTTCGCTGCTGTGAAAAGTTTCGCTTTCTCTCTGTGTTAAGGAAAGAGTCATAAATCGTCAAAGTCTTGACAGCTAATGCTGTTTAAGCCATTGAAACGTATATAGCCATTCCTTTGTATTGCATACCATTTTATACTGGATATTCATTGATTATTGTCATGCATGTTACATGTTATTATTAATTAATTTGTCATATAAATAAAATCTATTTTTATACATTGTGATATTATTATATGAAATACATTCCACTTAACACGATAAACGTTCTTTGGGATCTGAGAATTGAAATAGTGGGCAATTCTCAACTGTTACTATTATTATCCCATAAATATCCCCACATATTGGAGGCACGGTGCTGAGATCGTTTAAGTTGAAATTATATTTCATATATAATAATATTGGTGTAATTCATGCAATTTAATCTTGATATAGAAAAGAGTTTTGTATTGAGATTAAATCACTGTATAGAAATATGGCTGAATCCAGTAATACATCTGTAACAGATAATACTGAAATAATTGAAGACCTAAGAAAACATGCTCTAGTTCATATTCATAAACATATGAAAAATGATGCAACCTATGAGGTTTGGTTGAAAAGCATAGAATGGGAAGCTAAACACACCATTCTAACTGATGAACACATCATCATATATCTTAAAGAAATTGCTGAACAAAAGAACATAGAAAGGAAAATGGCGTACATAATACACTCTTGGCCTTTCTTTATGACAGCACTTCTTAAGGTGTGTGATGAAAACAAGTCACTGAATGCCAAATTGGACACGTACAGTGACGATCTGGGCATTCAAAATGGGAAATACCAAGATTTACTTGCTGAGCATAAAACTCGTCAGGCTGATCATGAAAAAGAAATGGAAGCTTTGACGGATAAATATGCACAGGAAATAAATCAGCTTAAAATGCAATTGGATGAGTATGAAAAGGAGAGTCAGAAATTAGACAGTGAGGTTGGTAGTCATCATTCTGTGCCAAAAAGTTGCACAAAAATGCAAGAAAAGACTATTTGTAAATCCCCTCCTTATTATGATTTTCCCACACCAAACCAGGTTTTCATAAAACAGTCTGTAAGTAAAGATGTGAGTAATTCTGAGAAAACACCTGTAGATTCTTGGCAATCTTGGGCAGAACAGTTTGAAAAGACTGTCCTGGCCAAGCTTGACAGAGGGAATCAGATTCAAGGTGATAGGAATGAAAACAGACATGGTTCTGTACACTGGCAGGATTCTGATGCAGATCAGAATTGTGACAGTGAACAAGAAGCTCAGAGTGATGGGAGTGAAAGTGATTGCACTGTCCATTCTGAAGGCCATGTAACTGATATGCCATCTGCACTGTTGTACGGGTCTAATTCCTCTTCAGCAGACAGATCGCATAGACGTTTACCCAAACACAGAAACAGAGGTCGTAATTCAACGACGCCTGTTTATGAAACACCAAAGGTCATCAAATTCCTTAGAGAGACTGTCCCACAATTTTCTAGAGGTTCAGGAAACATATCTGAACATCTGGAAAATTATGATAGAGCAATGAATTCATTGGGCATGTATGATGACATTCATAAGAAATGGTTCATTACATGGACCTTTGATTCAATGTGCCGTGTTTATCTAGAAAGTCTTCAAGCTATACAGTTAATGTCCTGGTCCAAGATGAAATATGAAATAATCATGGAATATGGTAAGTATAAAACCATTGCTTCTGCTAAGAAGGCGCTTTATAACTTAAAGTGCCGTCCAGATCAAAGCCCCAGAGAATTTTTAATAATTCTTAAAAATGCATACTCCGTGGCCCAAAGAAAACCCAGGTATGAAAGCACAGACTTCAAAGATCTGTATTTTCATGCCATGCCGGTAAACATACAAATGAATCTCGCAAGAGATTACGATTGTAAGTTACCATTAGAATGGCTAGTCAGTCAGTGCATGAAATTGTATACGATACACCATGCACATGACGAAAATCAGCCAAAGGTTAAGAAACCTGGTGACAAAATGGTGTCAGAGACTAAAATTCAGTTAGGTCTAGAAACCCAACAGAAAAAGAGGACCTATTCCAAGGTTTTGAAAACACCAAAACCTCAGAAACAGGAAAATGCCAGAAGCAATTCTGCAAACTCCTCTAATAACTCTGAAAAATCCAATGCCAATGGGAATAAACGCCCCTGGGTTAATAAGAACCAAGGCAATTCCCAATGGAGAAGGAATCCTCAGGGAAATAGGAGATATGGAAACAGAAATAACCAATCTGCTTCCAGTAACTCCCAACAGTCTCAGCCATCCCAACCAAATTCTAATGGGCAAAGACAAAACGGCAATGGGGGAAATAATTTGCGTCGTCAGGTTGGTCAATTGACAGACCAGATGGGCAAATTAATGGAGGGAATGACAAAGATTAACAAAGTCTTTGCCAGAAATCCTTTTTTAGGGATAGCTCCAATTGCAGAACTACCTGTGCAACCGCAGCAACAACAACAGGTGCCGCAGCAATAATAGCCACTGTGACTAAACAGGCTAGGTTATCAGTAGATGTAATGCCTAACCCTGTTTCCTTTCCAGGTAATAACAGTCAAACAAACAATAGTTGTGTTAGAAAACCTATTGCCTATACCGTCACTTCACTTCCGGGTGAAGGAGGCGCAACGTGTTCCTCTGTTTTTTCATTTCAGCCAAAGGCTAAAGTAGCCCCAGCAGTCACTAGTTTCCAGGATCCAGACCTGAAAGGGTTAACTGATGAGATGCCGACCACTAGTTCCCGCTTGACAATTCAAGATATTCCCAAAAAGGATGGGCCTGTGGGTAAGACTGAGCATTCCTCAGTACAGGTAGAAACTACTGCTGTGACCGGTAATGTATGGAAAACAAGTAATATGTTGACACATTCTAAATTCTTATGTGAATTAGAAGAACATGAAGGAAGGTACTACATGTCTGTAGAAATACAGGATTCGCTACCCCAGCCTTTTAAAGGGTTAATAGATACTGGTTCACAAGCCACTATCTTATCCAATACCTACTTCCAGCAGGTAATGGACTTAGCAACGGATAAGCCGAAGCTAAGAGGCTTCCCCAATGCTCTGTTGAGTGTAGGAGGAAATGCCCTTCATGTTATTGGCAATACCTGGTTAAAGTTTAAAATAGGTAACAAAACCTTTAGACACCCAGTGATAGTGGTAGATCTCCCCTATGGCCGACTGATTCTGGGTATAGATATACTCAGAAGACTTAACACAATTATTGACTGTGTAAATGGAATTGTATGGTCACAAGCTAAGGTTCCTATAACCTATGAGAAATCACATGTACAATCTGATCGTAACTGCCATGTGATAGAAGAAAGACCTGACTCGATTGAGGTACATTTTAGGAATAGTCAGTCACCTGACGTGACTATCCTGCAGGTGAATGATGCAATCGCACCTGTAGATGAGCATTCCATAAGAATTGCTCCAGAGAGGATCCAGAATGTCTCTCTGGAAGGTGATGTTTTAACCATTTCTCTCCACAGGGACTATGTTGAATCTGTAGATCTGGCAGGTCATGCTCAATTCCTTGCCAGAATTGAAAGGGTTAATAACAATTTATTCTTTCCTATGCAAATACATGACTTAGGAAGAAGTAGGAATGCAAAGCTGGACTTAAAGAGTGAGAACAGCTATATTAGCAGAAGTCTGTTAAAGCAGATCGCTAATACTAAAATGATCAGGTACGCTTCCCCACATGACAGGTGGATCCAGAATCTGGATGGCGAATCAGAGAGTCACAATGTGATAGCAAAATGTTTACTATCTATTTCCATTGGAAATAAGACCGTTAAACATTTATTCCTAGTGATAGACGAACCTCGCTATCAGGTTTACGTAGGCAATGATGTCATACATCGCTTTTCCATACACCTTGACCTGATTAATTCCAACTTGTGGACAAGGTTAAAAGGTAATCCTTGTGGATACCTACACGAGGAAAACGCTCTGAAATCAGGACAAATACTCCCATATGCGGTAAGTATCCAAGTTCCTGATGACATAACCATTCCACAGGGGACAAGTAATTTTCTTTTACCCCTACAGGTCAAGGAGGGTCAGAGATTGGAAAACTCTGATGCCCTAATCTGTTTATCCAACAGGATACAACAATTAGGGATGGTGGTAACACATACACCAATGGTAAGTATTGGTAAGAATCCCACCTATATCATGGTCAACAATGTTACACCCAATAGTGTTACTTTACCAAAAGGAACATCATTAGGTCTAGCATTGGATGCTGAGTACTATACATTTGGTTTCCAAAACCAAATTATAGGCCTCATCCCTGAAGAATACTAAACTGAGGACGAAATTGTCGATCAAATATTCCATTCCTCCCCAGAAGGATTATTCACTATCCTATCTGTATATCCCTTCAACATTGAAGAAGGCTCATGTAAAATCGAAGAAGCATCTATCACCTTCGATCATCCGCTCAATGAGCAGGAATCGCGAGAGTATCTCGACCAAAGGGAAAAGGTAAGTCAACACCGAACTGACCTAACTTCTAGGCTTGAAGAAGCTTATGAGATAGGCCAGCCTGAAATCTTCCCAGGATTTCAGGAAAGGCTAGAAGAGCAAATATCTTTAGCTAACGGTTGCTCCAATGATGCTGAGCGGCAACAGCTAAAGGAAATCCTTTTGGAATTCCAAGATATTTTTGCCAAAGATTCCTACGACTGTGGGTTAACTAACCTCCACGTAGCCAGAATACAAACTGATCCAAATTTACCACCTGTATTTATCAAACAATATAGACTCCCATTAGCGTCATATGATGGTCTACAAGACATCATTCAGAATTTAAAGGAAAGGGGCATTATACGTCCAGTGCACAGTTCGTATAATAATCCAATCTTGGGGATTCTGAAACCTAATGGACAATGGCGTTTATGCGCTGACTTACGACAGCTAAATAAACGCGTCTATATGTCTGGTTGGCCAACGCCATACATAGACCAATGTTTGGTACAAATGCAGGGATCCAAAATATTCACTGCCATTGACTGTGCGCAGGGATATTGGACTGTACCAGTCCATAATGAAGACCAATACAAATTGGCCTTCACATTTGGAAAGCAGCAGTATACCTGGACTCGTATGCCTTTCGGTTATATAAACTCTGGTCATGAATTCGCTGTGTTCATGCATAAAGCTATGCCTGATGCACTTGAGAGAGGAACGTTATCATATGTCGACGATGTCTTGCTGAAAAGCACTTCTTTTGATAAGCATATCTTAGAGATTAGACATGTTCTCACTCAGTTAAGAGAGGCAGGGATTAAATTGTCTTTACAAAAGGCGCAATGGTGTCGCACCCATGTCAATTTCCTCGGACATGAGGTAACTTCTGAAGGATTAAATCCCCAGAGGAAGAAGGTTGAAGCCGTACTAAATGCTAAAACACCTTCAAACATCAGGGAATTAAGATCGTTCCTTGGTATGACTAATTACTCCCGTAAGTTTATAGATAACTATGCAGAAATAACTAAACCACTCTTACACCTGCTTAAAAAGGAAACTACCTGGAACTGGGGGGAGCCTCAGGACCAAGCGGTAAGTGAACTGAGGAGGAAGCTCACTCAGGCACCCTGTTTAGCATACCCAGAGGGGGGTAAACCCTTCTATCTGGAGACAGGATATACCGATTTAAGCATAAGTGCTGTTCTGTATCAGAAGCAGGACAGTTTAAACAAAGTTATTGCATATGCTAGCAAGACTTTGTCACCTGTTGAAGTTAAATTCAATACGTGTGAGAAGGCGTTATTGTCGACTGTATGGGCACTACAAAATTTTCGTAGCTATATCCAAGGTGAGAAAATAATTGTAGAAACAGCTCACCAACCTCTACAGTATCTGCAGAGTGAAAGAATCAGAGACGGTAATCTCTCTAACAGTCGGATTACTGCATGGACTCTATCCTTACAGGGTTGGCCGTTAGAAGTCCGTTATAAACATAATAAGAGAAGCCCAGTTGCCCAAGGATTAGCAGAATTACATGACTGTACTGCTCCATCTCTGGATGATAATAACACCGGAGATGACTTCCTAGAAGAGCAATTGCTATCTCCTTATAAAGTTTATGACGAGGAATACTGTCGACCACTACCGTGGGTATACATTGATGGTTGTTCATATCACCACGTCGTTGGTGCTGAACGGAAGTTAGTTGCAGGTATCGGAATCGCCTGGATAGGTGATTATCCCAATGTATCTATAGGATACAATATTGGTCCCAAAAGCAGTCAGATAGCCGAACTCTGTGCAGTATATAAGACCATTCAAATGGCGATAGAATATGGTGTCAAAGAATTTGTTGTTATAACTGATTCCAACTATGTTCGCAACAGTTTCGTCGAATATCTGCCTAGCGGGAAACGTAACCAAATGCTGAAAAGCAATAACAAACCTGTTAAACACGGAAAATTGTTTTGTAAAATTGATGAACTGGTTAAGGAAAATGGTTTAACCATATATTGGAAGAAAACCAAAGGCCATTCTAAAATAGAAGGTATTGACAAGGATGGTAATGACTTAACCGATTCACTGGCAAAACAAGCTGCCATCAATGGTGAAACCCTAAACATTGATGATCTTATGGGTTCAATTCATGTTGAAGCCATAACCAGACGACAGGCTAGCGATAATGCCGACTTAAACGTCGTGCAATGGAGTCAAGAAGCTCCTAGTGAGGACCTGATTACCAGTCAAAAGAACGATCCCGTCATAGGCATATTCTATAGACATATAGAAGACCCTACTGCCAATCCCATCACAGATGAGGATTGCAAAGATAATGAAGATTTACGAATCTTGATGAGATATAAAGTCCAATTTAGTATCATGGATGGGTTACTGGTCAGAACTTCTAAACATGGTATACAACAATGGGTAGTCCCAACTGTATACAGAGGGTTAATGCTCCAACACGCACATGATGCACCTACATCTGGACATCGTGGTGATAAGATCACATATGAGATATTGCGTGATTATGCATATTGGCCACACATGTTAAGGGATGTTAAGACATACTGTCAGGGATGCTTGATTTGTCCGCAATATCAACCCCATGGTCTAACCCATCGTGCACCACTTCAGAAGAGGGGGGTGTCATTACCCTGGTCTGATATTCAAATTGACTTTATAGGTCCTGTAACAAGATCTTCAAGAGGTAACAAATACATGTTAACCATTACATGTATGTACACAAAGTGGATAGAATGTTTGCCTTGTAAAGAGAACACGAGTACCGTGTGCGCCACTTTGTTGATTAACCATGTCTTTTCCAGGTTCGGTCTGCCTCAAAGAATTGAGTCAGACAGAGGTAGTCATTTTACCAGCGAAGTAATGGCTAAGATGTGGAACATTCTAGGTGTTAAACGAAAGCTACATATTGCATACCGCGCTGCGTCTAGCGGGGGGGTAGAGCGATATAACCAGTCTATCGTTAATATTCTGAAGAAGTATGTTAAGGAGTCTGGTAAAGACTGGGACATTAAATTGCCCCTAGTTTTAATGGCGATTAGAGCTACACCTAGCACTGCTACCAAATTGTCACCTTTTGAATTGATGACAGGAAGAAAGATGGTTTTACCACAGCATTTACTATATCGTACTTCGGATCATAACTTGATCAATGCTGCCACTACACATCAGTATATCGAAGATTTGCGCAAGCATTTACAGCATGCGTTTGCTTTTGCCCAAAAGAATCTAGAAAAAGCAGCGACAGGGGTTAAGACCTATTACGATCTAAAAACCACGAAAAAGGAATATGAGATCACAGATCAAGTCTATCTGTATAACTTTGCGCGAAATCAAGTCAAGGAAAAGAAATTTTTACCTTCTTGGAAAGGGCCATATGTCATCATTGACAAAATTTCCCCAGTAGCGTACAAGATAAAAATTCCTAAGGATGGTGATTTTATTGAAAAGTGGGTTCACATTAACCAGTTGCGTGCTTGTCATCCTAAATCTCAATTAAGGATTATAGGTGTGGATTCAGACGCAGAAGGGTGAACGACTAACCTGGATGAATGCTTGATTCATGTAGTATAGTATGATGTGAAATGTTGTGATGTGCCATGATCTCATGTACATTCATGTCATTAACCATTTCCTTGCCATCCAATAACTACATTTTCTAAGCAGGTCACTAGCTTGTTTAGCTGCTATAGGCGAAATTACTGAAGAGTCAGTAATAAATGTAGTGAGGGATGAAGTTATAAAAATAGAATTAGAGAGAATACATATGTTGATGAATCGTAATAATGTGTTGTCCTAGGCCAAGTGATGTCACACTGTTATAAGTTTGTATGCTTAACAAACCTTGAATCATTAGTAGATAAGTCTGAAACGAGTTTCTGATCCGTGACTGTCGAAAGATGTCCAAGAAGGATGTGGCGTGTTTCTGGATCGTACTGCTCCTATGCCAAGAGCTACGGACCGACCCGATCGCAGAGATGGGACCATCCTCCGGCATCCTGATTCAAGAGACACCAGGGTTCATCTTAACGGAGAAGAGGATCCTGACCCAACGTGTGTTCGTCAGCTTGGACCCCAAGATTTCCATCGAGAAGGCATACAACATTTCATTGATGCAGCTTCCTGAGTTACAGACTTGGTACCAGATGCACCTCCAAAGAGCACAGGACCGTGTGCGAAACATCTTGGAGCAAGCCCGGAAACCATTTGTATCCAGTTCTATTCCGATGAGCAACCGACCCAAAAGGTTCCTCACCGCTATAATTGTTGCATTAGTTTGTGCCACTGTCGGTGCAGTTGTCGCAACTGGAATGTCTGTAGCCAACTCTATTACTGTCCAAAAGCTGGATATGGAAATCTATGCACTAAAGCAACACATTAACGATATTCATCAGGTGATAAACCAGCAAAGAACACTTATCCAAGACGTGCTAACTATTGTGGAAGACACAGTTGTTACAACAAATTTGCATTCGGAGTTAATTGCCAAATCCACTGAGCTGCACCAAAGTCATGACTTATTTAAGCGTGAACTTCTATTTCTGCATGACCCAATATTGTTCCACACACTTGCTTTTCTTGACGAAGTGCAAATTGGAATGATCGAATTGGCAGGGGGACGCATACCTCTGTATTTTGTATCCAAGGATATTGTTCATGCGATGCTTGCCAATGTGGATGGAGAGTCAATTGAGCCTATGCAATTAAATCTGGCCTTTGAGATGGGGAGCGCTATACCTCTCTTAATTGACCCGGAACGTATGGAGATTTGCTTTTTATTGGCCATACCATATGTAACTCTCAAAGACATTTTTCAAATGAAAACAATGTACTATGTAATAATGATATTATGGTTGATTGTACTAAGTGTAAAGTTCAAAACTTTTACAGGTACAAATATATACAAAAATGTTCATTCCACGCACGGCCCTAGGTTAGAAATGATGTGATTGCACAATATGTCTGGTAACTTCTATAGTGCTTATTCATAAGCTAAATTAATTTTGGCTATGAAATGCACTAAAGGGGGGTTATGTCAGGGTATTTATATCGGCAGACATCTTGTGCTATGATAGAAACTAAAAGTGTATATTCTAAGTCACTCTGAACAGACCAGACTCCATTTTGTTATTCCAAGTTAACAAAAAAAAAAAAAGACACAAGATTTCTTTCTGTAAGACTAGCCACTTTGTCAGAGCTAAAATGCATAGCATAGTATAAACAAGTGATAAGAGGAATATAATCAAATCTAAACCCAGACAATTGTGACAGAGAAGATTAAATAATTTAATATTTAACTGTCTATATATATAAGGTACCATTGTATGGAAAAGGGTAAACTTAGTTCATGATCTGTCATATCAGAAATTATGGCAGGAATTGCAAACGCTAAGTCTGGACAAAATTTAAGAAACCCTTTGAAATTTTAAATTATGGCACTATAAAGATAAGCAAAATGATGTCAAAATAGCCACCAGGAAAAGTTAACTCTTTCCTGGATAGGTATGTTTAGTGGGACAAGACTGCCCTCTATAGACCAAATAACTAATTTGCGATCTGGAAGATAACCCAATAGAAGCACTAGAGGTGTGGTTATCAACTCATGACGTACAGAGAGTCTGGCCCTTTAAAAGTTAAGACAAAGGGAAGATAGAGATATGCAGATGCAAGAGATATGCAAAGAAAAAGAGGAGAGAGGAATTGGAAGTTGGGGACTCCAACCTCCATGCAGAGAGACATCCAAATAAATTCCTGAGACTACCAATCGGATGAAATATCTACTCAACTGGTAATTATACTGGTTTCATTTAATTAATTAAATTAATTAAAATGTATTAATAGCATTATATATGACTGGATAAAGCACGGTCAGATTTCCATATTAAGAAATCTTAGTTAACTAAAAATATATAGTTATAAACATTCCATTCTGCAGGTGGAATTAAGAATAATTATATATTGATGTGATATTATCACGTGTTAGCATACCGCTGTTTTTATCCAGGTGTATTGATTTGCTCTAAATTAAGATAAGATATGTTTTAGACAAATTAAAATCTGCTTATATAAATATGGTAGATTCTCTTATTGGATGGTTCCAGGAAATGACTAATGAACTGGTTTAAATGTTATTTTATTTAAAATTACATAAGAATAGATCTTAACTACCTAGGAGATCTAGCCAGCATTGAAAGGGTTATTCTAACTGTTAGCCAGGGTTTTATGGCCCTTCGCTGCTGTGAAAAGTTTCGCTTTCTCTCTGTGTTAAGGAAAGAGTCATAAATCGTCAAAGTCTTGACAGCTAATGCTGTTTAAGCCATTGAAACGTATATAGCCATTCCTTTGTATTGCATACCATTTTATACTGGATATTCATTGATTATTGTCATGCATGTTACATGTTATTATTAATTAATTTGTCATATAAATAAAATCTATTTTTATACATTGTGATATTATTATATGAAATACATTCCACTTAACACGATAAACGTTCTTTGGGATCTGAGAATTGAAATAGTGGGCAATTCTCAACTGTTACTATTATTATCCCATAAATATCCCCACAGCTTATGCTGGAACCTTACTCCATATACGGCTATTTGCCCCTTACACAAGTATTAAGGCCGTTTGGCCTGTACTTGTGGGAGGGGCTTGAATTAATTCACTCCCCTATATAAGGGACACCCCTTATCTGACTCCATATTGCTTGAGGTCAGCATCAGAATGACCCTCCCACTCACTCCTCATTTCAACACTTTCTCTTTTCTTTCCATTTACTTTACTTTCTTACTCCTTGGTGGGCCCTCTTTATTTACAGGCCTACCGTATCGTCGGTCTCGGCACACCACAACCGACTTGCTCCCTTTATACTATCCTACGCTTATGCTGGAACCTTACTCCATATACGGCTATTTGCCCCTTACACAAGTATTAAGGCCGTTTGGCCTGTATTTGTGGGAGGGGCTTAAATTAATTTACTCCCCTATGTAAGGGACACCCCTTACCTGACTCCATATCACTTGAGGTCAGCATCAGAATGACCCTCCTACCCACTCCTCATTTCAACACTTTCTCTTTTCTTTCCATTTACTTTACTCTCTTACTCCTTGGTGGGCCCTCTTTATTTACAGGCCTACCGTATCGTCGGTCTCGACACACCACAACCGACTTGCTCCCTTTATACTATCCTACGCTTATGCTGGAAACTTACTCCATATACGCTATTTGCCCCTTACACAAATAAATATATATATTGTGACAGAGTCTATGGGAGGGTAATAGAAGGAAGGTATTTAGGACCCAGAATCCTCCATAGCCTGTACTCATTCACCTGCCCAATTAGCAACTGCTGAGGCTTTAATTAGCAGGTCTCAGAGCAGAAAGGAGGAGATACAATATGACCTGCAGAGAGAGCAGGTCTGTGCAGAGCAGCACCAAAGTGCTAAAGGTTGGTGAAACCAATGTTTATTTTGTTGATTTGTGTAGTTTATTACCCTGGTTTAGTAAGGGACATTACTTTATGTTTAGTTAGTGCTCGAATTTGAGCTAGGATTTTGTTTGTAGACTTTCCTTTCTGTTTTGCTAAAGTTTTGAACAAACTGATTGCTGCATGGATTTTTGTGCACGATGTAAATAAACCACACCATTTTTGCATAAGAGACTGTTGTTCTATACCTGTTACCCTAGAGGACTGTGTTGCTTTGCCCATAAAGGTCACAATATATATACATTTTTGTATGTACTTGTGTATATTGTGTATGTGCTTGTGTATTCGTGTACATATACACTACTTGTGTATGTGTATATGTACATGTGTGAGTGTGTGTGTGTATATATATTTATATATATATATATACATACACATACTGGATATAGGCCTTCATGCATATCCTGTAGCTCTTGGATGGGAATTCATGCATTCTTAATATAAGTAATTATTTTGTTTTTACTCTCCCCTTCTAGCACCAACTTCTGCACTGTTTGCTTGTTTTCTTTCTTTCTTTCTCTCCCCACTCACTCTGTGATCTTCACACAGGGTATTTACAACCCTCTGCGAGAATGGTGTCTATTTTCTATCAAAACCATGTGTTAACTGCACTCATGTCGCTTTAACTCCTGTATCACAACTCTACTTTGAATTGTATGTGTTGTTGTGAAGAAATCCCTATTTATTCACCAGTTATTCATCTCATTTTACCTTTATTAATTTGGTAGATTGAACTACCGAACAAAGACCACCCCCTGGCTCATTAAGCTTCAAAGGAATCGTCAATCAACTCCTCTATCTATGCGGCCAGCGTTCGTACTACCGAACGCCACGTGGCTGAGAAAACCGCAGCCATCTTTTTTAAGCCGAACAAAGGCTGCGAGACTTGGTCGTCGAGTGTCTGGAACTAAAATCGGACACTACTTCCCGAACACCGGTCTCAAACAGACAAACGCTGGAACTCTAATTCCCGAATAGCTAGAAGAGCGCTATTTGGTACATTCGACAGAGGTGAACAATCGCTGCTGAGAGCCAGGGGGATCCATTCGGTACTTTATTCGCCTTTTCCCTTTTACCAAAGTGACCGTCAAAACCCACCAAACTCATGGAACTGTTTTGGGCAGCCAGCCCATGGTGAGCCGGTCACAGAAGACTTCCACAGTTTTTGAGAACCCCTGAACCGATCTGGGTGAAATTTGAATATGTTGGTCACCCAGATCGGGGCTATCAGGGGACATATTATTTGTGGGGATACCTCAAGTATAAAGGGGTGTTCCAGATATTGGGGGAAAATGTGATTTTTCTGCCTGGAGATAATCAAGTTATTATACTTTATCAGACTTGATTATCTCCAAGGCTAGGGGTAGGGAATTGTGGGTGTGTGTTATGTTTTTACTGTGCCCGATTGGTTAATCTTTGTCCCTCCCTGGGGGATGTCCCCTTGCATGGGGACTTGCATAAAAGCCTGTGTGCAATCATTAAAGCTCAGTTCAGTTGTACCCTTCTTCTTGACTTCGGCTAATGTTTGTGGATTTGTGTGTTTCACTAAGGGAATTATCTTATGAAGCTATTGGGATTACTATATGGTTCATCTACTTTATCTACCGAACGGAGAGCTATAATCACTGATGCTCTGGCGGTTTGGGAGGAAACTACCGAATGAGGTTTAAATATACTTCCTTACAGTCGTCTTGATCAGAAATACTTTAGACTTGAGAAAGGGAGGTTCCCCCAAAAGCTTGTCATTAAAAAATTCTGTTGGTCCAATAAAAAAGGTATTACAAGCTACAAATTGTATCTGTTTTTCCACATACAGTATATAAATCCCAAAATGGCAATGGCTGCTCTCCGGTCTTAGAAAAAAGTTTATTAAATCACAGTAAAAACAATGACCAACGTTTCAGTCCCCACTCGGGACTTTCCTCAGGGTCAAGGAAAAACAGAACAACCGTTGTCCTTGACCCTGAGGAAAGTCCTGAGCGGGGACTGAAACATTGGTCATTGTTTTTAATGTGATTTAATAAACTTTTTTCTAAGACCGGAGAGCAGCCATTGCCATTTTGGGATTTGTGTTACGTGGAGCCCTGGTGTTTGCGCCCGGCGGTGAGGCATTTTGGACGTGAGTGCAGGGGATTTCTGTTTTTTTATATATATATATATATATATATATATATATATACACACACACACACACATATATATATATATATATATATATATATATATATATACATACATACATTCTACATATATATTTAACTATTAATTTTACATGATTATTAGATTTTCTGAATTATAATTTGAGGGACCCGTCTGACAACCGAGGCAGACAGTCCAGAGAAAGAAAAGAAGGGGAGCGGTCAAGGATAGGGGTTTAGTGTCACACCCTCGTCCCGTACCTAACCCACAAAAAAAAAGGTCACCTAGACTGGAAAAGTAGGGGATAACCCTAGGGAATACAATAAATAGTAGAGAAGCAAAGGTGTCACTTGAATAGAGAGCCACAAGGTTAAATTTCTAATCCATTTTTTTCCTAAACTAAATTAAAGCATAGAATATCCATGAAGGTGTTTACACGAGACTGAAGGTCTAGAGACTAGGGATACCCTTACCATAGACCTCTAGTAACCCTAGAGAGGTGGATTTAATTGGTTATATCCCTATTACCTATCTCTCTGTATATACCCTTAATTTTATATATTTTTTCCTGTGTGCTTTTTTTCTCACCATTTAGCATATCTCTCACTATTCCTTTTACGTTTTAGTTTTTGCTTCTGGAAGATCACACTAGGCTCTGTCGTAACCAGTGCTGTATATACTTGCATGAGGGCTTAAACACATAAAGAGGGAGATTGCTACCTCTTCAGTTAGTTCTCGTACTGCCAATCCATACCCGTTTGGAATTAATGTGGTATGCTTTATTATTGACTATTATTGAGCATCTCACTCAGAGATGTTCCCCCTCCTATCAGGCTACACTGTTTAATTTGTCCTAGTAAAAAAATTGCTAATAAAGTTATTTTGTTATATATTATTATTTTCTCCTGTAGGATCTTAGTGGAGTGGATTGGAAATTTAAGACAGTCCAGTGAATTTAATTGTCGAGCCCTATATTTAATCCTGTAACTTTCCAAAACACTATAAAACCTTTACATCGGGGGTATTGTTATATTTGGGAGACTTCGCTGAACACAAATATGAGTGTTTTAAAAAGTAAAAGTGCCGTTTTTGTTTTTAAAAATTACAAAAATCAAATAAAAACGCTAACTTTTACCAGCGTTTGTGACTAAGTGGCTACTACAAAAGACTGGAAATACCCCATTCTAAATATCTTAGGTTGTCTACATTTGACAATGGTATGCCATGATGGGGTTAATTCACATTCCTGGGCTACCATATGGTCTCAAAATGCAACATAGACCCAGCAAACCAATCTGGCAAACAGAAATGGGCAAGTCCTATATTGACCCTGTAACTTTCCAAAACACTATAAAACCTGTACATGGATGGTATTGTTATACTTGGGGGACTTCGCTGAATATAAATATGAGGTTTTCAAACAGCAAAACAAATCACAACAATTATATCACCAGTAAAAGTGCAGTTTTTGTGTAAAAAATTCAAAAAAATAAATTAATGCTAACTTTGGCAAGCTTTTGTGACTAAGTGGCTACTAGAAAAGACTGGACATACCCCATTTTGAATACCCTGGGTTGTCTACTTTTTCAAATGGTATGTCATGGTGGGGTCAATTTTCATTTTTGGGCTGCCATACAACCTCAAAGGCAACATAGCCAATTTGGCAAATAGCAATTTACAAAAACAGAAATTGTTTGACCCTGTAACTTCCCAAATCACGATAAAACCTGTAGTTGAAGGGTAGTGTTGTACTCACGAGACATTACTCTACACAAATGAGTGTTTTAGAGCAGTAAAATGTATTATACTGATATCATCTGTGAAATGGCAGTTTATTTGTGAAAGGTTTTCTGTAAAAAAAAATGCAAAAAAATAATATAAAAGCTCATTTTAGCCAGGGTTTGTGACTAAAAAAGACTGTACATACCCCATTTTGAATACCGTGGGTTGTCTACATTTACAAATGGTATGCCATGCAGTGGTGTATCCTGGTTTTGTGCTGCCCTAGGCAGGACAAAACTCAGGTGCCCCCCAAACCCCCCCAACCTCCCCACACGCGCGACCCCCACCCATCCCTTCCCCCCCCGCCCCGCCTACTAAATACACACACACACACACTCTCTGACAGATACGAATACTCTAGCTAACAGAAACACAAACTCACTGACACACACAGACACTCACTCACTCACTAGCAGACACACACACACTCACTGGCACACACACTCACAGGCAAACATACACACACAGTCAGACACACACACATAAACACACTCACTCACTAGCAGACACACACACTCACTAGCAGACACACACTAGCAGACACAAACACTCACTGACACACACACTCACAGGCAAACACACTCACACTAACAGTCATACACACACACTAACAGTCAGACACACACACACTCACTAACAGACACACTCACTAACAGACACACACACACTAACAGACACACTCACACTCACACACACACTAACAGACACACTCACACACACACTAACAGACACACTCACACACTCACATTAACACATTTTTTTTTTTAACCCAGCCTCCTTACCTTTGGGAATGCTGGTTCCTCTTTCTCCCTGGTGGTCCAGTGGCTGCTGGGCGGGCGGCTGGCGAGGGAGCTCTTTCTCTGAGCGGTCTGCTCAGATCCCTCGCGTGCCTCAGAGTGAGGCTTGGAGCCGGAATATGACGTCATGTACCGGCTCCCAGCCTCACTCTGCGGCGCGTGAGGGAGCTGAGCAGACAGCTCAGAGGAAGTGCTCCCTCGCCAGCTGCCCGCCCGCCTGCTCGGCATGTCAGTTAGCCGCAAGGCTAACAAGGCATTTGCCCTGGGCATTTGGGCGGTGGCGTTTTTTTGCCGCCCCCTGGAAAATGCCGCCCAAGGCAAATGCCTTGTTTGTCTCGCGGCTAAAACGCCCGTGATGCCATGATGGGTTAATTTTCATTCCTGGGCTGCCATACGGTCTCAAAGGCAACATAGGCCCAGCAAAGCAGTCTGGCAAATTTCAATGTGCAAACATGGAAAAGGGGAAAGCCCTACATTTGACCTCCCAATCTACAAGAAAACTTGTACATTGGGAGTATTGTTGTACTCGTGAGACATTTTTGAATACAAATATGTATATTTTATTTCAGTGAAATACAACAGTATTTAGACATCCACAGTTAAAATGCCATGCGCAACTCAAAAAAAAAAATTCTTAATTTCTCATACTTTTTTAGATTTTATTCATAATAAATTATGTTTTGTATATAAATATTTGATATGGAATGAAAATCATGTTTCTCCTGAAGAAAATTATATATAATAAGTGTGGGTGAACTTAATATGAAAGAGGTGAATTATGGTTGAACCACATATGGCGCAAATTCCAGGTTTTGTTTTGATCACAACTTGTACAATTGGCTGTGTCCTTAACCCCTTAAGGACACATGATAGAAATATTCTGTCATGATTCCCTTTTATTCCAGAAGTTGTGTCCTTACGGGGTTAAGGACTGCCACAGCCTTAGCTATAGCTCCTCATGCCTCTCTCCTTGGGTACATTCTACTCCCATGCTCCTTCCTAATGATAGGAAATGTATTGCTCTCTGCTACTTGAAGATTTTTACCATCATCTCCAAAGTGGAGTTCCACAGTATCACAATTTCTTGGAGACGATGATGCTAAGGCAAACCTGCTTGTTTTTCGTAATGCTCCCTCAACTTTCGACTACCGTTACACTGCAACAGAAGTGTCCAGCAATCTCTAAACATCCCTATATTAGGCTGCACAATCTACCAATCTCTGCATCAGTGTGAAGTGCATTTCTCACCACCAGATGTAAAATATTGGCTGTGCAATGCATACTGATAAAGTCCCCATATCTGATAGCTTTCAACATATTGTCTTCCCCATCACTAAGCCTTTGTGTGCTGCTGTGCCTGCTGTGTGCCCAAGCCACTTTTCTAGCATAATTCAAAGAGCTGCCAGAATATTAGATGAGCTGTGCTGTTGATCCATAACCTCTGCATGTAGCAGAACAATTCTGAACCCTGCACTGCCACTGCTCATGGGCCTGCTGCAGCACAGGGGACATTTGGCTGCCACCAATGTACCATCAGAGACAAGAGAGTATGCTGTGTGCTAGGGACCATACAATGTAGTGCACACGCATTATGTGTTCCTTAGATAGCTCCTTCTTTAAAACTGGTATATATGAGCATTACAGAGAGGTTATGACTTGCCAAATTTTGTGCTAGAAGCCAGATTTAAATTGCAAGATAGACTCTGTATAAGTTACGTGAAAGGATAGAATAGTACTAGGGCAAAAGAAGCTCCCCCAATAGCAGTAAGATGGTCTCAATTTGCCACTTTATTGACTGCTGTTTTGACATGCCCTTGAAATGTACAGTACAAAATTGATAAAGGGTTGGGTAATGGTAATTACTTCTTAATGTGCTTGTTCTTTTCTCAGTACTACTGGTTTTGACATTTGTGGTTACAGGATGTCAGTGAGTAACAGCTGCCTCTATCAAACTATGCATACTACTTATGATACTACTACCTTTCTCTTTTAGTTTTTTAGTAGAACTCACAATATATATATAAAGGCATTGTTTTCTTCTTACTAGGTGGTGTGCAAGACATGGCATTGCTGTCAAGTCAGCCCATTAGTGCTGCCACTGCTGCTACTCTGAAGACACTGCAGAGGTGGAAGGAAATGGCTCAGGCTCGTCATCATCTTTTGCAAAATCAATCACCTTCACAGCCTTCTACTTGAAAAACATATTTGAGTGCATTCTTGTGGAGCTACTGGTCTGCTAATTACTTTATTAAACTTTATTACCGAGTTGGGAGAGGAATTGGGAAATTTTTGACACACAAAAACAACAACTAGCTTAAATGTAAACACAAAGAAAAATCAGGTGCCCTGAATAAAGTAAAATATACTGCCTGGCCCCCAAAAAAGTCACCACCTGGATTTAACTAGGCAAATAGGTAAGAGCCTCCTATTGGATAGTTACTGCATGGGCAATTATCTTTCAGTTGGCAACAAGTAATTTAACCCTAATTGATGCAATGAGTAGCTACTCGTTTCTTAAACAACCCTGTTGAAAGACACATCAAGTGGTCATGGAAAAGAGGTTAGTCTGTTTGAGAAGGGTCAAATCAATGGCATGCATCAAGCAGAGAAAACATCTAAGGAGATTGCAGAAACTACTAAAATTGGGATCAATGCATTATTGGATAGTGGGTACTGGAAGGATAGTGGGGAACCAATGTCTTTGAGGAAGAAATGTGGTCGGAAAAAAATCCTGAGTGATCGTGATCAGCGATCACTTAAACGTTTGGTGAAATCAGATCGTAGAACTCAGGGCTATGTTTAATAGTGAAAGTAAGAACATTTCCACACACACAATGCGAAGGGAACACAAGGGATTGAGACTGAACAGCTGTGTAGCCTAAAAAAAACCACTAATCAGTGAGGCTAATCAGAAAAAAAGGCTTTATTTGCTAGGGAGCATAAAGATTGGACTCTGGAGCAATGGAAGAATGTCATGCGGTCTGATGAGTCCAGATTCACCCTGTTTCAGACTGATGGGTGCATCAGGGTAAGAAGAGAGGCAGATGAAGTGATGCACTCATCATGCCTAGTGCCTACTGTACAAGCCTGTGGGGGCAGTGCTATGATCTGGGGTTGCTGCATTTTGTCAGGTCTAGGTTCAGCAAAATTATGTGCCCAAAAAATGAGGTCAGCTGACTACCTGAATCTACTGACCAGGTTATTCCATCAATGGATTTTTTCTTCCCTGATGGCACGGGCATATTCCAAGATGATAATGCCAGGATGCATCGGGCTCAAATTGTGAAAGACTGGTACAGTGAGCACGAGACATCATTTTCACACATGGATTGGCCACCACAGAGTCCAAACCTTAACCCCATTAATAATCTTTGGGATGTGCTGGAAAAGGCTTTGCTCAGTGGTCCGACTCTCCCATCATCAATACAAGATCTTGGTGAAAAATGAATGCAACACTGGACGGAAATAAATCTTGTGACATTGCAGAAGCGTATCGAAACAATGCCACAGCGAATGTGTGCCATAATCAAAGCTAAAGGCGGTCCAACAAAATATTAGAGTGTGTGACCTTTTTTTTTGGTGGCAACCTTTTTTTTGGCCAGGCAGTGTATATACAATAATTCTGCGAACTAATTTTTCTTTTTTTTTAAATCTACTTAATTTTACTTTCTCTATTTTTACTATCCATGCAAAATAAAAAAAATAAACTGCAGCTTTACCAGGCTAAGCAGGCACCCTTTTAACTTAAATTGACATCTCACAATATTACTCCTACCTTGATTGTGTGCTAACTAAAGACTGCAATCCAAACCAACACACTGTGTGCCTGTTTGCTCACTGCTCAGATCACGCTGTCTCACTCTAAGCAGCAACACAACAGGGAATAAGAGCTTGTCAGTAAAAAGTTCAAAATTGGTCTGATTGGTTAAAAAATGCACTCTCCGCACATCATATTTGCTGCACTTTGCATGAATTTCATGCTGCACCTGCAATTAACAAAGTTACCAAATGTTGACTGAACAATTATGTCACTGAGCTATTTGGTTATTCTGACATTCACAGAACTGCAGTTTTGCTTTCTTTATCTAACTAAATGACCGAAAACTATAACTTTCGATCATTTTGCAATTCTTCTGAAATGGAATTCACATGTCTGTTTATATTTAAAATCTTACATTTAATCCCCAATTTCCTATATTTTGCTTATTTGTTCAGCTAACAAAACCTTTTAAGAAATTCCCCCTTTATTCCACACTATGAAATCTAAAAACATAAAATCAATTCCAATATCCAAAATGCCATATATAGAGAAGTGAGTGCGTCACTGTTACCTTAAAGAAACAGCTACAATACACTATTATGTTTATCTATAACAAAGCTCAATGTGATGGGTGATACCGTCTGCACAATTAAACTTCCTCAAAACTACATTTCATCTCACCAACCCATTCATTTATAGAATATCCAATCGATTCATAAAATATCTACATTATGTTTTATTTAGTGGAGCACACTTTATGACAATCCAGACACTACAAGCATGTTGAAAGTTGCATAGCAACTTCACATTGCATATCAATAAGATTTTTACAGCAGCTGGGGGGGTGGGGGGGTAATATAAATCAGGACTAAAACACTATAGTGTAAGGAACTAGGTAGAGTTTTCAAAGTACAGTGTTTTGCTTTTTAATGTTTATGCCCCTCCAACACATCAAATCCTGTGGCCAGCAGCCACATGCATTTCTTATGTTTAAAAGGCTCCCCTTCCATCATGAAAAATGAAGCTCCCACTAAAGCGATCAACTGGGCAATCAGGTTTGTGATTTTGTTAATCTGCTGTTATGACATGTCCCTGGCATGCAATTCAGAATGGGCTGGGGCACATGTCCCTAGGATGATGTGGACTGCGAGTCGGTCTGTGCCAGTCATTTAGTGGCACTAGATTTAACATACCCCTTGCTTTACCTAAGTAGTAGAGGAGGTACCAATGGGGGTAGTTACATACTATCAGATACAGTCCCAGTGGACCTGCTGTCTGCCCTAATACTTTCTCTTTCTGCTTCTTCGCTCAGTAGTAATACAGACTTACGGTGTCTTTGCAAATGTTGGTTCATATCGGCACTCTCCACTACTCACTTTCTTGCTGCACAATTTACCCTTTGCAATTGGAATGTTGTCAAACTATTACCAAACTTTCCTTCAACGCTATAGCCTCAACCTGCTGAAAATGTGCATGTATTTGCACTGGTGGCAGTAGACGCTGTCTCTACACTAACCTCTACACTAGAACTTAGTTGATTAATGGTAATTGGAAGGGATGTAGTGATGTGTTAACAATAATGTCACTGGGTGAACTACTAGGCGATGATGCTTCATCCGTTTTCATTAAACGAGATAGACTTAGACAAACTGCAGGGTGCATGGTAGGTGCAGAATAGTGGACTGCTTCTTCTCCTCTTTGGATTCCTCCCCAGTAATTTCTCTGTTTCATAGTCCATTTCCTCCTGAGACGGACCTAAATGGATACTATGGATAGTTTGTTTCCATTGTAATGTAAAGGGACTTCATACCCCTCATAATCAAAGATTTGCTCTCAAGGGGATGCAGGCTTTGGGCACTGCTATGAGACCTTACCCTATTTTAATTTGTATTCCCTATTGAAATCCAAAGGTATATCAATATTGTTCCATAAAGATTGATTTTGAACGGTTCCAAACACTTTTCTGGCAAGGAATTCAAGATACGTATAGTGGAAGGAAATTAGAATGACACTAGTGTAACAATGATGACATGTAAAAAGGGTCAATAATGGATTTGTGGGGACTTTAATTGTGCCTTAGATCCCTCTCTGGATGTTAAGACTGTAAGGTTCATAATTCCTTCATAAAATACATGGGCAAAAAGCTTAAAGTTTTCCCAATTATTGCAAAGGTGCAACTTATAGTGGATATATATGTGGAGATCATTATACACTTCTCCTCGTGATTATTCCTATTCTTCCAAGTACATTGCACTTACTAAGATTGATATGTGTTTGGTAGACCACACAGTGTTACCCACTGTGAAGAAGGTTAGCATTGGACCTATTTTGTTGTCTGACCATGCTCTAGTTAGCATGGAATTTACTACTTTATTTACAGTTAGCGGTAAAAGGATGCCAGTACCTCTGTAAAAACCACTTTTCTCCAGTTGTGCATGAAATTAAGGTTTTCTTTTCCAAATAGGCCGTATGGAAACACATCTGTTTCCACTTCGTGGTTGGCACACAATGCAGCAGTAAGAGAGCATTTGATTATTATCATTAAAGAATCAGGGTGCTCCTCCCGTCCTTGACCTCTTCAGAGGATCACAAAAAATCATCACCACCAATTTCCCTTTAGACCCAGAATTCCAACACTAGATGTGAACTGGAAAAGCAACAACTCCACACAACTGAATGATAAATCTGCAAATCGAAACATACTTATTATTACAAGAGAAACAGAGCAGTCAATTTGCTAGCCTCTAAATTAAAAAAACAAACAAATATGTTCAAGCTAAAATGTCATACCTGTCCTCTTAACATGGTGTTAAGGTAACTAACCCCCTCCAAGAAGTCAATGAGTTAGAGTCATTTTATAAATCCTTACATAATCTACCACAGCATATTAAATGTGGAGTTCCTAATATATCTAATATCAACCACTTTCTAGAAAGCAATTCACTCTTTTTATTGCAGGTACAAGTTAATTCATTG
This sequence comes from Pelobates cultripes, assembly GCA_933207985.1. NCBI lineage: Eukaryota > Metazoa > Chordata > Amphibia > Anura > Pelobatidae > Pelobates > Pelobates cultripes. Next base: position 64,582,936 of record OW240921.1, on the reverse strand, counting down.
GATTACCCTTCTCAGAGGGAGAAGTTCTTCATATTAATAAATGGTTACCTACATACAAGGCACCAGGATTTGATGGTTTTTCTCATATTTACTACACTAAATACACTGAGATTCTTCCTCTGCATCTTAAAGCCCTATTTGATCACATTGCATGTGCTGGTACTATTTCCCCAGAGATGTTAGATGCATTTGATGCTGAACAAGTGTTTTGACTGCATTAATTGGGAGTACATAGTGACTGTGGTTCATAAATTCATATTTCCACTTCCTGTAGGTGTTTCTTGCCCTGTATTCCCAAACTGCAGTTAGAATACTGTCCCCTGATTTTATGTCTGCTTCCTTTTTTTTTTTTTATATCAAATGATACCTCAAAGGGCTGCCCTGCCTTAATCTTTATTCTAGCACTGTAAACATTAGTACATAGTATTAATAATAACCCTTTCATCAGCAGTAGGACGGACTTGCTCCCTCTTCAGACCTCCTCTGTAGCGTACGTGTGTTCCGTGACATCACGCGGAGGCGGAGTCACGGACTCACGGCAACGCTAGGGTGAGGCCCGGCTGGGTCATAGCGCAGCACCAGCGGCATTACTCTTCTCCTAGAACGAGTTACGGCAGCCAGGTAGAGTTTATTTCTCCTCCCTTGCTGCAGCATTTCATTGTGTCTCATCAACTGAAGCATACATTCTGCTGTCATAGTACAGAAAGTGGGACGTTTGGCAAGTCTGGTTTGCCAAGAATTAGGGATTATTCTATCTTTCAGTGAACGAATAATCTAAATTTTATTAAAGACAGGAGGCGAATATTTGCTTATCTTTCTTTACTGTAACTCCCAGCAGCAAAGAAACAGTTAACAATGTTGTATGAAAATTCAACCAATCATAACACATTACAGCTACAATATAGTGTCATCAGACTCCTCCCACTTCCTCTTTCTTGGTGATGCCGGTCAGTAGCAATGTAAACTTGAACGTTTTCCGAGGCTGTAACTCGAAATGAAGTCAACCATGTAAACGTGAAGTTGATCGAAATAACCTGAGATCTTCACACTAAAAGAGAAGAAGAGAGACCTCGTGAAAGTAAGGTTTGTTGGACAAGAGAAAAATATAGTTATACCCCCTACTTCTAACTATAGCTCAGATTATCCGGCAGAGTTAAAAAAGGACATGTCAGTACCCTGTGATGTAGGTTCATATCTACTAGTCTAACAAATCGTATATTTGCAAATTTAGATGCAAGAGACGGTATCATACATTAAGCATGGATCAGAAGACTTACCTTGAGGGTGGGTTCCAGAGTGAACGAAGGGAGGGAAAATATTCGCCTCCTGTCTTTAATAAAATTTAGATTATTCGTTCACTGAAAGCTAGAATAATCCCTAATTTTATGGCAAGACAGGAGGCTTCATATTTGCTGTTTTAACGTTCTTGAATAATAGAACAAGCTGCGAGTGGTGTTGGTTTAAAATAAAAGGCTCGAAAGGTAGATTCCCTTGACCAATCTGCGCAGGCCAAAATATCCGCCAGTGAACTGCCGGCACGAAAGGCAGAGGATGCAGCCACCCCCTAACGGCTCTGAATGATCTATCAATTCCTGATTGGGTAAGCAACCATCTTATCCAGCGAGCGATAGTGGGGGAAGAGACTGGTTTGTGAGGTCTAAAGTAAGAGACGAAAAGGGGCCCGGTAGGGGAACGTAGAGCGGCAGTGTTCTCAGTGTAACAACGGCTACACAGAGCCACACAGAGAGCCGGACTGTCGGGAAAGTACGGGTAAAAAACCGACGAGGAATTTGTCTTAGTGTGCCTAGTAATGGTATATCTGACACCATCTGGTGCGAAGGTGACAGCGTGTGAGTCAAAGGCTTAAACGTCAGAAACTCTGCGGAAGGACACCAGACACAGTAGCAGGGCTAGTTTCGCGGAGAGTTGTCGAAGGGATAAGGCCTCGTTAGGAGGCCAGGACTCCAACAGCGCGAAGACTCGAGATATATCCCAAAACCTAGAGTATTTGGCAGAGGGTGGCCTCGTAAAACGAATGCACACGGAAGGGTGTTTCCCAACCAAGGAATTGTCAATAGTGTCATGGCCTGCCGAAATGGCGGAACGAAAAATATTAATCGATCGGTATGATTTCCCCTGATCGAAAAGAGATGATAAAAAATTTAGAATGGATGAAAAAGAGATGCTGAAACGGGATCGAAATCCCTCCCCAGACACCAGCTGACCCAAATTCGCCATGCGGAGAGGTAGGTTCGTCTGGTCCCTGGAGCCCATGAATCCAACAGGAGTGTTTGAGCAGTGCTTGAAAGTCCTGCGACATGCCAAGCTCCCCTGAAACTGTCCAAGCTACCAGTTGAAAATGGCCTTGTAAGGCGAGCGGATGGTAATCGCCCATTGGGTTCGTGAGGACTGATATGAGCGAGGTAGAGGGATAGTCTGTTGAACGTTCCAGAAGAGTGGGGAACCATGTCTGGGCCCGCCATAGAGGGGTAACTATCAAAATCCTGACCCTCTGTGACTTGACCCGGTGGAGGGTCCCTTGAATCATTGAGAAACCGTGGCCAAGGTTGGAGAAAGGCATCGACTGCCAGAGATAGAGGGTCTGGTAACCAGCTGAAAAAATCGTCTGTCTGATGATTCAGCCGAGACGCGAAGAGGTCGAGAGTGAGGGGTCCCCGCAATAGGTGAATGCGGTGGAATAGGAGAGGATCTAATTGCCAGTCGCTGGCATCCCTCCAGTGACGTGAAAACCAATCCGCGACTAAGTTGTCGGGTCCTGGGAGATATTCTGCCCGAATGGACAGATTCCTGTCTAATCAGAACTGATACAGATCCTTGGTGAGGTCTGACAGTAGTTTCGATTTGGACCCTCCGAGTCGGTTTACATACCGTACTGCGGAGATGTTGTCCATCCGAAGTACCAGAGAGCAGTTGGAGACTTCCTTGGCAAAGCTGCGGATCGCGAAGGATCCGGCAATGAGCTCGAGACAATTTATGTGAAGTGCCTGTTCTGATGGGGACCAGAGACCCCCTGTGTATGTTTGGGTGCAAGTAGCACCCCAACCTAAGAGGCTGGCATCGGATTGCAGAATAAAATCTGGTTGAGATCTGAAAATCGCTTTCCCATTCCAGGCTTCCATATTGCGAAGCCACCAGTGAAGTTCGATGAGAATTTCGTCCGTTAGGGAAATGAATTGATCGTATGAGGTCGAGCGATGTAAGTAGGAGGTTTTCAGCCGTTGCATTGCTCTGTAGTGTAAGGGCCCTGGAAAAATAGCCTGAATTGATGTGGATAGGAGACCCAGAATGTAGAGTTCCTTGAACTGAATCTATTTGGAAACCCAGAAACTGGACTATCTGAGATGGTTCCAGATTTGATTCCTGGCAATTTATAACAAAACCCAGGTTTTGAAGGAGGGCAGAGGTCATGTGTGTGTGTTTGCGAAGTAACTGTTGGTCTTGGGCCATAATCAGGATATCATCTAAATATATAATGGAACGTATGCCCTGAGAACGAAGGAGCGCCATGACCGGTTTCATGAACTTGGTGAAACACCAAGGGGCGGAGCAAAGTCCGAAAGGGAGGCAGGTGAACTGCCAAATGTCGCCTTACCACAGGAATTGGAGGAAGGCACGATGACTTGGTGCGATTGGGACCGTCAGGTAAGCATCCTTGAGGTCGAATCTGGAGAACCAGTCTCCCACGCAGAGCAAGTCTCTGAGAAGATGGATACCTTCCATCTTGAAATGATGGTATGTGATAAAGCGATTCAATGCCTTGAGGTTGATAATGGGACGTCTTTTTCCGAACGAGAAATATGTTGCTGAGGAAGGTGCAAGGGAAAGGCGAAGGTTCGATCGCCCCTTTGTGTAACAATTTGTTTAGTTCTGTGTTCAAGGTTAGAGTGTCTGCTTTTGACATCTCTAAAGATGTCGGAGGAGAGTGTTGTACTGGGTGTGTGAAAAAGTCTATTTTGAAACCTCGGACCGCATGAAGGATCCATAGATCCTGAGAAAGTAGCTTCCACTGTTGGAAAAAGAATGTTAATCGACCTGCGATTGGTACATGTTTCAAATAAGCAAGGTCCATTACCTGAAGCAGTGCGTCCGCGCAGGGATGCAGAGCCACGTCCTCGTATCGAACCTCTGGTGCTGAACAGCTGTCTGTGGTAGGGTCGTGTATATCCTGTGGACCAATAGTCTGTGGGTCGGGGCCCGTAGCTTGTAAAGGCTGCTCTACTGGTAGCTCGGCCCCTGGAGCGACCAGCTCTCCCAGAAAAACGATGAGTATGGGAGCGAAAAACCCTACGTAGGGAGGACTGGGCTTTATTGAGTGTGGTAAAGACCGAGACATGCTTGGAGAGGTCTCGCAATAAACTGTTACCGAACAGTAGACCATCGGCCTCTGGGCCTAGTTCGTTAGTACTCAAGTCTACTAATTTGGCATCGATTTTATAAAGAGCTGCTTTGCGTCTCTCAATCGAAATGGCCACATTGGCGTTGCCCAATAGGCATAGGGCATTCTCTAATAATGTGCGGATCAAGTTCACCGCTAGTGAGTGCCTCATCTGCTAATATAAATATTTGAATTATAGGACCTGAAATGTCCAATAGTTTGTCTTGGGTCGCTTTCAAGCCCTGCTCAATACCCTTACGAGGGTCTTTACCAGATTTCGTCAAATAGGTGACCAGCATGGTGTCGAATTCAGGGGTAGAGGCAACTTTGCCTGGAATAGTAGGTCTCGGACATTCAGCCCTTAGTTTGTTTCTTATTTCCTTTTCGAGGGGCTTGCGAAGCCACAGTTTACAGAAATTAGCAATATGGTCCGGGGGAGCCCATTCTGCTGAGCGCGGGTGACGAATCACCCTTGGGTAAAAAAAGGGAAGGCCTGAGGCATCCAGGAGGGTGTCTGAGTCAGGCACTTTAGATGGAGGGGTACTCTTGGAATCCTGACCCGGAAAGGTTTCCGATACGAACTCTGATGTTGAGGAATCCTGGGGCGTATTCACCATGGGATCCTCATCAGAGTAGTTGGGGTCATAGTCACTTAAAATATGGCCAGACATATGTGAAGTAGAACCCTCTAGAGGGTCTGCAGCATCCTGCGTAATGTATGGGTGAGAATGTTTAATGACCTTTGCAGGAGCTTTGCCTTTGCCCACAGTAGCGCTATTCCCTTTCCAGGGTCTCTTGCGCGGGGCACTGTCTTGGTCGGAGATATGGGAATCTTCAGAATCAGAGGGTTGTTGTGTAGAGGGGTGCACCTCTGTGGTATGTTCATGGTAGGCTGCCAAAGCCTTAGGAATGGACTACGCTATAGTGGAGAAAAGCCATTCCTTAAGTTCAGCAGAAATTAAGGGGTCTTGGCGATCCGACATAATCTTTCTCAATATATAGAAATTAAAAATGAGGATTGTCAATTAAAGATGAGGCAACTCAATTGGAATATTAGAGAGTGGGGGGTCACCCACACGAGACGTAAAAATAGTGGGGGTCACCCTCAACAATCTGGCACAATAAATTGTAAAGGTCAATTAATGGAGGGTCATCCAACAATTAAAGGTGGTGGTCAACCACTTAGTATTTCAGTATAGACAATATATACAATTAGTCAATGAGGTGGGGGTCACCCACTGGAGAATAAAAAAGGTGGAAATCACCAGTATAATGCAAACAAAATATGCAATGAAAATATGGGGGTCACCCACAAAATAAAACCAGGTGGTGTCAGCCACACAAATATTGCTATCAGTGGTAACAGTAGTGTTAACAGTATGTAAGTGGGGGTCACCCACAACAGAGAATAAAGGTGGTGTCAGCCACACAAATTTAATGAGTGATAGTGTATGTTAAATATTCAATGTAGAGAAAGGGGTTCACCCAGGTTGTAGCAGGTTGGTCCTGTGTGGGGCAAACCTGCAAAGACAGACAAGACAGAGATCAGTATACTGATCGTTTTAAATGAGATGCGCTTGTTAAATGAGGCTGAATTAGTAATGGTAAAACCTACTGTCCACAATAAGGCAACAGATGTTCCCACAGAGAAGCAGTTGATTGCCGGCACACAGATGCTGTCAGAAGAGACAGGAGCCGCGGGGAAATGTACCGCGGTTTGAAGATGGCCTCCGCGATTAAAGAGCCGTCGCATTAGATTGCATCCGCAAAGGGCGGGAAAAAAATGCGCCAGAAAAGAGACGCGAGTAGGCGGAGAGGAGAAAGAGGCGGGAAAAAGGCAGCCGCGGGCTCATGGGAAGCAGAGTCCGCGGCGGGTAATAGATTGAGGATGGGCCGCGGTCTCTTCTGAGGAGAGAGCCACGGCAGGCTGATTAACAAGTCAGGCGAAACCTCCGTGTGGGAAAGGAGATCACCAGATATTTAAAGGGGAAATCAAAACAATGTAAAAAAATATTTAATGTATGTGGTGAATACTGTTGTGGTAATAATGAATAGATATGTGATATAACTAACACCTAAATGCAAACAAATGTGTCCCATTAAAATAAGGTTTGCTGAGATAAGAATATAAATGTACAAGTATAACAAAAAAATATAAATAAAATATATAATTAGCCTAAACCATTAAGGCAATATAATTGGAATAGACTCACCTGGGAGGCAAGCAGCAAAGAAAGAGGAAGTGGGAGGAGTCTGATGACACTATATTGTAGCTGTAATGTGTTATGATTGGTTGAATCCCTAGAGTATTGCAATGCCCAGTCTGTGCTAAGTCTACCCATAGCTTTTCCAGCGGCTTTAGACGGTAACAGCTGGAATGTCACAGAGGGCTTGACCGTAGCCTTTAACATATGACCTATTTTTAACACTATGTGACTTAAAAAAATCATCTCGCTGTATATTTCCAGCAAAGAGTTTATTTTACTTGGCAACTTCTTTTCTGCCGTTTTTACCACATATACTATATTTATTTTACATTTTCACAGCTCATATAATTCAAGTCTGTACATCATTGAGTTTATTACTCCTCCCTTCCTGCAGCATTTCATTCTCATCATGGTCCTTCCTCGCCTTAAATCTGGTTTCCCCCCAATATTTAGTTTTCCGCACTGGTTTTCCCTAGCTGTAGATTTCACTCTTGGCTTGAGGCTCCAGACCCACCCACAAGTGTGCCAGATGAGGAATGAGGAATTCAAAAATGATTAGTAAGGATCCAAAATAATCTAGTCTACTGTGATGGGGACAACTAAATGGCCACACTCAACCCTATTTAGTGAGTATAAAGGGGCAACAGATAGCAAAAGCTAAGTTTAAGAGATAAGAATATGCAGATAATAATGATAATTTCTCCCAGGGAAGTTTACAAATTATTTTAGCTAAATGAGATGTTTGTGTGTGTGTGTGTGTGTGTGTGTGTGTGTGTATGTATGTATGTATATATATATATATATATATACACACACACACACACATATATATATATATACATATATATATACACACATACACGCGGCGTGTGTGTTTGTGCTTTAGGGTGCACACCCTAATGCAATAGGCTGGGCATGCCTATGCTGATATGCCTGATGCTTGATAACTTATCTGGTGGCTTTTTGGGATTACTACTTTTCCTATTCTTCATGTCTAGCAAATTTCTCCATTAACAAGTTTTATCTCTAGTAAATCCGTTAGACATGCCTGCTTAGCCTGAATATGATATACTAAAAACAATGTGCAGTATCCTTGAAATGCTCACCAAATGTTTTATCTTGTACTTGCATGTGCTGTTGGGACTTTGCAAGACAACCTGTTATATTTTTATATGCAGCAAAATAAATAAATAAATAGTTAATGAATAAATAGAGTAACTGCTATGTTGCAAATGTTGTTGCTAGTTTCTGGGGCATCTCCCTCTTATGACTTAGACTAGAAGATTTGTGCATCCTCATTCCATTATCTAATTAGTATGAGTATGTCATTAGTATGAGTACCTCGCTATTTGCACCCGCTTGCCACCAAATATTGTCAACAATTCACTTACTATTTGAAATAAATTCATGCTTACCCTTTTAAATCCATTGCCACCACTTACTCAGCAGTCCTCACTATACTTCAGATTTATTTCTAGGGGAATGGACAACAGCCTACTTCAATTAAACATTTTCTTTTTTTGCAAAGGAGGAGCCTGCTTGCCAGCCTCCTGCCCACAGACTATGGGCCCTGTAATATACACTGAAAAGTCTCAGTTCGTGTATTTGGACTAAATGGTTCAGGAACCGAACAGCCGCCCGAACCGGAGACCACCCTGGAGCTTGTTAAGCCTAATTGCTACTTTGTAGCAATTTCCACTGCAGTGTTCTAATTGTTCGTCTGGGTGGCTGCATTTCCTATGTACGACCACGAGGTGTTGGCCATCTTGTTCCCATGAAAACAGGCAGCGGTGTTCGTCGTTGAGTTCATGGAACTATTTTCGGACACTGACACTCCTGAACACCGCTGGACTTCCATGATCACCTGTGTTCAGTTTTATAACACTTAGGAAGACACTGTTCGGTGGAAACATTGCCATAAACAAGGGAAACAAGCTCCAGGGTAAGACTCTTGAATATGTTCGGTAGTTTGTTAATTTTTTATACTACCGAACTAGGGTCCAGGGTGGGTGGAGGACAGAGAGACCCCAACCAAGCTGCAGCGGTTTGTGGGGTTTACGGTGGTTATGGTGTCCAGTGCAATGCTTATGGTACTCAAGGATTACTAGGAAGCAGCGATTGGTGGAGGTACCCAGTTGGGGTGCCAGGCAGTCCATCACCTTGGTGGCAGTGGCTGGATGGCTTCCTAGGAGTATAGAAGCATCCTGGAGACACCGGTATCGTATAGATTTATAATTGAGGGCAATGCTAGTATCCGTATGGAACCAGCTAGTCCCCGGACATTGTTTCTATACAAGGAGGAGGATGAACTGGACTGCATAAGTCCTGGGGAGAACCAGGGGTGCAGTCCGTAAAGATGTCTGGCATGAGGCCCTGGAGGGTGTACAGCATCGGCGGGGCGAGAGTCTCCCCAGTTACAGATATGAGTATGCCTCTCTTGGGAGAGCAGCCCCTGGATCAGTGGGTGATGGAACTAGAGAGCCTGGTATGGAAGGAGCTGTGGCTAGATGACGCATACCAGGTACACTGGTGGTGCACGGTTCGGCATGCCCCCTGGATGGCTGAACATGACAGGCCTGAAGGTGAGGATTACAATGGCCCTGGCCTGTTGTGGGAGGCCTTTGCAGAACCAGATTTCGGGAGCGCTGGAGAGTCCTGATTCTGGGACATCTACGACTACAGGGAGAACATGCATGATTGGGCATCAGCTAAAAAGGTGAGACAACACCTGACATCTCTGGTGACAAGGGAGTGGGAGCTGGAGCAGGACTACCAACACCTGCTCTGCTCAGTTTGACCCCAATATACCCTGCAGGAAAGCTAGGTGGCAGACCCAGACCTACAACCCTTCAGCTGGAAAGACCTGGCTGAAGTACCCCCTGCTTCGCTACCAGCTCCAGTAGTAGGGGACCTCATCAACTGGTCCTGGGAACTGGGAAGACCCCAAGTCAGCAGGTGGAGATGGGACTGAGATCTCTCCACCGGCCCTACAGGGATCCCGAACCACAGCCGGTCCTACTCCCCAGCGGCAGCTTACCTTACAGGGAGAGGAGACAACCGGTCTCTCTCCCCAGTGGCAGCCGGAGATGCTGGAAGAGGAGACAGCTGGTCCCTCTTCTTAATTACAGGGGGACCTCATAGACTGGTCCTGGGGAGAACCCCAACTTGCAGGTGGAGATGAGACCGAGGTCTCTCCACCGGCCCTACAGGGATGCTGGGCAGCCGGCCCAGATCCCAAAGCAGCTGGAAGTACCGGGAGGGAGGACAGTCGGTCCTACTCCTCAGTGGCAGCATACCATACAGGGACAGGGGATAATCGGTCCCCCTGCCCAGCGGCAGCTGGAGGTACCGGAAGAGGAGGTGGATGATTCCTCCTCTCAGCAGCAGCTGCCCAACCGGGTCCTGGGGGTAGTGGATGAGGCGGCAATACCCACTGATCACATCCACAGCTGGCCTCTGTCCAACCAAGCCCAATTATTACAGTGCCGGACTGTCACCAGGTCCCCTCAGCAGAGGGGCTGGCTACAGGGCAGAGTGTCACTGGCCTCTGCCCATCAAGCACAGTTGGCTTCATAGGTGAGGTCCAGGGAGAGGAGAGTGTCTCTCCCCAGCGGCAGTATGGGGAGAAGGGACAACCGGTCCCTCTCCCTAGAGGCTAGAATTACCCCCTGGAGCAGGGAATTGCACCCTCCATCCCCAGCAACAACTTGGTACAACCGGGGAGAAGTGCAGCCGGGTCATTTCCCTACAGGACCCTGGATGTATAAGTGGGCACTTGTGGCAGGAGGCCTTCGGGACAACTATGCCTTTTGGGAAAGGCCACCGGACTATCACAGGGTCTGGGATCTAGATAGTCTCCCCGGTAGGGGGAAGAAATGTGACAAACTCCCCTTTTCAAGTGAGTTTGCCACAAGCTCCTCGAGGAGCCTGCTTGCCAGCCTCCTGCCCACAGACTATGGACCCTGTAATATACACTGAAAAGTCTCTGTTCGTGTATTTGGACAATATGGTTTGGATACCGAACAGCCACATGAACCGGAGACCATCCTGGAGCTTGTTAAGCCTAATTGCTACTTTGCAGCAATTTCCACCCTAGTATATATTTCAAGAAGTGGAGCGATATTAAGGTGATCAGCCCCTTCCCACATGCAACCAAAATTAGGAAATAAAGAAATAATTATACAGCAGTCACACATTTAAAATCATATGGTACATAAAAAAAAGAATTAAAAATAGTGATAGTGCAGGCCTGTATGTATGGTGTTTAAATTGCACCTTTATACATAGTGCTAATTAACACATGCACTTTTTGGATAACAGCATCAGGTATCCCTGCATTTTCAAAAGTTTCACAATTGTGACCCTTCCCTGTTGGAATTCATGGGGATCCAACAGATAAATAAAAACTGGAGGGGGGGGTAATTTTATTCAAAGTCTAGGCTGCACAGAGATGAGGTGGATATTTGAATTAAACACCCTCATCCCCAACGGACTTAACGACTTTGAAATCTGTCACTTTTTTAATTAATTAGAAGCTCTAAATTCAATAAAATAATATATAGTCCATGCAAAATTTGCTATAATAGAGGGAATGTAACAAGTATCCACCTTCACCTCGACCTAAGTCCAATTTTATCCAATTTTGTCTAATGGAGTTTGCACATAACACTTTTGTGTCTACATATATACTTTCACTGTCACTTTAAATTGTATGTGTAGTGGAGATAGTTATAGTATCTTTTATGAATATATATAACTGGCAATATACATTTGCAAATAAGAATGTTACTGACATTTGTTTTCTTTTCCTATCTCCACACAACTAGGTATTTACAATATGTATTCTCATCATGTTCCATTTTAAATTGTATTTGTTTACATTGTTTATTTGATAATGACATTTTATAATGTATTTTTATAGTGCATTAATTGGTTATAATATTTTAATGTGTCCATAAATTTTATTATTGTGATATGAGCTATTAAAGATATTTTTGTGACAAAGCAGCCTTTCATCAGTAATATGAAGTGCTTGCTCAATTAAATGAACTCAAAGGCTAACTGCCCGTGCATGCTTTGGGCGGTACACATATATGCAAATGGAAAGTGTACCAATCAGAAAGACATTTTGCCATATAAAAGCTTTCAGGAACACGAAGTAAGGAACCCTCATTATGTCCTGACGAAGCCGTCTGAGAACGGCGAAACGCGTAGACGACGTCAGCACGCACGTAAGGTGGGAGGAGCCAAGTGGAAGCCGGGAGATTTGAACAGCGATTGCATTATAGCATATCAGCTTGCAATTTGGACTCCAGCTATCGGAATCTCGCCTGATTAACCCGCAGGAGACATCTCCCAGTGTGTGGAAGCGTGCTTGTGAGTCACGGGAATATATACCGTTGCACTCACCATCAATTCTAGTAAGCAGTTATCTGTTTACCATTTTTAATTTACTTTGAGTGTTTTGTATTTTATATTTTTACTTTTTAATACTGTTTTAATGTGAATAAATTGTTGTTCAACCATTAAATTTATTAAGTATATAAAAAGTGCATGTGTTAATTAGCACTATGTATAAAGGTGCAATTTAAACACCATACATACAGATCTGCACTATCACTATTTTTAATTCTTTTTTATATGTACCATATGATTTTGAACGTGTGACTGCTATCCTTCGAGGAGTATAAGTATAATTATTCCTTCATTTCCTAATTTTGGTTGCATGTGGGAAGGGGCTGATCACTTTAATATCGCTCCACTTCTTGAAATATATACTTTTTGGGGTTATTCTTTTTGTGTGGTGAAGGGAACACATTGAAGTATTGCAGCTGGAATATATATTAATTTTCTAATCTGTAACTAAATATATGCTATATCTGCCTTGCCCCTATAAAGCTTTTGTAAAACAACTTAACGCTCCGATATTATCCAATTTCCACCGCAGTGTTCTAAGTGTTTATCTGGGTGGCCGCATTTCCTATGGACGGCCACAAGGTGGTGGCCATCTTGTTCGCATGAAAACAGGCAGCGGTGTATTGAGTTTAATACAGTGCTGACTCAATTATCTCCTAGGCACAGGGGAGGGATTAACCTATTTTGTATGGGGGTGTCCTGGACCTAAGAGCCAATGTAATCATGTGTATGTTTTTACTATGGTTTACTCTCAGGTCCAGGGGGGAGTGCCCCTTGCATGGAAACCAGCATATGAAGCCAGTTGTGGCTGCCATGAAACAGATAACAGATTTGTTTTACCCTTCATGAAGTCTAGGCTCATATTTGGGGGATTGGAGAGCTATATTCACTCTGGGGATTGCTATAATCACTATACTCCCTTGGATTACAACACTTGCTCTTGTAAGAGCAGCCTGCTTTGCTCTCTGGGCAACATCCCGGTACTGGGTCCAGGGTGGGTGGAGGACAGAGAGACGACAAACAAGCTGCAGTGGTTTGTGGGGTTTATGGTGGTTATGGTGTCCGGTGTGGTGCTTATGGTACTCAATGATTACTAGGAAGCAGCAATTGGGTCCTTGGGTCCAGTGGCTGTCTGAGGCTGTTGGGAGTAGGGCTCTGTAACGGAGCTTCCTGTACCCCGGTTGGGTACCTCCGTCGACAGATGCTCCTAGTGCTCACTGAGGAATCCGAGCACTCCTCCAGACACCATAAGCACTGCAGACCCCACAACCGCCGCAGCTTGGTTGGAGTCTCGTCGTCTCCTACCCACCCTGGACCTACGACAAGGCTCCAGGATCCAGTGGATGAACCTCTCTTCCTCCAGAGAGTAAAGCTCTTACAAGAGCTCAGAGAATCCAAGGGAGTATAATGATTATAGCAATACCTTGTAGTGATATAGCTGTCCCCTCCACACAAGAGACAAGACTCAAGTTGAGGGTAAAGAGGAGATGGATATTAATGAAGGCACACTGGCCTTTTATGCAAGTTTCCCAACAAGGGTGACACCCACGTGGACCTTGTTGGGCACAGGGACACAAAGGTAACAAACCAATAAAAACAGTTATACAGTGAGACACTCCCATACAATATACACAATCCCTCCCCTCTGCCTGGGAGATAATTAACGCAGATAATGCATTAACTTAACATTATCTCCAGGCAGAAAAAACAAATTTTTTATAAAGTCCCATAAGTACCCCAAAACACAACATATCCCCATATAAATACAAAAAGAAAAGTCCTGCACTCACTCCCATCACTCCTGGGCGGCAGCAACGACTACAGTACACATCAGCAAATCGTGCGGCCCGCAATGGTAGTACCACGGTGCCTGCATGCACCACGGTGGCTGGCGGGCTCAAGGGGCAGTTGCTTTGGGTCCCCTAGGAATGACTGGGCCCGGGGCTGCTGCCCCTTTTGCCCTGCGTTAAAGACGGCCCTGCCCTTATGAGCAGGATCAGTCTGATTTGCAAATGTAAAACGTTTCGTTATGGAAATTCTTAGAGTTCCCTTATTATCTGTTTTTGCAAGCATATAAAATTACTTGACAAAATCTAGTAAAATGGTTTACATTTTAAAAGGACACTTGTAGTTGCAATTCCCTGACTAGGTATCTCCGCTGATTCTTCCTCGAAGTTGTAAGAAGCACTGCTGTGATCATAACCCTTTCCCCCCAGTAACTAGATGACACATAGTTCTGGGAGTCAACTGAGGTTTATTATGCCACACTCAGCCTTTTATGCACAGACCTCCAGCATGGGGTCTTCGTAGAAAATAGTACAAACCCCTCCAAGGCGTCTCTGCGTCTGGGAGATAATGGAGTCAAAAGAAAGATAACTCAATTATCTCTCAGTTACAAAAAAAATAAAAAAATATACAAAATACCCCCAAAACATATCCAAAATATACAGAAACCCCACAAGTCTTATATCCCCAAATAGCCAGGATCTAAGCACCCAAGTTGTCCAAATAGCGCTCAGATCCCTTTGGTAGAATGTAATCGCCATTTGTGTAAAGTTCTGACTAGCCACAGGAAAAGAGGCAATGGCCGGTCTATTTTTGGGGGTTCCTGTGCGAATACCAATGAATGCTCTCCCTGGCTTTTAGGGAGCAAATGCTCCCCCGAGTCGGTAGTTCCTTTCTCCCAATCACTGTTCTCCTAACTTGTCTGGGAGCTGAATGGGCAGCGCTACAGTTTTCCCCAGCATTCACAGGCTTGCGTAGCCGGCAAAGAGTTCCACGCATACAACAACCTGTGTTCGGGAGACAAAATGCTCACCATTCACTAGAGCACTTGTGTTCAGTTATACGAATGGCAGACACCCAGGGAAAGCACTTGAGCTAATTGCTCTTTTGACGTTAACAAGCCGGGGTGGTCAGTGTTCAGGGGGTATAAATGGGGGACCACACATCTTCCATTCGGGAAACAAACAGGGGGCACGAACAGTTGAATAGAGAGGAATAAGTCTTGTATTACTTAACAGTTGAGTGATTAAAATCAGATTAAAAATAGAGTCAGAAAGTTTGACTGTTAGTAATGCATGCACAATTGCCTATAGACTTATTTTCTAGTGTTTTTCACAGTAAAGCGATTGGTCTGTAGTTACATTAACAACTCAAATTATAGGTGCACACATAGGCGTGCGCACAAGGTGTGCCAGGTGTGCCTGGGCACACCCTAATCCCCGCGGCACGCCTATGTATATTGAGACCAGCAGGGGAGATCTCAGGATCTCCCCTGTCGGCTCATGCAGAGCCGGCGCTATCCGAGCGCCGGCTCTGCTCTCAGCCTCCCTCCCCACTGACCCACATGCAGGGAGGGAGGCAGGAGAGGACCGGCGGAGCTCTTGCCAGAAGCTCCGCCGTGTTCCTCTCGTGAGATATGAGCGTTGCCACGGTAACGCTCAAATCTCGCGAGAGTGAACTCTAGCCCCACAGGGGCTAGAGTTCACTCTCCACTGGACCATCAGGGATGGAAGCAGCAGCAACAAGGATCCCCCCTCCCGGGCATAAGGTAAGAAGGGAGGGAGGATATCAAGTAATGTACCCCCACAATCACACACATACATACAGCACACACACCCACACATACAGCACACACCCACACATACAGCACACACACCCACACATACAGCGCACACACACCCACACATACAGCGCACACACACCCACACATACAGCGCACACACACCCACACTTACAGCACACACACCCACACATACAGCACACACACCCACACATACAGCACACCCCCCCAGACATACACAGCACACACCCCCAGACATACACAGCACACACCCACATACACAGCACCCTCACACACATACACAGCACCCTCACACAGTACATTAACAGCACCCTCACAAGCGTGCACACACAAACACCCTCACCCACATAGCACACTACCAGCACTTTCGCACACACATCACACTAACAGCACCCTCACACAGCACACACACACACAGCAGTGTGTGTATATGTGTGTGTATGTGTGTATATATGTGTACATATATATATATATATATATATATATATATGCGGCGTGTGCTTGTGCTTTAGGATGCACACCCTAATGCAATAGGCTGCGCACGCCTATGGGTGCACATAAAAACCAGAATAAGCAAGACAAGGATTTATGCCTTATTGCTTTTAAAAGATCCATGAAATTAAGTAGTCTAACTTGCAATATTGGAAAGCGTGTAAGATATAGCTCCAGCGTAAAAAAAAGTAGAGACAACATTAGATGCAACAGATCTGCTCTATGTTTATCATGAATTAATCTGACAGCAAATTCATATTAAATGTTTTACACATTTCTAGCTTAATGACTAATTCATGGTTTACATTTTTTTGTCTCACCTATATTAGCAAATTCTTCAAAGAATTGTTTCATGTTTTTTATTACATCACCTTCTATTCTACGTATAGTGCGTTGAAAAATCTTGACGTCTGTAGAGTATGACAAAAGGCCAAGTTATTTTAACACATATTTGGATGTACATTCCTTGATAAAGAATTATTGACATATTTAAATCTATTTCTCTTAAAGCGGATGTGTGAATTAAAGGGACATGCATTATTTTGAGACAAATGTCTAATTTAAAATGTTTAGTTTAGCTTTAGTTATCTGTGTGTACAGATATGTATGCACACATAACTACAGACACACAGTCTGATATATACACATACTAGCAGACATGCACACACAATTACAGACATACACACAATCACATAGACATTCATACACACACACACACACATCTTATTTATTTAGAGGTTCACCTAGACTTCATACCTTTCTCTGGGAGGGCAGTGGATCCTATCCCTAGTGGGCTGTGGGTTGCTAATGGGATCAAATGTGCACCCTGTAGTATTACCCATGCCAGAATGATGCCATATCCTGGCTGCCTGTATACTCCTGGGCGCCCAAAGGAGCTGTGCAGGGAGAGCAAAGTAAGTATATAGGTACCTCACCACCTGGACTACAATAGTTTTGGACAGAGTAGGCACCTGCCGTGTGGTTAGTCAAGTGGCTACCCTTCCAAGTATAGTAGAACTGCACAGTTAAAGGAGCTCACACTCCAGGACTGGTGCTTTAGGTGGGGGAAACACACAGGAGGGCAATGAATTATCAAGGAATTATCCCCCCAATCTCCTATAGGTAGACCATTATTTCCTAGTATGTCCCTGTCACAGTGACACATGAGCCCCCCAGCTTCATAACAGACACACCCCTCTACAAGATGTCCCAGTCACAGCAACACTCCACCCCCAAGTGTTTCTTGGATTGGGGAAAGACCCTCGCAGCGGGCCTTTCCCCAATACATCTCCCCCACAGTGACAATCCTACTTCAATATGTCCCCCCCACAGAGAAACCCCTCCCTTAATACATCCCCTCACAGTGACACCCCTCCCCGAGTACATTCACTCACAGCTACAGCCCTCTCCTTGTATATCCCCACACAGAGACATCCCTCCCCAGATCATCTCCCCACAGTGACATCCTTCCCCTATAAATGCCTCCCCAGCAACATTCCTCCCATAGTATTTCCTCCCACAGTGACAACCCTCCCCCTGTATCGCCCCTGTACAGGGACATCCCTCTGACAGAACATCCCCATCACAGTGACACCCCTTCATGCTATATCCCCCCTCACAGCAACAACTCTCCCCCAGTACTTGGACTTGTCACCAGTAGTGATGTCGCGAACACAAAATTTTCGGTTCGCGAACGGCGAACGCGAACTTCCGCAAATGTTCGCGGACCGGCGAACCGCCATAGACTTCAATGGGCAGGTGAATTTTAAAACACACAGGGACTCTTTCTGGCCACAATAGTGATGGAAAAGTTGTTTCAAGGGGACTAACACCTGGACTGTGGCATGCCGGAGGGGGGATCCATGGCAAAACTCCCATGGAAAATTACACAGTTGATGCAGAGTCTGGTCTTAATCCATAAAGGGCATAAATCACCTAACATTCCTAAATCACAATGGATATGGATTGACACCTGACATATGACATATTGACACCTTGACATATGGATTCACACCTGTCCTCAGAGACCCTGATACACACTGACACAGAGCAGAATAGGGACTGTTCCCCCTACATAGGGTCACTTGGCAGATATGGATTGACACCTATCCTAAGGATCCCTGATACACACTGACACAGAGCAGAATAGGGACTGTTCCCCCTACATAGGGTCACTTGGCAGATATGGATTGACACCTGTCCTCAGAGACCATGATACACACTGACACAGAGCAGAATAGAGACTGTTCCCCCTACATAGGGTCACTTGGCAGATATGGATTGACACCTATCCTCAGGATCCCTGATACACACTGACACAGAGCAGAATAGGGAATATTCACTAAATGCCAAACATTGTTATACAGGGGAATATTCAGTAAATAAGGATAAGGGGGGACCTACTGTCCTCCCCCCCGGCCCCCACCCCTGCACGGTGGGTGGGGGCCATAAATCTCAATGGGGGGGGACCTACTGTCCTCCCACCCGCCCCCACCCATGAGCGGTGGGTGGGGGCCATAAAAATAATGAGGGGGGACCTACTGTATGATGTTGTATCGATCAGGTAGTGTAAGGGTTACGCCCGCTTCACAGTGACAGACCAAACTCCCCATTTAACGCACCGCAAACAACCGCAAACGGTCCATTTGCACAACCGCAAACTCCCCATTTACACAAGGTTGGATACCAAGCTAGCCATGTCCCGTTCCTTGTCCTCACTGATGTCATTGAAGGTCTCTTCCTCCACCCAGCCACGTACAACACCAAGGGTCCCCGAAAGGTGACAACAAGCCCCCTGGGACGCCTGCTGTGTTTGGTCTTCCACCTCCTCAAAGCCACCTTCCTCCTCTGACTCCTCTTCTTCAGACTCCTCTCTCTGCGTTGCCTCTCTCTGCGTTATTATAAGGTGTGTTAAGTAGTATTATTCCTATCAGTTTAATCCCTGTTACGTCCCCTATCAGGGGACATGTATATGGCATCGATTTTAGGAACCGGGAGATGGAAAAAGATGCTTGGTCGGTCCTCCTACTTCAAATTTGGGGCACTGCGCGTGCAATCTAATGTGCCACCAGATAGGAGTGGTGTGTTAAGTAGTACTATTCTTATCAGTTTAATCACTGTTACGTCCCCTATCCGTTGATGTGGAGCAAGACGCAGCAGCAGAAGAGGACTCAGCCGAGGAGGTTATGGAAGAGGATGGAGTAGGAGGAGTAGAGGAGGTGGCAGCAAGGCTGCCTGCAAGTCGCGGGCGGTGTCACCAACTCTCTGCAGAGCCACGCATTCCATGCTTGGCAGCCGCCAAGTTTACCCAATGCGAGTGGGGTATCTGCCTCTGCCTGTCATTTTTTTTTCTCGGGACAGTGGTACCATGCTGCAAGCTACTGTGACATCAGATATGGCACTGTGAACTGGCAGAGTACACGCTGTAGGGCTGACACACCCGCTGAAGACAACTAACTGCTATTCAATCTATAACAGTGAAAAAAGTTTTTGGGTTTTAAATGCACGCCATTGTGACACCAGATATGAGTGGCACTGTGAACTGGCAGAGTACACGTTGTAGGCCTGACACACCCGCTTGAAGACAACTAACTGCTATTCAATCTATAACAGTGAAAAAAGTTTTTGGGTTTTTAAATGCTATTGTGACACCAGATATGAGTGGTGGCACTGAGCAAGTGGGCACAGTATATGCTGTGAGCCTGACACACAGGCTGGCAGGCAGGCAACTGCAATTACATTACACAGAAAAAAAGCAGACTGATGTTCTAGCCCTAAAAAGGGCTTTTTGGGGTGCTGTCCTTACAGCAGAGATCAGATGAGTCCTTCAGGACTGTAGTGGACACTGTATACCCTAACCTAGCTATGCATTTCTCTATCTAATCAACAGCAGCTACACTTTCCCTCCTCTCACTAAGCATGCAGCTTGAGAATGAATCTAAAATGGATGCTGTCCAGTAGGTGGGAGGGTCTGCTAGGGAGGGTGTGCTGTTAATTGGCTGGAATGTGTCTGCTGACTGTGAGGTACAGGGTCAAAGTTTACTCAATGATGATGAATAGGGGGCGGATCGAACCGCGCATATGTTCGCCCGCCGTGACGAACGCGAACATGCTATGTTCGCCAGGAACTATTCGCCAGCGAACCGTTCGGTGCATCACTAGTCACCAGTGGGGTACCTCAGGGATCTGTACTTGAACCCATTCTCTTTAATATTTTTATTAGTGATATTGCAGAAGGTCTTGATGGTAAGGTATGTCTTTTTGCTGATGATACTAAGATATGTAACAGGGTTGATGTTCCAGGAGGGATAAGCCAAATGACTAATGATTTAGGTAAACTAGAAAAATGGTCAGAATTGTGCCAACTGACATTTAATGTGGATAAGTGCAAGATAATGCATCTTGGACGTAAAAACCCAAGGGCAGAGTACAGAATATTTGATAGAGTCCTAACCTCAACATATTAGGAAAGGGATTTAGGGGTGATTATTTCTGATGATTTAAAGGTAGGCAGACAATGTAATAGAGCAGCAGGAAATGCTAGCAGAATGCTTGGTTGTATAGGAGAGGTATTAGCAGTAGAAAGAGGGAAGTGCTCATGCCATTGTACAGACCTCACTTGGAGTATTGTACACAGTACTGGAGACCGTATCTTCAGAAGGATATTGATAACTTAGAGAGGGTTCAGAGAAGGGCTACTAAACTGGTTCATGGATTGCGGGATAAAACTTACCAGGAAAGGTTAAAGGATCTTAACATGTATAGCTTGGAGGAAAGACGAGACGGGGGGATATGATAGAAACATTTAAATATATAAAAGGAATCAACACAGTAAAGGAGGAGACTATATTTAAAAGAAGAACAACTACCACAACAAGAGGACATAGTCTTAAATTAGAGGGACAAAGGTTTAAAAATAATATCAGGAAGTATTACTTACTGAGAGGGTAGTGGATGCATGGAATAGCCTTCCAGCTGAAGTGGTAGAGGTTAACACAGTAAAGGAGTTTAAGCATGCGTGGGATAGGCATAAGGCTATCCTAACTATAACATAAGACTAGGGAGTAATGAAAGTATTTAGAAAATTGGGCAGACTAGATGGGCCGAATGGTTCTTATATGCCGTCACATTCTATGTTTCTATGTTTCTATGTACATTCCCCTCACAGCAACAACCTTCCCGCCTTCCTAACATACTGCGCCAGTGATACCTCTCTTCCTAATAAGTCATCCCCACAGCAACAGCGCTTCCCCAGTATCTCTCTTCACAGGGACACCCCTCCTTTCAGTATGTCCTCCTACAACAACAGCCCTCCCACAACACACCACCCCACAGTGAAACCCCTCCACTGTATATCCCTTGCCACAGTGGCACCCCTTCCCCACTACATCTCTCACAGAGCAAAATCACTCTCTCACAGTGACACCCCTATCTTCATATGACTTCATCAGCACCCTTTCCCCTGTATGTCTCCCTCACAGCAACACCCCTCTTCCCAGTAAATGCCTTTCACAGTCCCTCCCTAGAATAACCATCCTCCACTCCATGTCGCCCCCAAAATGACACTCTTCCCCAGTATGTCCCCCCACAATAGGCAACCCTCCC
Organism: Pelobates cultripes; assembly: GCA_933207985.1. Classification (NCBI taxonomy): domain Eukaryota; kingdom Metazoa; phylum Chordata; class Amphibia; order Anura; family Pelobatidae; genus Pelobates; species Pelobates cultripes. The sequence continues at coordinate 64,561,236 of OW240921.1, read as the reverse complement.
CTAGTATGTGTCAGTCACAGCATCACTCTTCCTCCAGTACATCTCCTTCACAGCAACACCCCTCTCCAACCCCCCACAGTGAAACTTTTTTATCAGCATCCCACCTCTACAAAAATGTCATCACACCAACACCCCTTCTCCCACTAAGTAGTACCACAGTGACATCCCTTCTACTACAAAGGACACATAGTGATGTGTGGGGTTGCTGGGAGTAGGGTGTACAAGGTGTCTGTGTGTGCTGTATATGTGAGTTGTCTAGTAGAAGTAAGCATATGTGTTGACTGTGAGTTGTGGTTGAAAGTGGTTGCCAGGGCCAGCTACAGGCTGTTGCTACCGGGGTAAAAGCTTTTTTTATCAATAAATTTGCTGGGGAGCTGCGAGGAGTGCTATCACATAAAAGCTTCTCACAATGAGCAAAGGCTGTTGGGATACCATACGATGTCATAACCCAAAAGCCATCACTCTCTACATGGAGGAGTCACTTAGTAATAGTCCAGACTTGTAGATCTACTGATGGCTCAGGAAGGGATCAGGCAGCAAATGGTAAAGGAAATAAGTAATGTAACTGTGCAGAGCGTGGGTGAGAGATGATATTGTTTGTGTGTATTCAGCATTTGTGCCAATGTACGTGTGTCTGTGTGCATACATGGGTCAGTGTATGCATCTCAGTGTATGTTTGTTTATGGGTCAGTGTGTCAGTTTATATATGTCTGTGTTAGTTTGTGTGTGTGTCAGAGAGTGTTGGAGGGTCAGTTGAAAGACAAAGTTCAATTAAATAATTCAATGGTTTTAATACATTTATGGGATTTCTGAGCATATTCTGCAGATATAGGCATGCATATTAATATATGTGTATTATAATAGTATTTACATCCATATATATTATAAGCATAATTTTTATATAAAATATTTGCTTATAATATGTACACAATTAATAATATAATACAAATGCATTAATATACATGTAAATTTGCATAAAACTGTCAATAATAAATAAAAAAAAATCCAAGCGGCATTACTTGGGCCAAAATAGTAGATTAAAAATTATCCAACTAAGCTATAGTCACTTGATACAAGTGTACCAGCATACGGTCAACATTTGAGATCTATTATCAGACCTTTCATAAGACATCAAGATTATAGTGCTGATAGGCTTTTTCATTGAAGTCTGAATGAGCAAAACTAACCGTCTCTGTATGGTGTCATTGAGAATGCTATTTAAAACTGTCCAGATTTTCCAATTTAATATAAAAAACAAATGTAAAATCATATAAATAAGTGAAGATAAAAGTCAGGAGTAAAGTGGACAGTTAAAGCAATTGTGGGAAATGTAGTGTGGAGAGAAGAAACTGGTGCCGGCTAACACAAAGCTTAGCCAGCAGGAGGGACAGCACTTTGGAGTGACGGAAGTAAGCAGAGGGGAGGGGAAAGACAACCAAAGTAACCAAAAGGGATAAATGGAATCGGTAGCTGCGGGTTAGGTGAACACTCACGGTGGCCATATTATGTGAAGAAAAAGAGGGGAAATTAAGTAAATAGTGGCATAACCTTGTGGCCATGTTGTGAAGGGAACAAAAGGAATAAAGTAAAAGCAGGAAGTATAATAAAGTATAATAAATAAACCAAAAAGGAGATGAATATGCGAGAAAAAAATAAAGTATATAAAATTGATAAAGAGCAATAATAGTAAATGTAGGAATATATATACACATATATATAAAAACATATATAATTGGTAACTGACACAACATAGATAAAATGGACAATATGAGGAAAAACTCATAGTTAAACAAGGATTTTAATAGAAATGTAATATAAAAAAAATATAAATGAAAAAGGTCAAATTCTGCATTTAAACCATCAGGGATAAGAGTTTTTAAATTAAAAAACCCAATGCATTTCATTCCTACATAAAATGTTTTTAATATTAGCTGTTCTCCATGGGGATATTGCATTTTTGTATACCTGTAAACTCACTGGAAATTAAACAAGAAATAAACAACATAGCCGAAAGACTAAACATTCTAGAGGAAATAAATGTACGTATTGAACAAGACTATACAAATGCCACTGACAAAAAAACAACAACAACTTGAGACGGAAATAAAATCAATGAAGCTCAAAATAAATTATCTAGAAAACAGATCACGAAGATCAAATGATAGAATCAGAAAAATCTCATAGGAAGTAGAAGATCATAATTTAGAATTTTATGTTAAAAGCTTCTTGAAAGAGCTCTCCCTGGACACATACATCTGAGGCTAATATTAATTATGAATACAGCATTTTTACATATATCTAAAGGAATAGAAGAAAAATCGAGAGATGAAATGGTTAAATTATGCGTACACTCTTTTATTGGGAAACTACTACGAGCCTATGGAGGATCTTCATCAACAAATCCTAAGTTCAAGAATATCTTAATATTACAAGATCTTTCTTTTCGAACAAGACGATGGCGGAACTGTTTTGGTGTAAGAGTGAGTTTCGGGTTTTTTTCACTGCTAAAATAATAAGCTTTCACTAATACTTAAGTTCAAATGATTATAAAAATGTGCACCATGTGCATCATAGTACAGACAATAGACATCTCACTGAAATAAGGTATTTTATATATATTAGAACACTGGCACTTTTTTAATAGGCATACCTTAACTGATACAACCTTATGACAGGAGCATATAATGAAATCCCTAAAAGAAAATTCACTGTTTGAATGGCTATGTTTACACAGCCAATTGAGATGCAGACGTGTGTGTTTTTGGAGCGCTGTTTTTCTAGTTGGTATCAGCAACTTCGCTGTACGAATAGGCTTTGATGCCAGAATGAAACAGACATGGTCATTTCTATAGTTTATGAAAAATACAATGCTATTCAATCTGTCAGATATTATATATCATGTTCACTGTTAAAAGTAAAAAGCATACATTGCTTTCTTTTTTTTTTTTTTTCCTTTCCCATGTCTCACACAAGCCTCCCACAGGCAGAATGAACTCTGGACTCTGGAGTCGCATACTGGAAGTGGTAATGTGAGTGGAGTTTGCTTGTTGGCTAAACTTGTTTAGTTGGCCCATGCTAGCCTTTGAGTTTGACATGCTTGGCCTAGGGTATACCCACTCAGTTATTGGGGGTTTGGATATGTGTTTGGATATGTGTTTTATGTAGTCTATTACTGTGTTTTTGTTCATTGTTGTTTATAGGTGTCATGGTAGATCAGTATGGGTTTCTTAGAAAAAATGGTTAGGGTTATGTCAATCAATGCACAGGGGTTAAATTCTCCCCAAAAGAGAGCACTGGTGCATGTTTCCATTGTTAAAGAGAACCAGGCAAGGCTGTCCGCTCTCCCCATTACTTTATATAATTTCTTTAGATTTAGGGATTACCCTATTGTGTCTAAAGTGTTTATTTTTCTTCTTTCTAAAAACACCTGAGACACAACTGGGTAACCCCTAAATCCACTGCACTATGTGATATCTAATGTGGTGAGGAAGTGTGTGTGTTGTTGTTGTTGTCGTTTGTAAATTCTAGTGTCTGAATGCTTAGGGCTCCAAGTAGGCTTGGGCAGACAATGTGGGCACACCCACTAAGGCATGTCATTACTGGAATCACTGGAGCATGGCCATTGGTGGACAGTCTGACTGAAATACAGGAAGCAGGGAGATATGACATGAAAACAGAAGAGATGCAGATAATCATCATAGTAAAGATTATAACAGGCACTTCTAAAGCTCATTTTTACACTATTTATGAAAAGTATATAGTGACATTAGGTTTACTGTTGGTGGGGTGATATGCATTTTTACTTATAAGGTATAAATATAGATTTGTATAGTGTAAAAAGTTGTTATAGTATTCTGAATTTAAATTCATATTAATTTCCTTTCACAGAAACCCCTTTTTTTTTTTTTTTACCAAGTATACAGAATTATAGAATTCATTTTATTTATTTATTTTTCCTTTCCCATTTTTTTTTACCCTTTATTTTAGCAATCCATATTTTGACACATAGTTGTTTATATATTATTGAAAATAGCATACTTTAATACTTACAATTTTTTCTTCCCTTAGGTAACATAGAAACATAGAATGTGACGGCAGATAAGAACCATTTGGCCCAAGACTATGTCCTCTTGTTAGTTTTTCTTCTTTTAAATATAGTCTCTTCCTTTACTGTGTTGATTCCCTTTATGTATTTAAATGTTTCTATCATATCCCCCCTGTCTCATCTTTCCTCCAAGCTATACATGTTAAGTTCCTTTAACCTTTCCTTGTAAGTTTTATCCTGCAATCCATGAACCAGTTTAGTAGCCCTTCTCTGAACTCTGTCTAAAGTATCAATATCCTTCTGGAGATACGGTCTCCAGTACTGCGTACAATGCTCCAAGTGCAGTCTTACCAGTGTTTTGTACAACAGCATGAGCACTTCCCTCTTTCTACTACTAATACATCTCCCTATACAACCAAGCATTCTGCTTGCATTTCCTGCTGCTCTATTACATTGTCTGCTTACCTTTAAAGGACCACTATAGGCACCAAGAACACTTCAGCTCAATGAAGTGGTCTGGGTGCCAGGTCCATCTAGGATTAACCCTTTCTGCTGTAAACATAGCAGTTTCAGATAAACTTTAACCTTTCTCTGGTTAAAGGTGACAATAGTTGGTGCGATTATTCAAGATCTCACCTCTTGGAGTTTCAATGATCATGAGAACAATGAGGAATCAGCGCAGAACTACACAGGAAGATTTTGTTAATGATCTCAAGGCAGCTGGGACCATAGTCACCAAGAAAACAATTGGTAACACATTATGCTGTGAAGGACTGAAATCCTGCAGCACCAGCAAAGTCCCACTCCTAAAGAAAGCACATGTACAGACCTGTCTGAAGTTTGCCAGTGAACACCTGAATGATTCAGAGGAGAACTGGGTGAAAGTGTTGTTGTCAGATTACACCGATATCTAGCTCTTTGGCATCAACCTGTGCTTGATGGAGGAGGAATGCTGCCTATGACCCCAAGAACACTATCCACATCGTCAAACATGGAGGTGGAAACATTATGCTTTGGGGGTGTTTTTCTGCTAAGGGGACATGACAACTGCACCGCATCAAAGGGACGATGGACGGGGCCATGTACCATCAAATCCAATGCAATGAAAATAGGTTGTGGATGGGTATTCCAGCATGACAATGACCCAGAACACACAGCTGAGGCAACAAAGGAGTGGCTCAAGAAGAAACACATTAAGGTCCTGGAATGGCCAAGCCAGTCTACAGACCATAATCCCACAGAAAATCTGTGGAGGGAGCTGAAGGTTCGAGTTGCCAAACGTCAACCTCCAAACCCTAACGACTTGGAGAGGATCTGCAAAGAGGAGTGGGACTAAATCCCTCCTGAGATGTGTGCAAACCTGTTGGCCAACTACAAGAAATGTCTGACCTCTGTGATTGCCAACAAGGGTTTTGCCACCAAGGACTAAGTCAAAGGGGTCAAATATTTATTTCACTCATTGACATGCAAATCAATTTTTCTGGATTTTAGTTTCCTATTCTGTCTCTCACTGTTAAAATACACCTACCATTAAAATCATAGGTGGATCATTACTTTGTCAGTTGGCAAACGTTCAAATCAGCAGGGGATTAAATACTTGTTTCCCCTCACTGTATATAGTACTTATCGGTGTCCTGTGCAATTCCAGGAACTTTACTAAGGGTTTAAGTGCCACCCTTCCAAATTGTGATTTCCCTGGTTTATTTTTAGGGTTGCTATATGTGTGGGATATATATTTAATAGTTTATGTTTTGTGATCTGTAACTCTAGTGCCTGGGGGATAATTGGGATAAGCAAATATCTCTTTTGGATATGGTATTGAATCAAGGATTTCCTGTTTCTGGAAGGCTTGATCGTTACCATATCAAAAGACTTCCTATCTTAGAGGCAAGCAAGACATATGGCAGATGTGCACCACAATCACTATATAGGTATATAATAATGAGGGAATAAGAAAGAAATATAGAATATCAAACAGAAAACGGCAAAAGTTTATGAGATTAAACGACACGAAGAGCATTGAAGGCATTTTTAATTTATCGAATGAAATATTCACTAAGGAACAATTAGAGGTTTTTAATAAGGGATTAAAATTTGCCCCACAAATGGATCCCAATATGTCTGAATTATTTATAGACACCCAAAAAAATTTAAGAAAATTGACCATTAAAAGATTTTTTGAAAAGAAAAAAGAGGGAGATCTTGAGGATTTTCAAAGTAAGTCTATGGCAGTCATGGCTCCACCAAATGTTGAATCTGTGACACCTGAAATTATCCATTCTGGTTTGAAAAATAAGTCAAAGTTTTTCCCAACTTGGGAGAAGGGAGACTATATAACAGTTTTTTGTGTAATGGTGATGAGTGAGTTTGAAAAACTTTCAAAAAATAGAGGTAAAGAGAATTTAACTAAAAAAGAAAAACAAGCTCTAAAGGATAATAGAGATATAGTAATTAGACAGGCTGATAAAGGTGGAAGTATTGTGATCTTAAACAGGGTTGATTACATGAAAGAGTCCCAGAGAATATTAGGAGACTCAAATACCTACAAAGTCTTAAAGGGTAATCCTATAGGTAAATTTAAAGAGGAATTACATGGTATTTTAACAATGGGTATGAATAATGGGATTATAAATAAGCATGAGTTTCATTTTTTGTTCATTACTTCACCAAAGACAGCTGTCTTTTACTATTTACCTAAAGTACATAAATGTTTGGAGTCCCCACCAGGAAGACCTATTATTAGTGGAATTGGATCATTGACTAGTAACATCTCACAATATATTGATTTCTTTCTACAGAAATATGTTGTTCTAGCTAAATCTTATATTAAAGACTCTGCCCAGATCATCAAAGAATTGGAAGGTCTCGAATGGAAAGACGAATACTTCTGGGTAACACTGTGATCGATCATGAAAAGGGTATTAAAGCTGTACACAATGTTTTGAATTTTGACCCGGAGATGAATCAGGAACAAGCAGAATAGACCTTATTAGGTTCATTCTGTTCATTAGGTTCATTCTGTTCCACAATTTTTTTTTGGTTTGAAGGAGTATATTAACTTCAAAAGTGTGGGACAGCGATGGACACCAGGTTTGCACCGAGTTATGCCAATATTTTTGTGGCGGATTGGGAGTTAAATAATATTTGGCATAACAATCCATTCGGTGCGAACCTGGTGCAATGGAGAAGATATATCGATGATGTTTTGATTATTTGGAAAGGGGGCAGGAGTCTTTTAGCTGAATTTTTAACTTATATCAATTCAAATACATATAGACTTAGGTTCACTGAGGAAATCCATGATACATGCATTAACTTTTTAGATCTCACTCTTTTTATAAAGGAAAGTAAAATTTTTAGTAAGACTTTTTTTAAACCGACTGATGGAAATGGTTTTATCGAGTTCTCAAGCTGTCACCATCGCAAATGGTTGATTAATATTCCTAAAGGACAGCATTTGAGAATTTTCAGGAACTGTACAGAGAAAGAGGATTTTAAAGAACAGGTCCAGGTTTTGAATACATTTTTTTTAGATAGGAATTATCCGAGAAAGCTCTTATCTAATACGCAAAGACAGGTGAAAGGTTGTCAGAGAAAAGATGTTCTAATGAATACTAAGGAGGTTAAGAAGGATTTTAGGAACTGTTCAGATTTTGCTTTTTTTACTATATTTATCAATAAAGCCAATTTAAAGAGAAATCAATTAGGATAAATTGGCCAATTTTGTTGCAAGATAAGTTTTTAAAAAAGATTTTACCTCAGAATCCTAAAGTAATATATAAAAGACCTAATAATCTGAGGAATATTTTAGCTCCTAGTATTTTACCTAAGCAAGTGGTTGAGAATGAGAGGATCAATTTTTTTTTTATCAGAAAGGACAAAAGGTTTTTTTAAATGTGATAGGTGCAGCACATGCAATATATAGGACGCACGATCAGGAAATTACACATTAGACTGTTTGAACACTTTAATGGGATCAAAAATAAAAATGGGAAACACAGTGTACCCAGACATTGTAATGCATGTAAAGAATTTGATTTTAAGGATTTTACTTGTATTGGGATTGATATGGTTTTACCTCACTGGAGGGGTGGAGATACCGAAAAAATGTTAGCCATGAGGGAAACAGAGTGGATATACAGGATGAAGTCCTCTGTTCCCTCAGGACTTAACACGGATTTAGACATATTGGTTTTTATGGACTGATTATGTTGATACGTTTTGACACTGACCTCTTTTTAGTTTAAGATTTTATGATTATCTAATATCTGTATCTTTTATGCTTTTTATATATATATTTATATATATTTTTATATGTGTGGTTTTTTTACCTCTTATTTTATATATTTTAATGTAAAGTTCACAGATGATGATGATATGAGATTTGATATTAATACGTTTGTTTTATTGCAATTATAACCAGATCTATATGCCTTCATACTTTTATTTATTCATATTTATATTTATTCTTAGGGATCTCTATTGTTTGACATGTATGGTTAATATGTACCTGTTCCCACTTAGATGTTAGTATGTATTTATTTATTTATTTATTTTTTTTAATTCTTTATTTTTGATTCGACACAGAATGCAGCATAGCAAAATACAGTGGCTCACGCAGGGGCCGATCACAAAACAGTGTTACTTAGCTTTCAACAGTGGTTAAGTGTTTAATCAGTTAGGAGACATTGGTTTTTGCCGCTCTGTGTCGGTTTTTGGGGGGCAGTGTTTGCCCGTATAGAAAATACAAAATATACAAAAAGTACAAACAACACAAAAAAAAACAAAGAAAAAAGAAAACGAGGAGCACAACGGTGCCACATAAGAAGGCTGGATACAATAATCTCTGGGTATTTACTAAGGGTTTCACAGCGCTTTCAAACCGACTCACATTGAGTATATTAAGTCTTTTTTCCGCTGTTCTGCGTGCGGCGGTACTGATTGTTGTGTTGTCGGTTAGGTGCTCTGAGCTATGTCATGTGACCGTCTGCGTCGTGTCATGGTGGTTGTGCTGTCGGTTTGGAGTTGCGTCCGTTGGTTATACTCAATATCGGTCCGTCCTATGAGCCATCCCAAGTCGGGGTCTATTGTGGGCGCGGATGGCGGTGCCTTGTCATCGTTTCTTGTGGCTGTGGGTGGCTGCATGGAGGGCCCCTAGTGACGGGTCGTGCTTTGTCAGTGGTCATTGTGCTGTGCTTTGTAACCGTAATACTAGTTTGTAGGTGCGGTGTAACTGGTTGGTTTGGGATTTGTGTGGGCTCTGCCTGGTGCCTCTTCCCCTTATTCCCCTGTCTAAAGGTGGGACGGGGGGGAGGGAAGGGGAGCGCTGTTCGCTGGGGCGTGCGGCGGATCTAGGCCTTTCCGAGGCCTCTGTCCTTATCCTGCTTCTGTAGGATTTAGTCGTCGAGAAAGTCTTCCCAAGGTTGCCATATTTTATGAAATGTTTTCTCCGTGTTCCTAATTTGGGCTGTGAGTTTGTCCATCAAGTGTGTGTCTTTAACTTTAGCTATCACGTCGTCGTCTGTAGGTAATGTGGGTTTAAGCCACGCCTGGGCTAGAGCCCTTCTGGCCGCTAGAGTGATTTTATTGTAGAGCTGTTGTTCTTTTCTAGGGAGGCCGTCTATGGGTTTGGACAGTAAAACCGTCCATGGGTCTAGATCTATACTGTGCTTTAGCACGTCAGTTAGTAGTGTCTGTATGCGCTTCCAGTATTTGTTTAGTTCTGGGCATTCCCACCACATGTGCACAAAGGTGCCTTTACCACCACAGCCCTTCCAACAAGTGTCAGTCGTGGTTTTCCCCATTCTGTGTAGCTGCACTGGTGTTGTGTACCATCTCATGAGCATTTTATATGACTGTTCTTGGTGCAATACACAGACTGAGGTTTTAGCTGTCGCCTCCCAGATGTCCACCCAGTCCTCTCCTTCCAGTGTCGCCCCCAGGTCCGCCTCCCATTGGTCAATATAACGTGGGGCTCTAGTGTCTTTACTTGGGGCGCTGAGTTGTGCGTATATAGTGGTTATTAAGCCTTTTTGTACGGTTTCGGCATTGCATAGTTGTTCATAAAACGTCATTGGGGTGTGGGCAGCTTTTCTGACTTCTGGGGATTTGGCAAAGTCTCGTAGTTGGATATGGCGAAATACATCTTTTGTGGTCAGGGGCGCTAAGGTTTTCAGGCTATCGAACGTTCTGAAGGAGTCTCCTTCGTACATATGGCCATATCTCTGCATCCCCGTACTCTTTATGCCCCTAAAGTCGCGTGCGCTCAGCCCGGGTTCAAACGCTTTATTCCTCAGATACGGGGTTAGTGGTGAAGGTGTGTGTTTAAGTGCATATTTGGTAGCTGTATTGTCCCATATTCGAATGGAATTTAGGATTGCCGGGCAGGTGGTCCGCAGGGCCGGTCTGTCTTGTCTGGGTACCCATATCCAGAATTGTGGGAGATCGGTACTCATCAATTTCGTTTCCAGGTCGACCCATCGATGTGAGCCCTCTGGTGCGTGCCAAGCCACTATTTGGGCTAATTGAGCCGCCAAGTAGTATTGATACAGGTTTGGGAGTCCTAGTCCTCCCTTTGATTTCGGTCGGTATAACACTTGCCTAGCTACTCTATGTCGTTTCTGTGCCCATATAAAGTTATCTATGTGTCTTTGCAGCGTCGTTAGGTCCCGTTTAGTGACTTTGATCGGCAGGGCTTGGAATAGGAACAGCAGGCGAGGTAGCAGTGTCATTTTTATCGCGTGTAGTCTCCCTATCCATGAGATTGGCTTGTCTTGCCATTTCTCTAAGTCCTGTCGTAGTTTTTGTAATGTGGGTGTGTAATTTGCTTCATACAGTCTCTCCGGGTCTGCCGTTAGTTTAATCCCTAAGTATTTGATGTCAGTTCTTATAAAGTTGAGGGAGTGGTTAGCTTTTATGGCATTGATCTCTGCTGTCTCCATTTCTAGTGGCATGGCCATTGACTTATCTAGATTAATTTTATAGCCCGATACCCGTCCGTAGTCTTCGAGGAGGTCGAGGAGGCGTGGCAGGGAACCCCGAGGGTTGGCAAGTGTGACCATGATGTCGTCCGCATATGCAGAGACTTTGTATTCCTCCCCTCCTGCCCTAATGCCCTTAATGTTCCTATCCTCCCTTATCCTCAGTAGAAGAGGCTCCAGTGCTAGGACAAACAGCAGGGGGGAGAGGGGGCAGCCCTGTCTGGTGCCGTTGGCAGTCTTGAACGGAGTCGGTGCTGTCCCCGGTACCGCTGTTTGGGCTTGTGGTTCTGTGTAAAGTGCTTTTATTCCCTGTATGAATGTTTCTGGCATACGTAGGTGCCCTAACAGTGAGAAGAGGTAGTGCCACTGGACCCTGTCGAACGCCTTCTCCGCATCCAGGGATAGGATCAGAGAAGGCGTCCGGGTCCTCACCGCCCACCATATGACATCCGCCCCCCTCCTGGTGTTTTCGTATAGTTGTCGCGATGGTACAAAGCCGACTTGGTCTGGGTGGACCAGTGTGCCCAGGAGGGGATTGAGGCGTGTCGCTAGGATTTTTGCAAACACCTTAACATCAAAATTAATCAGTGAGATAGGCCTATAGTTCCCGGCCTCAGTAGGATCTTTACCTGGTTTAGGGATGAGGGTGATATCTGCTGTGAGAGTTTCTGGGTTAGGGTGTCCCCCGTCCATCCATTCCCCGTATACCTTCACCAACCTTGGGGTCAACGTGTCTCTAAGGAGTTTATAGTAGGAACCATCGTAGCCGTCTGGGCCCGGAGCCTTGTTCCCTTTGAGTGCTGTGATTGCCCTATCTACCTCGTCCCCCTCTATCGGTGCGCCCAGGGCAAGTATGGCTTCCTGCGTCAGGCTCTTCATGTGGGTATTAGATACGTAGTCTGTGACCGTTCGTTTGTGGGACTCATTGTTGCTGTTCAGTTCTGGGGAGTGGTTATATATGTTTACTAGGAGCTCCGAGAAGATTTGATTAATTTCCTTGGGGTTATGTGTCATCTGTCCCGATTTGTCCCTAATCGCCGTTATGGCCTTGAATTGTTGTTTGGGGTTTAGGGCCCTGGCTAAGAGGGTGTCCATCTTATTAGCGCGTTCGTAAAAAAGGCGTTTTTTACGGACTAGATCCTTTCCCAGGTCTTCGATCGCCAAGGTTCGGATCGTATGTCGGAGTGCCCGAAGGTCTTGCAAACCCCGTGTCGAGGGAGTTTGCTTATGCTTGGCTTCTGCCCTCCTAAGCGCCTTTTGGAGCTCGAAGAGGGTTTCCGCCTTCTGTTTTTTCCGCCGAGTCGCTAATTTGATAAGGGTGCCTCGGATGACCGCCTTGTGGGCGGCCCAGATCGTAGTTTGGGTCACCTCCGGCCTGTCGTTCTCATTAAAGTAGGTTGTTATTTCGTCCCGGATTAGTTTTGTCACCTCAGGGTCTTTGATAAGTGTGCTGTTCAATCTCCATTTCCATGGTGGCCTGGGCCCCGGGAGTCGTAAAATAAGCTCGATGTCGGCGTGATCCGACCACGTGATGAGGTTAATTCGTGCAGATTGGATCCATGGGATCCCTCTCTGGTTGACCAGGAATATGTCTATGCGGGAGTATGTGGAATGTGCCGCCGAGAAGAATGTATAGTCTCTCTGTCCTGGGTGCCGCAACCTCCAGGGGTCGAGCAATTTCGTTTTGTGTATGAACTGGGATAGTAGTTTGTCCTGTCCCCCGGCCCTAGGTGTTCTCTGGCCCCCTGTCGGTGAGCTACGGTCGACTGGCGGGCTGGGAGTTGCGTTCATGTCGCCCCCCAGGACTATTATTCCGTATGGCAGCGCGTGTATCCGGTTGTGTAGGTCGTCCCAGAAGTCTGGGTCTGGGTGGTTGGGTGCGTAGATGTTAATTAGATGGTATGTGGTGGTGTATACCGTCCCGGTGAGGATGATGTACCGACCCATCGTGTCAACTTGTGTCGTTTGAGTGACAAAGGGGCATTTTTTGTGCAGGAGTATTTCTACTCCGTTTTTCTTCACCAGTGCTCTGGAGGAGTATGCCCTGGTGTAGAGGTGGTCAGTTAGCTGAATCCGGGCTGAGCGCAGTATATGTGATTCTTGTATGAAGGCTATGTCTGTTTTTTGCCGCTTTAGTTCTCTCATTAATAGACGCCGTTTAGTCGGTGTGTTAAGGCCGTTAACGTTTAGGGAGGTTAGTTTAAGCGTGGCCATAGTCTGCACAGGTCCCGCCCGATGTGCGGTTGTTGGGGTCAGGTTTATCCGCCGCACGCCCCCGCGAGGAGCGATGCGTGAGGGTCAGCAAGCGAGGGAGTCTCTAAGAGGATGGGTGAGGGTAGGGGAGGGGATCCTCCCCGGGGAGGCTTTGAGGGTTAAGGGAGAAGGGGAGGGGGTTGTGACTATCCCCGGGGGAATGCGAGCTCTCGGTTCCCTCAAGGATCCGTGGGTTCTGGGAGGCCCGTGTAGTGGGGGGGGGGAATGCAGGGTGTGGTGGGGGTTATCCCCGGTCTTAGTCGTGCCGGGTGTATCGGGGGGTGGCTATCCGCCCCGCGGGTACTGTGTGTAGCGCGGAGGGGACAGTCAGCCGCCGTGCACCCTGTCGCCGACCCAAGTGAAAGTTTCCATGTACATATACGTCAGTTCCCTATGAGGTTGTGGGGTCTGTGTGTCCTCTCATGTCAAGTCACGTGTGTACAGAGATAAGGGCATTATATTATACGTTCAATCATTACATTACTTTGAACAATCGCAGATGTGCAACATTAAAGAGACAGAACTTAGAGGCTCTATCTCTCCTTCCCATCCATTATCATTTTCTAGTTATGTTGGGGATTAGGACATGAGCAAGAGAGAAGAGCAGGGGGGGATCATAGTGCCAAAGAAATAGAGAGAGAAAGAGAAAAAAGAAAGGGGGGGGGAGGGGAAGGGATGTACACTTGCGTGGCAGGTGGTGTCAGTGATGTTCCCGATCTTCCGGTTCGTTGCCTATTGGGTTGGGGCAACACTGGGGTTCCAAGTCCCTTTCCCTGGTTGTCACCGGTGCTGTCCAGGTTATAGGCGTGCCTTGGTAAAGTTAGAGCCCGTGATGCTGCGTTGAGTGCTCTTTAGTCCAGTGTTACACCGCATCCTGGTGTTTTAAATCCTCTTACTGCTTGCTTCGTCGTCTCCGGTTCAGTATTCCAATCGAAGTGTGCATGTTAAAATTTTTTTTTTTTTTTTTTGTATGTATTATTGTGTTCCCATTTTCTCCCCCCTCCATCCCTCCCACCCTCGTAATTTTAGGTGTGCGTTTATGTTTTTTTTTTTTTTTTTTTTTTTTTTTTTTTTTTTTTTTTTTTTTTTTTTTTTTTTTTTTTTTTTTTTTTTTTTTTTTTTTTTTTTTTTTTTCCCCTTCCCTCTTCCTCTCGCCCCCCCATCCCCCTCACGCCTCCACAGCTCCTCTCAGTCCAGGGCTCTGCGACTGTTCAAGTTCCCAGTTGGCATCTTTGTTAATTCTTTTCCTTCGTTCATACTGTTTGTTGATTGTCGTTTTCTAATTGAGGTGTATTCTCTGTATCAGCGTTGTTCTACGTCGTTGTGTTTTTTCGTATTATCATCCGTGACTTGGTTTTATGTCTTAGTTTTAGGGGCAGTTTGGGGGAAGGATTAGTGCGGTCTAGGTCTGTCTAGGTCTGTGTTTAGGAATGCCTTTTGGAGAGGAGGCCTCTAAGGGCCCCTCAATTTACACCGCCGTCCTGTGCAGCTTCTTCTCTGGGTAGTTGTCCCAATGCTTGTGTACCTCTATGGGGGAGTCGGAAATCCTCTGGGATTTCTATTCCCAAATTGCGGAGGAAGGCTTTAGGGTCCGCTGAGGGCAGGAGTACGTCCGGTCTCGGTCCGTTAAATACTAGCATTTTGAAGGGGTGGCCCCATGCGAAGTTGAGGCCTTTGGCCCTGACTAGGTCGGCTATGGGTTTCCATTCCCTTCTCCTGGCTAGTGTGGCGGGTGCTATATCCTGGTATAGGTGTATTGTGGAGCCATCCAGTGAGTAAGTGTGGCGGCGGGCGCTTTTTATAATGGCTTCCTTGGTAGAGAAGAAATGCCACCGCATTATTACATCTCTGGGGGGGCTGTCAGGAGGGCCTCTTGCTCTTAGTGCCCTGTGTGCCCTGTCTATGGTCCACAGGTGTTCTGGTATGGTTGGTAGTTGCTCTTTAAATAGCCCCAGGAGCACCTTCTGTATGTCAGCATCTTTTATTCTTTCCGGTAGGCCTTTAACCCTTAAATTATTTCTGCGGGACCTATTTGAGGCATCCTCAATTTCTGCTTCTAGTTCAGCCACCCTTGTGATGAGGTGGTTAGTGGTGGAGGCTGCTTCATTGTGTGCCGCTACCACATGGTCCATCCTCCATTCTAAGGCCTCTGTGCGTTGCCCCACTGACTGAATCTCCTCCTTGACCTCCCTTGCAGATCTCTCTATTTCCCCTGCCAGGTAGTGTCTTACCTCTGCCAGGGATTGAAGAATCTCTGCGTTGGACGTCTGTGGGGGTTGGTGCCTGTGCTCTCCGGTGCTCGGGGAGTCTGGGGAGCCCGCGCTTATCTGGCCGCCGCCATCTTTGCTTACATGCGGTCTAGGCGTTGCGAGGAGGTCGGCCACTGACAGGGTACCTTCCTTCGGTTTTTTGCCGCTTTTTTTGTGCGTCGCCATCTCCCGGTATGTCCCTCTTGTGGTGAGAGGAGTTTGGGAACGTCGGCAGGGATGTAAGTGCTTCTTGCGTGGCGTTTTGGGTCGTGCAGGGTGCAGAGCTCTGAGCTTAAGCAGCCATTACTCTCGGTGGTCAGGCCACGCCCCGTTAGTATGTATTTATGAATGGTTAATGTATACATAGTGTGGTCATAATTATATATTTATAAACATATGTATTTTATATCCCTATTGGGGTGTTGATTATGGAAATATAAATGGACTAATATTCACTCAACACATTGATCAGTTATATTGATTGAATATTTGCTTATTACCTTTCAATATTTGATATTTACCTTTTTCTCTACTTTAAAAAAATTAACACATTTCTCCACACTGGTCTTATTTATATTTCCCCTCCATATTCAGTATTTTTTCTGTTAGGGGTTAGCTGTGGGGTAGGCAGGTTCTGTACATTCGGTCTGCATAAGATTTGAACGCTCTTTTTTGTAGATCGTTCACAGTGCGGCTGTGTAGATGAACAATAAAGCTTTTTCTGCGTTCCAGCGTGGTTGCGCATGCGAGTGAAGGTCACGCATGCGTCATGACGTATGGCGGCGTGCGTGACGATGTCGCAATCACGAAAGCCGTCGGACGGACCGGCAGATTTAAAAGGGAGAAGAGTGAGAAGAAAAGAAGAAGCTCCTGAGGAAGTCGGACGAGGAAACGCGTTGAGCACCATCTGGGACCCTGCACTTTGGTATCAGCGGCTTTATTTTGTATGTGTGCTGGGTTTTTTTTTGGACTGCTTATGCAAGTAATCAATTTGGGCTTATTATACTGTATGTGTATGAACAATTGGCTTGGTGCACTTTTCTGTATAGGCATTTTGCACTTTAGCACTTGCACTTTATTTTATTTTATTGCCCAGTTCAGCATCATGTATTGTTAAGCTGCTATACCTATGGGTTCCTGCCTATTGTGGCTTTTTAGATAATTTGGCACATATGTTGTGCTGTGATTCTGCATTTTTATCAATAAACTTTTGATGTTTTCTGTTTAATATTCTATATTTCTTTCTTATTCCCTCATTATTATATACCTATATAGTGATTGTGGCGCCCTGTTCTTTCGAGTGTTTTTCTTTAATTACTGGATTTGGAGTGTCCTGTTTACAGAGGCTTGCCTGCACTGGGTTTTTGTTATTGTTCACCCACCCACCTTTCTATTTTCTTCCATATGGCAGTTGTGAGCTCAAACTTCCAGGACACTGCCGTGTGACTTTCCACACCCTACAGAATAGCTCTGCTGGAGTCCAAGCTTCAAAGAGGAACTGGGGTTGTAATCTAGGACATTCCATGCAATCAATTAACCCCTTTTGAAATAATAACATCTGTGTGTGGGGGTTTGGAAATTGTAGATTTGCTGTACCTTAGAGGGGACTGAATTCTCGCTCAGACACAGAAGGCGGAATGACCCTGTAATGTTGTGTTGGAAACCCCTTGCAGAGGGCTTTGCATAAAAGGCCGTGTGTACCAATAAAGGTTTATCGGAGTTGTACCCTTCATCTAGTCTCGACTGATGTTTGGGGAACGGATTGCTGAACCGCTGAATTTACTTGTATGCTGTACTTTGATTCCTGGGAACGTAGGAATCAGCGCCCGAACTACGAGCTATAATCACTAAATACCTAGCAGTTCGGAAGAAACCAAACGAACTGGGAATGGAATACCAACGTTCATTACAGCATTAACTTGGCTCACACTAAGTTAAAAGAGTAATCCAGACATGGACCCCATGCTCACTGTGCTTAGAGGGATATCAGCTACACCTCACTGACAAGGCCTAAAAGAAGGCAGAAATAATCGTCAAGGGTTGCTGTATCTCTTGTGCAGACGAAACATGCTGGCATTTTGGATCTGGACTGCCGTATGGGTGGAACCAGTCTGAAATGCTTCAGATATTTTCTCTCCGTAATGGCACAAGTGAGCAAAAACTATGTTGAGACCTAAGGGGGATGTACCGAAGGGCAAGCTCTCGAGTCTCTCTAAGCTTTTGTCCATTCTCAGAGTTCTCATCCTTTCTATTTTGCTTTAATGCATTAACTTAGCTCACCCCAAGTTAAAAGGGTAATCCAGACGTGGACCCCATGCTCACTGTGCTTAGAGGGATATCAGCTACACTTCATTGACGGTGCCCAAAAAAGGCCAAAACTATCGACTGGGGTTGCTGTATCTCTCGTGCAGAGGGAACTTGCTGGCATTTCAGATCTCGACTGCCGTACGGGTGGGACCAGTCTGATATGCTTCAGACATGTTCTCTCTGTAATGGCACAAGTGAGCAAAAACTATTTTGAGACCTGAGGGGGATGTACCGAAGGGCAAGCTATCGAGTCTCTCTAAGCTTTTGTCCATTCTCAGAGTTCTCATCCTTTCTATTTTGGGCTCACCCCAAGTTAAAAGGGTAATCCAGACGTGGACCCCGTGCTCACTGTGCCTAGAAGAATATCAGCTACACCTCACTGACAAGGCCCAAAAAGGCCAAAACGATCGTCTGGGGTTGCTGTATCTCTCGTGCAGAGGGACCTTGCTGGCATTTTGGATCTCGACTGCCCGTACAGGTGGGATCAGTCTGATATGCTTCAGATATGTTCTCTCTGTAATGGCACAAGTGAGCAAAATCTATTTTATCTAAGCTTTTGTCCGTTCTCAGAGTTCTAATCCTTTCTATTTTGCTATAAAGGTAATCAATTTGTTTAATGTGCACTACCTAGCACTCTACTCCTCTATCTCAATGTAAGTTTGCTTATGGATCAGTGTGTCAGTTTATACGTGTCTGTGTCAGTTTGTGTATGTATGCTTATTTTGTTTGTGTATCAAAGAGTGTTGGGGAGCCAGTGTGAAAGACAAAGTTAAATTAAAGAATTCAATAGTTTTAATTAATATATGGGATTTCTGAGCATATTCTGCATACATAGGCATGCATATTAATATATCTGTATTATAATAGTCTTTACATCCACATACATTGTAAGCATATTTTTTATATAAAACATTCATTTATATGTACACAAATAATAATATAATAAATATGCATTAATATATAAATATATACACTGAACAAAATCATAAACGCATCACTTTTGTTTTTGACCCCATATTTCTATCAAATATTGTTCACAAATCTGTCTAAATCTGTGTTAGTGAGCACTTCTCCATTGCCGATATAATTCATCCACCTCACAGGTGTGACATACCAAGATGCTGATTACACAGCATGATTATTGCAAAGGTGTGCCTTAGGCTGGCTTCTCCAACAACCAGTCTCCAGGAGCTGCACTGCCTCCACTCCACTGTGTGTGTGACTGTCTGCCTCTGTGTGTGTGTGGGTGTCTGCCTGTGTGTATGTGTGTGACTGTCTGTGTGTGACTTCCTGCCTTTGTGTGTGTGTCTGCGTGACTGTCTGTCTGTGTGTATGACTGTGCCTGTGTATGGTTGTGTGTGACTGTGTGCCTGTGTCTGTGTGTGTGTGACTGTCTGCCTGTGTGTGTGTCTCTGTGTTTGTGTGACTATCTGCGTGTGTGTGTCTGTGTGTGTTTGTGTCTGCCTGTCTCTGCGTGTGGGGATGTCTTATTGGGTGTGTATGGCTGCCTGCCTCTGTGTGTGTCTGTCTGTCTGTGTCTGCCTGTGTGTATGTGTGTAGCTGTCTGTGTGTGACTGCTTGCCTGTGTGCGTGTTACTGTCTGCATGTAAGAATATGTGTGGGTCTGTCTGCCTGTAATTGTGTGTGAGTGTTTATCTGCCTGTAACTGTGAATGTGTGTTACTGCTTGTACCTGTGTGTTTCTGCCTGATACTGTGTATGTGAAAGTCTGCCTGCGACTGTGTGCATGTGGTGGATTTGACAATGTATATGTATAACTGTGTGCATCTGACTATGGAACTAATGTGTACATTCACACATAGGCCTAAATGCATATTTTTATCTGAATGAAATAGCCATCACAGACAGCCAATAAACCCAGTACAAATATCACATACAACCAATACACGCATATGGCACACAGCAGGGCCGGACTGGGGATTCCAAAGCAGCCCTGGAAAAAAAAAATCTATGCCAGCCCCATAAGTCATTGCGCCATATATTGTCGCATGTAATATGTAAGGCTATGTCTTGCCACCCTAGATGATTGAGATATATATATATATATATATATATATATATCTTTTTCCAATATAAAATATTGGTCCTTTCAGAGTAGAATTTTTAATTATACAGTAAGCATACTCACATGCAGACACAGACAATCTCACTGACACAAGCTGATTGATACACAGCCTCATAGACAAACAATCTCACTGATATACATAAGGTCATTAAAATAAAAATACAAGCTCACTCAGTAGCAGGCACACACACACAAGCAAGCCCACTCACTAGCAGGCGCGCACACACACACAGCTTAATCTAGTGGCTCTGGAGTCTATAGCCTGTTCCTGCAGACTTTTCAATGTAAACACTGACTTTTTAGAGAAAAGGCAGTGTTTACATTGCTTCCTAGTGACAGACACTCAGACGGTCACTAGAGGTGCTTCCTGTGTCAGTGCGGATTGGCTGAGATCATCAAGCTTGATGATCTCAGCCGTAGAGGCAGGACCAGTTGAGGGGAGACCAGCACGTCGTGAAAAAAAAAAAAAAGGTGAGTAAAAACACACATACACACACACATACTATGACAGACACACCGTGACACAGACAGAAACACAGACACACCATGACAGACAGACACACAATGACACAGACAGACACACACACACATACCATGACAGACACACACATCTTGACACACACCATAACACAGACCGTGACACAGACACACACGACACAGACAGACACACCATGACACACAGACACACACCACGACACAGAGAGATCTTGACACAAACACACACACACACCATGACAAACACACACACACCATGACAGACAGACCGTGACACAGACAGACGCACACACCATGACAGTCAGAGACACACACACCATGACACAGACACACATTGCATGACACAGACAGACACACACATACCATGACACAGACACACCATGACAAACACACACACACCATGACAGACAGACCGTGACACAGACAGACGCACACACCATGACAGTCAGAGACACACACACCATGACACAGACGCACACAATGACACAGACACACATTGCATGACACAGACACACACACACCATGACACAAACACTCACACCATGACAGACAGAGACACACAGACATACACACACCATGACACAGACGCACACACCATGACAGACATAGACACACAGACAGACACAACATGACACAGACAGACACACCATGACACAGACAGACACACACACACACACACCATGACACAGACACACACACACACACACAAATGACACAGACACACACACACACATACACTCACACTGACACACACAATGTCTACCTGGAGCTCTGATGGCGGCCTCATGGGGGAGCTGGCTGCTCTGGCGGCCGCAGGGGGAGCTCCCTCTGTGGCCGCAGGTCAGCCAGCTGCCTGCCCGGCCCCAGGTGCCGACGGCCCACCAGGAAATTTCCCGGTATCCCGGTATCCCAGATGGTAATGAGATATATATATGCTGGTTATATCTATGTCTAGTAACCAGTTAAATGATGGTGTACAAAATAAGTTAGTATACCTTTACATGCAAGGGAGTAGCAAAATAGGTTATAAAAACTAACTATGTAACAATCCAAATAGCAAAAGGGTAAAAATTTATTTGTTACATCTACTAACCAGCTGAAAGTGGTAGAGCAAAAAAAGGGAGCAAAATACTATCTATTAAACATATATACAAGTGTCCTCAAGCCATTTCCATGTGGTGAAAAAAGTGAGCAAACAGTGATGTCCCCAAAAAAACGGACAGTGAACACGCCTGACGCACGTTTCGGTGCTGATAGTAGCACCTTCGTCAGAGGCAGATCCGATACTGCTCATCCCGAGCTTTAAATACCCTTGGTAAGAGACCCATTATCCAATGGGTGTTGTCCACTTGATATGGGGTGTGACTAGATGTTTCCCGCGCAAAGCCGACCAGGTAGATTCCGTCGGCAGGAGTGGGACGGACATAAACCGTCCGTCAAAGACACAACTCTTCCCATTTTCCTCGGTACCCGGAGAAATAATATACAACATATGCTGTTGATTATAGAGGCTCAGAGACAGCGGTGTCTACATAAAACATAAATGTATAGACACAGTGTGTATGTACACATAGACCAAGCCATGTATATCTATGTATATAAACATTTAACAAATGAAATTCATCAAATGATAATTAATACAGGGTAAGTCTATGTCATTGGTATCTTTAGTAAGTTGTTCTATGGTGTACTCAACCCTCTGAGTATAGGGTAGTAACATCATCTATTTATCCACACCTTAGAGAAAAACGTATAGTATGGATCAAATAGATATATTAAACTAAGGGAGATACTATAGTTGATATTTTATATTTGTGGCAACTCAAAATATAAACGATAGTCCTTCCCAAATAGAGAATAATAATAGCAAATAAATTAAATTAAATTACTAAGTTCAACCCTATTTGGTACTTTAAATATCTAGTGGATCTCAATAGTGTAAAAGGGTATGCTCAAATGTTAAGGTAAGCAGAATAGGATCAAACTGATGGGCCAAAAAAATAAGAAGAAAAGCAACATAAATCAAAAATAGATAAGCAAAATTAATAAATAATCATATATTGTAAAAAGAGACTACTATAATATAATGATAGTGAATCATGCTATATAGCATAGAGATAAAGGAACAGTAGAAAGAATTCTACTCAAGAGATAAATGGTGTAAATGAAAATCCCTCGTTCAAACCCATAGGGGAGAGTGTTTTTAATCTATATATCCAGACACTCTCTCTTTGTAGGAGTTTTTTATCGAGGTCACCTCCCCTCGGACCAAGTGTGACTTTTTCGATACCGCAGAAGCGTATAAGTTCTGCGGACCCTCCATGATGGAGTTTTAAATGTTTGGAGATAGGAGTGTCAATTAATCTCCTCGGGTTTACAGATGTAATGTGTTCTCGCATCCTCTGTTTAAATGCACGAATCGTCTTTCCTACGTACATTTTTTTACATGAACAGGTTAATAGATAAACTAAACCTGTGGTTTGACAATTAAAAAACGTTTTAATATCAAACTCTTGTGTATTCATAGAGTCACAAATCGTCTTAGATGGACGTAATATAAATTTGCAGGATTTGCAAATATGAGTCAAGTAGATTGGTAAAAGTAAATAAAGAGGTTGATGACTAGATTGATCTAATTGAAAAATTCAAACAAGAACCCAATTTTGAACCATTTTAGAACAAACTTAAGATCAATCTAGAAAAGTACCAACAGAATATAAAAATACAAAAACATTCTAAATATATTAGAGATAGTGGTGACTTTAAATCTGGGAATTAGTGATGTCGCAAATCCGAAAATTTCGGATTCGCGAACGGCGAACGCGAACTTCCGCAAATGTTCGCGAACCGGCGAACCGCCCGAAACGCCATTGACTTCAATGGGGAGGCGAATTTTAAAACACACAGGGACTCTTTCTGGCCACAATAGGGATGGAAAAGTTGTTTCAAGGGGACTAACACCTGGACTGTGGCATGCCGGAGGGGGATCCATGGCAAAACTCCCATGGAAAATTACACAGTTGATACAGAGTCTGGTTTTAATCCATAAAGGGCAGAAATCACCTAACATTCCTAAATCACAATCAATATGGATTGACACCTGACATATGACATATTGACACCTTGACATATGGATTGACACCTGTCCTCAGAGCCCCTGATGCACACGGACACAGAGCAGAATAGAGACTGGTCCCCCTACATAGGGTCACTTGGCAGATATGGATTGACACCTGTCCTAAGGATCCCTGATACACACTGACACAGAGCAGAATAGGGACTGTTCCCCCTACATCGGGTCACTTGGCAGATATGGATTGACACCTGTCCTAAGGTTCCCTGGTACACACTGACACAGAGTAGAATAGGGACTGGTCCCCCTACATCGGATCACTTGGCAGATATGGATTGACACCTTGTTACAAACTGCTATTTGTAACGGGCCCTTTAAATGGCAAATTGCCCTGCTTCCCTGGGTTGTGGAGAAGCCTATTTGCCAGCCTCCTCCCGCATGACTATGGCCCCCGGGAGATTGTGAAAATGTATGCACTTTTATTTGGTGTGTATGGCCCTTTAAGACTGTCGGTGGGCATATTGGGGCTTATGGACTCTTTATGTGACTGGTGCTGGCCC
>OW240921.1:64386176-64537089 GCA_933207985.1 Pelobates cultripes | reverse complement strand
ATTGTTAATACTGCAAACCTGGGTACCCCCTTTAGTGACCGGGGGTCGGACCCAACCTCTCCCTTAAGGGATGAAAATGGTCCACTGCATGCCAGGGTTCAGCCTCTTATACCTGAAGACCCAGCAACAGGCCACCTTAGGGGATGAATGTGATATGCTGCCTACAGGAAGCCAGGCCTGGGTTCAGACTCTTATCCCTGAAGACCCAGCAACAGCCCAGCTTGGGTACCCACTCAGGGGATGAATGTGATATATTGCCTACATAATACCAGGCCAGGGTTCAGCCTCTTATCCCTGAAGACCCAGCAAACAGCACATCTGTAACAGTTGCCAGCCTGGGTACCTCCTTCAGCAATCAGGAGTCTGACCTGTCTCTCTCCCTGAGGGGATGACAGCGGTCCACTGCATACATGAGGCCCAGCCGAGTCTAAGCCTTTATTCTTGAAGACCCAGTAAACAGCACTTCCATAAGGTGACTACCTGGGTATACCTATTCTTGGTGTTCCACCTTGTATGGGGTTGGTTAAACCTCCTCCCACTGGTGATGATGGACTGCATATGGGGTACAGATGGAAGCCTATAGTTTAAACAGTTTAGGCTGTCAGTTGTTCAAATCCCCATTTTGCTGTTGAAACACAGGCCTGCAGCTGTTCAGGTAAGTGCATTTGTAATTAGATTAAAACTAGTATAGGCACCTGGGTCTCTGTTCTTTCAGTCCCTCCCAGCGGCTTACATTAGGCTTCCTTCTAACAAATAGGTCACATTTAGGAGGTTTGTGTGGTGAACATTTAGGTAAGTTATACATGAAAGGATGCTTGGTACAAAAGAGTGCTGATAATGCAAGGAGGCATTGTGCAAAAGAGTGCTTATGATGCAATAAGGCATTGTGAAAAAGAGTGCTAATAATGGATATCCTGGCTGTATAAAGTCTGCTGGAATTTCTCAGTCCTGAAGAAATATCCAAGGTAAGAGAACTTCCCTGGGTGACTGAAGTACTCACATGTATATGTTTTTAAAGTCCACACACACACTTGTTCCTATCAAGATATGTGGCATTGATTGCTGTTATCTGTGCATTATCACAAATAAGCAGGCTTTTCCAGAGAGTGGAGGAATATACTGCATATGAGACCACGGGGCCTCAGTATCCATACATGATCTGGTGGTGGTACAGCATCGGTGTGTTTTTCACTTTATGCTCTAACATATGAACAGAGTGTGTCCAGTAAATGCTCTAGGTATGAGTTACTATAAGGACACGGCCTCAGTATATGTATCCACTATATGCTCTATGTAGGAGTTACTAGGAGGATACGGCCTCGGTATATGTATCCGCTATGTAATCTGTATATGACTCTTAATGCCCTTGCCTAGTAATGTCATTGGTTTATACCTCTCCTGTGCCTGATCATTATTGTATCAATTCATCCACGGTGTGAGGTATTGTTGTGAGTCTGATTTTTGCAATATATATGTGTATATATATTCATTATTGCAGTGTTTTAATAACACTTATTTCTCTACTAGGCTCTGCCTCTTTCTGACAGGCAGGTATTGATTTATTTCCTGTATCCACAGGTAAGTAATTCACGAGGCAAGAGGAAGCAGTGTGAATCGTCATTAATAATTACATCCAGAGAGTTGTAGGATTCTCAGTGTAATTCTCGCCATGTTTAATAGCATGGTGTGTCTGTTCTCATCCAACCTTCTGTTATGCCTTTTTGTCAAGGTTCTGATCTGATAAGGTCATCAATTTGGTTTTAAATGTTATATCAAAATGGCATTATCCTTCTCTGACTTATGCTATCATGGCCTTAATTCCTATCTGACTATATTTAGGATATTTCAGATATTGAATGCCAGGAGGTTGCTGACCTTGCAGCCTCTAGGTTAATTAACTTGTCTGGGCAGAATGTATGACAACATCCTATTGATGTCTTGTTTGGCTTTTTTTTGAGTCTTCTAAGGTTTATGCAGCTCAATAATGGTTTTATAGCTATTAGCTTTTTTTGAACTCTGTCCCTCCCTCGATATATACTGCTTGGGTATTCCCCATGAGTAAATGCTGCCATGAATAATGTCAGGAAAAAAGGAAAATTTGCTTCATACTTACCGTAATTTTCTTTTTCTGATCATTATTCATGGCAGCATTACGTTCCCACCCATATACTATAAGATGTGAAGCTAGTTACTAAGACTGCCTGATGGGAAGGGGGAAGATCTATTTATACCAGTTTCAGAGTTCTATTTCCTGTCCTTTCTGCTGTGAGGGGAGGAGAGCTAACCCATGAGTAAATGCTGCCATGAATAATGATCAGAAAAAGAAAATTACGGTAAGTATGAAGCAAATTTTCCTTTTTATACACGGCATTGATAGATTTAATATACACAAATGATCTAAGGTCTGGGTTTTGCGCTAAAATGTAGTACTGCCTAATTTTAGCAAATACAAATGCACTGTTATACTGGGTAAGTAATTATTGCCTCCTGTGGATTTTCTATTTCAGTTTTTAAATGAAGTGGATAAGGAAACATACTGCTTTTGGCTTTGTATTAGATTCCTTCTCCCACAGGTGTTTCGGGATAAGCAATTAACACATTTTACCACTTCAGATGGATTGCAGGTGTTACTGAACCTGTCTGAGTGCCTCTCCCAGGAGAGAAGGAGACCTGAATTTCCAAAATGGAGCATGGTACTGTTTAACAAAATTAAGGCCTTTTTTGTGTGCACTCCTATGTATTTATACATGAGACCATTTCTGACAAGTTTTTCTATTGCCAAGTATCCTCTCCTCTCTTATCCAGATAAGGAATGTTTTGGTGGCAGTGTTTTATCTTCAGATATATGCTGTTACTGATGCACAGCTTAGTAGATCATGCTGGTTGCAGGAGCACAAATTGGGCTATTAATCGTTCTCATAAGTAGGTAACTCTGAAGCTATTACCTGATTTAAAAAGCTGTTCATATTGGCTTGTTTCTCACCTGGTCTTAACTTTAGTATCATTTTATTTTTCCGCAAACTTCTACTCTGAAGAATTCACTACTTCTGGTCTGGTTTGTGCTTTTTATTAAGTTTTTAACTCAGTTCTCTGGAATTGGTTTAACATATTCTTTAGAACTGCGTACCTTTCCTTAAAGCATAATCTTTATAATTTGGAGAATGTACTAATTTTTTATATGCAGTATTCTCTTTTATCCCTTGGGGACCTGAGAGTTTGGCAATCCCTTTAGGATATGTCAGGGGTAGCATGCTTTTGGTTCTTAAGGAATTAATGTTCAGAAATTTCTGACAAGATTCCCTTGTGGTGAAAGGGAATATTATAATTTCCTTTCTGCAATTAAATGTATTCTTTTATGCTCATATGATCCAGGTAAGTTTTCGATACTTAGTATTGCAAGTATTTTAATTGACACTGGAAGGTCTTTCTAGTCCCCAGGCCATTCTACCAGGTTTACTATTTCAAGTAAAATTCACCTGCTATCAGAACAAGAGAGGAAATCCCTTAACAGGTAACTCCATTACGGTCCTCTCTTCTGATATTCATGGGGATTCTTCTAGTGGTCCTTATATCTGGAATTTGCAACCGAGGTGTGGCTTTAAGTGGTTGATTCATCCTACATAATATAATGTAATGCAGCTTGTTGATGACAAACATTTGACTGATATGTTTTTCATGGTCTCTGTACCTAGATCGGTATAAGTTATGGTCACTCCTAATATTGCATTGATTTAATACTTATGGATTATATACTTGTATTGGTGTTGATATCTTGCAGATAATACAAACTGCTTATTATCGCCATAAGCTCTGCCATAGTACTTCTTCGCTATCTGAAGATAAGGTAAGAATAATACAAACAGCTTATTATCGCCATAAGCTCTGCCATAGTACTTCTTCGCTATCTGAAGATAAGGTAAGAATAATACAAACAGCTTATTATCGCCATAAGCTCTGCCATAGTACTTCTTCGCTATCTGAAGATAAGGTAAGAATAATACAAACAGCTTATTATCGCCATAAGCTCTGCCATAGTACTTCTTCGCTATCTGAAGATAAGGTAAGAGTAAGTATGCGGTTGTTTGTTCTCATAAGGATAACTGAATATCTTCTACTATCCTGCTTATTATGTGTTGGTTGCCACAATGGATCATGTGCCTCTGGTTACCACCTTCTCATCGGTATCCTGCCGATTACATATCTCCTACTTATGTTGCACAACGGTCTCTAATAAATTTGATTATACTGTTTAGTATAATATGTACTATTTACAATGTTTCTTTGAATGTAGGTACTGACGTGATTGTCCTACTTATAATTTAGGAGTTTCCACAACTTCTACGGTTCATACCGATGTCTCTTTTTTCTTCCTTTAACTAATCTGTATATGACTCTTCTTGCCCTTGCCTAGTAATGTCATTGGTTTATACCTCTCCTTTGCCTGATCATTACTGTATCAATTCATCCACGGTGTGAGGTATTGTTGTGAGTCTGATTTTTGCAATATATATGTATATATATTCATTATTGCAGTGTTTTAATAACACTTATTTCTCTACTAGGCTCTGCCTCTTTCTGACAGGCAGGTATTGATTTATTTCCTGTATCCACAGGTTAGTAGTTCACAAGGCAAGAGGAAGCAGTGTGAATCGTCATTAATAATTACATCCAGAGAGTTGTAGGATTCTCAGTGTAATTCTCGCCATGTTTAATAGCATGGTGTGTCTGTTCTCATCCAACCTTCTGTTATGCCTTTTTGTCAAGGTTCTGATCTGATGAGGTCATCAATTTGGTTTTAAATTTATATCAAAATGGCATTATCCTTCTCTAACTTATGCTATCATGGCCTTAATTCCTATCTGACTACATTTATTTAGGATATTTCAGATATTGAATGCCAGGAGGTTGCTGATCTTGCAGCCTCTAGGTTAATTAACTTGTCTGAGCAGAATCTATGACAACATCCTATTGATGTCTTGTTTGGCATTTTTTAGAGTCTTCTAAGGTTTATGCAGCTCAGTAATGGTTTTATAGCTATTGGCTGTTTTTGAA
The DNA here is from genome assembly GCA_933207985.1 of Pelobates cultripes. NCBI lineage: Eukaryota > Metazoa > Chordata > Amphibia > Anura > Pelobatidae > Pelobates > Pelobates cultripes. The sequence goes on along the minus strand of OW240921.1, from coordinate 64,532,037 downwards.
CTCTGTCCCTCCCTCGATATATACTGCTTGGGTATTCCCCATGAGTAAATGCTGCCATGAATAATGTCAGGAAAAAAGGAAAATTTGCTTCATACTTACCGTAATTTTCTTTTTCTGATCATTATTCATGGCAGCATTACGTTCCCACCCATATACTATAAGATGTGAAGCTAGTTACTAAGACTGCCTGATGGGAAGGGGGAGGATCTATTTATACCAGTTTCAAAGTTCTATTTCCTGTCCTTTCTGCTGTGAGGGGAGGAGCTAACCCATGAGCAAATGCTGCCATGAATAATGAGTAAATGCTGCCATGAATAATGATCAGGAAAAGAAAATTACGGTAAGTATGAAGCAAATTTTCCTTTTATATGTCTTCTTTGGTAGTTTTAGCATACATTAGGCAGTGTAGGACCTGCCAGATATGGGGTACATTGGCGTTGTTGGCAGGCTTATGCAATGTATGATCATATAATGTGACTAAATCCCCATGATTTTCATATATAGTGCTTAGTTATTTCTCCTTCTTTTGCCTATTATACCTTGTCTTGTTTTAGTTTGTATACCCAGTAAATGTCCAGTCCAGTCATGCCCATGTTGTGTTCATGTTTCCCTCGTGTCTTGTGTACATGTTCTGGGTTTAGCTTCCTATCCTTCTCTGGTTCTGGGTTCTACTAGTTCTGTCTTGTTTTCATGTTTGGTGACTATTGTAGCCTTGCCTGGGAGGTCTGCTTAATTCCAAGCTCCTAGTTCCTGAGATCCGCATAAGCTGAATCAGGGTTCTGGTATGTGGCTGCACAAACACTGGTGCTCAACACCAGGGGGCGTGCGGTTACCCTGCACCAGACCCTGCTAATCCACCTCCACACTGTGACTCCTACTCTGAACATCAGGCATACTGGGTCCAGGTCCTTGCACTGCCGCCCGGACAGTGTCTGGGTCCCGGGCACCGGACCGCCACCCTGACACTTATGCACCACTAACATAACTCGGATTATTGTCCCCGACCACAAATGAAAGGCTGGGCCTATAGTTGTGGAAGGGGTTATTCCGGCCTATCAATAGGCCTATCAGAGGTGGATGGGCTGCCCCTTCCTCTGGGCTGAGACTTTCTGGTTCAGCCCATCCACAAATTTAAATCAAGCCATTTAAATTGGTGGGCCCTCTTTTTACAGGCCTACCCGAATGTCGGTTTTGACACACCACAACTGACTTATGCACCACTAACATAGCTCAGCTTATTGTCCGCAACCACAAATAAATATATACATAAAACAGTCAATAGTGAATAGAAAAAAAAAAGTGGCATTACTTAGGCCGTAATAGCTGATTAGAAATTAGCCAACTAAGCTATAGTCACTTGACGGAATACAGTCAACATTTGAGTTATATTACCAGACCTTTCATAGTACATCAAGATAATGGTGTTGACAGGCTTATTCACTGAAGTCCGAATGAGCAAAACTAACCGTCATTCGAAATGATATTTAAAAATGTTTAGATTTTCCAGTCCAGGCCTTAAGATGACCTGAATTTGGTCGGTGCTATGATCTTATAATCATAGCACTGGGAAATGTGCCTCCCTCTCCCCGGCCAGCTCTGCAGGACCAGAGGGGAGATCAAATATATCCCTCTCTGGCCCACTTGCAGTGTACTGCTGGCAGCCAGCAGGGGAGGGAGAGAGGATCCAGGGGAGCTCTAACCTGCAGCTCTGCCGGGTTTTCATTTTGAGAGCTCGGTGCGTTGCCGCGGTTACCATGGCAACGCTCTGAATCTCGCGAGAGTGATCTCTAGCAGCTCCTGAGGCTGCTAGAGTTCACGGTCGCCACTGGGACCACCAGGGCTTCCCCACCGGACCACCAAGGATTGCAGGAAATGTCCCCCCCTCCCAGGTAAAGGTAAGCAGGGAGGGGGATATGAAAGTAATTTTTTTTTTTTTCAATTAAAAAAAACACTTAAATATTTATCTCCCCTTCTGCCCCCACAGACCCTCAATAACTCTTCCCATACACACACCCTGCCCCCAATACACACACACACACATACTGCTCCACATACATACACATATATACACACACACACACACCGCATCCCTCACCAATACCATTGGGTTTTATTTCTGGCTGACACTGGTCCACAAAATATTTCTCCTCTTTTCGCCGGTTTCCGGGTGCTAAAAGATTGCAGAACACTGCACTATGTTACAAGATCGGGAAGGAGTGCTCTGAGGCAACAACCTCAAGGAAAACAAAGATACTTTTGCTGCTGACAAATGTAACAAGATGTGTAACATTCTCTAAAAGATACAATATCTGCATGATTATAATTATCTATCAAGATCCCACAAATACCTCAGATTAAATAGCCATACATTCTGGTGATTACCCCAAACAAATCTCGAATATGTCTTTGAGGGCACATAAATGAGAAGTCCCTTAATAGCTAGTATCCCAGTGCACTAACACTGGTAAAAAACAAAACAAAAAAAAAACTAAAAGGGCCGTAGCTTGTGCATCCCTGTATATATAATTTGTTAAATTCAGCAATGTTAATGTACAAGCAAAAAGCCAGGCTGCATTCCCTTTTTGAAACTTAAAGTAACACTATAGGATTAGGAACACAAACATGTATTCCTGACCCAATAGTGTTATAAACACTATCTAGCCCCTCTGCCATCCCCTAAATATAGTAAAATCTTACATTTATTCCAGTCTGCTGGTGCTGGTTCTGCCCCTGATCTGCCTCCCTGGCTGACATCATCAAAAGTGATGATCTCAGCCAATCACAATGCTTTTCCATAGTAAAGCATTGGATTGGCTGAAATAGTATATTCTGATTAGCTCTGCCAAGTAGGAAGTCCATGGGGTGGAGCCAAATGCTGCCATGGCCAGTCAGCATCTAATCATAGAGATTAATTGAATCAATGCAACTCTACAGGGATGCGCAAATTGTATCGCCCGACGCCCCGGGACATGCAGTTCTGGGCGCCGGGCAGGTAATTATTTTTTTCTATTTTAGCCCTGCTGCAGGCTAGTAGCAGAGTTAAAGGGCAGAGTGCCTTAGTACGAGGCCCCTCCAGCCTGCCCTGAGAGGCAGAGAGCCAGTGCCTCCAGTCTGCAGCTCTGCCGGGTGCGAGCTGCAGACTGTGCAGTATCTCGCAATCTCTGGCCAATCAGAGCATTGCCGCGTGTTACCATGGCAATGCTCTGAATTCTGGAGATCGCAAGTCAATGCACAGTCTGCATCTCACACCCGGCAGAGCTGCAGACTAGAGAGACAGCCCACCGGACGACCAGGAAGCGTATCAGTGCACAGGACCACTAGGGAGCCAGGACACTGGACCAGAAAAAGGTATTTATAACACCCCTCTGTCTCCAGTCACCCCTTCCCTCCCTCTGTCAGTAGTCATCCTTATCCTTACTCTGTCAACATTCACCCCCTCCCTCACTGTTACCCACTCACTCTGCCACCTGTCACCCCCTCCCTCACTGTGTCACTCCATCACTCTGCCGCCAGTCACCCCCTCCTTCCCTCACTCTGCCACCTGTCACTCCATCCCTCACTCTGCCACTTGTCACACCCTCTCTGCCCCCCCTCCCTCCCTCACTCTGTTACACCCTCTCTGCCACTTGTCACCCCCTCCCTCCCTCTGTCACCCCTTCCCTCCTACACTCTGTCACCTTTCATCACCTCCCTCAATCTGCCAACTGTCACCCCCTCCCTCACTCTGCCACCTGGCATTTATGTATTTTTAGGTCTGTCTCCTAAGTTACTGTAAATATTAAAAAAAATTTTTTAATAATTTTTGTATCAGGACATGTAGATTGTCATGGCAGACAAGTAGATTGGGCAAACACTTTAGTCGCTGGACAAGTAGTTTGCTTTTTTCAATTTCCACACCCCTGGTCTATGAGAAAAGTTCTGTGTCTCCATGCAGAGGGTGGAGACACTGTGAAGCACTGCCACAGGAAGCACCTCTTGCAGCCATCTGAGGAGTAGCCATCTGAGGAGTGAAAAATACATTGTTTACAGCAAAAAGCCTGCAAGTACTGAGTATACTTACCAGAACAACTACAATAAGATGTAATTGTTCAGGTGACTATAGTGTTCCGTTAAAGCTCTATTAGTCCTGTCAAGTGTTTGTGAAGCTACACACAGCAGGACTGGGGCTGAGCTAATTCGGATTTAATCTGTTTAAATCTGTAATTATTGTTGCTTCTGTCCACCATGTCCGCTACCTACTAATATACAGATTAATCATACTGCTAGCTGCAAATGTAATAAGGAGTGCTTCAACTGCTTCAACCCTGTGCACACTGTGTGTTAAGAGCTAATAGTGACTACATAAACGCCCTTGATAAAGGCATCCAGGAGGTGCCGAAATGTTGGGGGGTTCTTTGTATTCGTGTTTCTGCCCTATCAGGTTGTGGAATTGTGGTAAATATTTACTGTGGATTTTTTGTCTAGCCTGTTTACTGTCACTTTATTTGTATTATATTTATGTCATACTTGTAAATCGGATATTGGCTTATTAAACCAAGATATTAATTTTGTATGGTTTTTGGTGTGCATTCTCTGTTCATGTATGTACTGATTGTTCTGGTATTTGAGGGAATACCATTTGTGAATAGCACCCAAGTGTTTATTGTTTACATTATTATATAGTCTCTCCATACTTTGTATACTATAAGAGCTAATAGTGAGTCTAGAGTAGCTGCTGACATTTTTTAACATCAGAAACATTTACTAAAAAGCTAAAGTTGTTATAGCAGGACTCAAAGAGGGCTATGAAACTAGAGTTAGACACAGAGATGGAGCATAATACAGTGACATTGTACTGTGTGTGATATATATTCATGCAAGAAATCTTACACGTACCCAACCCTAATAACTCAAAGGAAGTCATCATTCTTTAAGAGCTCTTGAAATGTTATCAGTAGTTTGTTGCTTCAAATCAAGAATTAATACAGAAATTATTTCACAATTTTGGAAGTATGCAATACATTAGAAGATCTTCGTCGTTCTTTCTTTTATCACAATATGCAATTTTATTATTTTAGCATTGATATAAAAATTTCTAGGGGCAAGTTTCTGTCTTACCTCTAAACTCTCCCATTTCTTTCAAATAATGAAAAACTAACGTTTTGAGTTTTGCAAGTCTTCCAGCATCTACACAAAAATGGAAATGATACATATTATTGAAACAGCTACTGATTGTCTCACATGTTTATATATGAAGATTTACCAGATGCAATATAGACTTGGACAGCCCCATAATTTTAGTTTTGTCTGAATTTATTTGGATGGAAAAAATGTTTTGTTTTATCCAAACCGAATTTCATCTGTTTGCTCATTCATCTTTGGATGAAATGTGCCCATTATTTTTGTTTTGAATGTGCTGTGGCTACATCTTGCAGCCATTTTGTAGATAACTCCCTAAATTGGTATGGTTGTGAGATTGCCATATTTTTTCTAATTTGAATTTTATTGACTTATTTTTTTTTTCTCATTAGACATAATTACCATATTATGTGTAAAACAATTAAACATTTATGTATTGATACAATTGGCTTTACATATTCTAGATAACATTCTTGCCTAGTAAGCATTGTAAGGTTGTATATGTCATAGGTAGCATTATTGCATAGGGAAGCAATATGCATGGACTATTTAAAGCAGGGTATAACTCAAATGCCTTAAAAACACATTATTATGCAGTCGAGGGTAGTTCTGTGTTTAGGCTTTCTCCTAACGCCCTCTCTTAGCATGTCATGTTTATGGGTATGAGCCTGGGCGACTGTGGAAGCTTGGGCTTTGTGGCTCCTGGTAAAGAGCCTACATGATGCGAGTCCCGTTAGGTGAGTCTCTGAAGTTTAAAGTGCCCTTCCGAGTGTAGAGGCTTGTTTGAGCCCGTGTCCTTGCCTCTTAGTGTAGGATGTGCTTTCTTGGTCGGTGATTGAAGCCGCTGCTGGGGCTCAAGGGTGCTGCTCGTTGTGGGCTCTCGGTCATTCTTGAGTGTCTCTAAGGGTGTCTCTGCAGCAGTGGCTTGTGTGTGAGCCGTGAGCCAGAGCCTCTGCAGCAGTGGCACTGGATCATCCACTGATGTCAGTGTCATTGACATGTCACCACTGGTCACCACTAGTGAACCCCCTAATCCCCAGTGGTGCCTTATAGAGTTTTCTCTGAGTCTTCTTTTTGCAGTTGGGGCCAGCTTCCTCCTTAGTGTTGGGGCCAGCTTCCTCCTTTCTGTTGGGGCCAGCTTCCTCCTTTCTGTTGGGGCCAGCTTCCTCCTTTCTGTTGGGGCAGAGAACGGTATGTCTGCAAATACTGAGTCCACCTGACCCTTATGTTGTGTTCTCTGGATCGTTTCATAATTGCTGTTTTCACCGATATATCTCGGGTTACAGCTATGACGTCTCTAGGCGTGGCACTTGGGGCCGTGGCAGACTTCCTCACCCTGAATGCTGAGGTGATTGTATGCAGGGGTGCCCTTTATGCCCATGGTGTCTATCAGGTCCCTTACAAAGGTAAGTATCGTCTCTTCGGGTATTTTTTCTGAGACTCCTCTGAGGCGCAGGTTTTTTTTTGTCTGTGGAGTGTTTCTAAGGTAGTCACTGCTTGAGTCAGTTGTTGCACTTGAGAGGAGAGGCTGTCCAGTCTTTTGTCTGTGATTTATGTGTGTTTTTTATTGGAGGCCTCTCTGTCTTCTATCTCTTGTACTCTGTGGCGGATCTCCCCTATTTCTGCCTGGGCTGCCTGGAGGTCTTCCTTCCAGACCTTCCGGAGGTCGGTCAGTAGCCTCCTAATATCTCCCTTTGTGGAGGGTGCCTCATCTTCGTCGGACTCCGACATGCCTGACTCCGCTTCTGATCTGGGATAGCTCGGCGGGTCTTACTCCTCCTGGGAGGCCTTTGATGGCTCCACTGTCCCCTGCTCCTCCGGCGCCATTTTGGGCTGGTGCTGTGCCGCCGGCCTCTCAAAAGATAACCGGATATCTTGTTGCCGGTGAGCCTCTTCATGGTGAGTCTTCTTATGTTTGCACCCCATTGTTTCTGTGTGTGGGGGTGTCGGGTTTTTCGCTGTGAATGTCGGTTTTGTGGCTTTTGTCTTCGGTATTCTCCCAGGCTCTAATGGAGCTCAAGGGAGACACGTCTGTTCGCTTAGCTCTGTAGGCCACGCTCCCCCTGAGATTGCCACATTTAAGGGTACCAAATTAAAGACCTGTTTTGTAGATAGCTCCATTTTGGTATCATTATAGCAATCCCACACAAGGATCAAGGAGTTATCTACTAAGAAGTTGAAAGCCCAAAATTATGAAAATAAATTACGAAATACCAAAATAACAAAAAGCCCTTCCATTTCATTTCTGTCTTTTGGCTTACTTTATCAATATTTAGTAAAAAAAAAAGGTATTAGTATTAGTAAATAAGAGATCATGCCCCTACCTGCGGTGACTGCTCTCTGTCATAAGAAAAGACTAGCTACTGGCCAGCTATTGCTTTTCAGTCTGTTGCAGCCCAGTCATTAGTCAAATAAGGGGGGGGGGGGGCATTATCAAATAAACATGGGGACTAAATTTCCCTCTAGCACCCACTTCAGGTGGGGACTCTGAAAGTAATAGCAGGGGGATATAGGACTGTTGGCTACCCGGTGCATCCGAAAAGCTTATTTTACACAAGAGTCTCTGTTACCCTTTCTTAATCCAGAGGAATTTCCTCCGGTATGCTTCGGGTGTGACAGTTTACCAGACCAGTAAAATGTATTTTACTGCTCATAGTCGTGTGTAACAGGACCCCTGTTATTGCCTGGACCACAGACTGTAACATTGTACAAAACCCACTCTATTCGTTACTTTTATTTTGTTGCCAGTTGCTATTTGAAAGCATACGAATGGGAAATCGAATGACACCGCTAACCCATTCGTATGAACGAATAAACTGTCAAACGAGAGACCACCAAGCCACTCTTGACTCTGTGCCAAACGCATTCTAAGTGGTTCAATGGGTGGCAGTTGATTCATATGTATGAACACGTGGCGGCGACCATCTTGTTTTGTCGAACGGGCCCAGCGGTGTTTGGTCGTCGAGTGTCTGGAACTATTTTCGGACACTCAAACTCCCGAACACCGCTGGGACTTCCTGAACCACTAAGCTTCACCTAGAAGCATACGAACGAGAGGCATACGAACACAGAGGCACACGACCAGCTAAAGCACGAATAAAAAAAAAAAAGACTGTTCGGTATTTTTATTATACGAAAGGAGACCGGCCGCACCAGCTAAACACATGGAACTATTTTGGGCAGGAGCATTGGGTGCGGCGGGGCAGAGAAGGGGCGTTCGGCTATCTCCCGAACTCCTGAACAGATTTGTGTGGATTTTGAATATTGCTCGTTCCAAATATGTAATTTTTATTAAAATTGACTGTGTAGTTTTGGAGTTACAGAAATGGGTTAAAAAGTATATTTTTCACTTGGAGATAATTGAGCTGATGCACCAATTAACTCAATTATCTCTTAAGCAGAGTGGAGGAATGTACAATAATGAATGTGTGTGTTTAAACTGTATAACTGTAAATGATTGGCTGTTATGTTTGTGTCCTCAGTACCCAACAAAGTCCACGTGGGTGGTAACCTTGTGGGAAAATGTGTATAAAAGAAATGCTTGTGTGGTCATTAAAACAGTTCTGCTTAACCCTCAATACGTAGCCTCGTCTCATTATTGAAGGGTACCTGCTTCCAGCTTAATCACTAGCTCTTTTAAGAGCTCTGCTTCTCCCTCTCTAAAAGGATCCAGCCCACAGCACAGAAGTGCAGATTTCTCTGTATTTGCAGTGTTTCAAGCAGGAATGCTACATACAGACCACTACCACCATGACCACTTCAAGTCACCAAAGTGGTCATTGTGGTTGAAGTAACACTTTAACTTGCTTTATCTTTACACTTTTTTTTTTCTTACCTGTGGTGGCGGAACAGCTGCCTGTTCGTGAAACTCCCTTCTCTTTTATGTGTTTTCCATATAGGTTCATTTATTGTGACCGCTCCCTGTTCGGGAGCGCTCCCGCAAAAGGGAATTCATTCATCTCCCAAGTGGGGACCACCCCAATACCTCATTTAGAATGTTCACAACTCGCAACATAAGTGTCAAAACCGCAAACAGCAAGGGGAACAATTAAGGAGTGCTTTCCTGGGTGGCTGCCGTTCATGCAGGCGAATGCCACCAGGGGATCATTTGTGGATTGCTTCCCACCTTGTTCGTCTCCCAAACGAGGGCCTCCCCGGTGCCCCATTAGAATGTTTACAACCGAATAATCAGAACTATAGCACTCACAACATGGGTGAAAAACCGCAAGGGAAGTAATTAAAGTTCATATAGACTAATGCCGGCCAGGGGGAGCTTTCTTACCCCGAAAGGAGACGCTTCCGTTGTCTGGGTGTTACACCGGGACCTCGCGAACAGAGACTAGTTGATCCAGGGATCGAGGCGAGGGTCCCTGAGATTGGTGTGGGCACTTTTGGGGCACTGGCGAGTTTGGTGGGTTCTCATGAGCCTGAGGGACAAAGAGACTAGCTCTTTTCCCGCTGGCGGGTTTTTATGTGCCTGGGAGACAAAGGGATGGTCCCTTTTTCCCGCACCTTGACTCCCAGGTACAGAGGCTCTTGGGAAGAAGACCCCCGGCGGTTGGTTTGGGGAACCCTGGGGATTTAGTGGCAAGCTTTGGGGACAAGAGGAATGGAGTCCCTTCCCACGGTGGGACCCCAGGGAGGGGGAGTGTCTTGGGGTGGGTCCTTGTATGTGTGTGGTCAACCCTTTGCACGGGGTTATGCTTAAAAGCTGTGTGTGGCCAATAAAATTGTTTTACCTCCAGGACTGTGTGTTGTCCAGTTACTGGGGTGGGAAATGGGTCTCTTTGGGTTTGTGGGGATATTTATGGGATAATAATAGTAAACAGTTGAGAATTGCCCACTAATTCAATTCTCAGATCCCAAAGAACGTTTATCGTGTTAAGTGGAATGTATTTCATATAATTAATATCACAATGTATAAAAATAGATTTTTATTTATATGACAAATTAATTAATAATAATATGTAACATGCGTGACAATAATCAATGAATATTCAGTATAAAATGGTATGCAATACAAAGGAATGGGGATTATGGTTCAATGGCTAAACGGCATTTTCTGTCAAGAATTCTGACGATTTATGAGGTATCCTTAACACAGACTTAAGTGAAACTTTTCACAGCGAAGAACAGAATTCCTCAGAGTGCAGCGTAAGGTCGTAAAGTTTAGCAGACAGTTAGAATAACCCTTTCAATGCTGGCTAGATCTCCTAGGTAGTTAAGATCTACTCTTATGTAATTTTAAATAAAATAACATTTAAACTAGTTCACTAGTCATTTCCTGAAAACCATCCAATAAGAGAATCTAATATATTATATAAGCAGATTTTAATTTGTCTAAAAGATATCTATCTTAATTTAGAGCAAATCAATACACCTGGATAAAAACAGCGGTATGCTAACACGTGATAATATCACATCAATATATAATTATTCTTAATTCCACCTGCAGAATGGAATGTTTATAACTATATATTCTTAGTTAACTAAGATTTCTTAATATGGAATCTGACCGTGCTTTATCCAGTCATATATAATGCTATTAATACATTTTAATTAATTTAATTTAATTAAATGAAACCAGTATAATTACCAGTTAAGTAGATATTTCATCCGATTGGTAGTCTCAGGAACTTATTTGGATGTCTCTCTGCATGGAGGTGTTGGTGAAAGTCAGTAAATTCTAAATGTTAGAGTTTTAGGAGTAGAGTGTTATTCTCAGATGTTGTCCGAGTTGGAGTCCCCAAACTTCCAATTCCTCTCTCCTCTTTTTCTTTGCATATCTCTTGCATCTGCATATCTCTATGCATATCTTCCCTTTGTCTTAACTTTTAAAGGGCCAGACTCTCTGTACGTCATCAGTTGATAACCCAATAGAAGCACTAGAGGTGTGGTTATCTTCCAGATCGCAAATTAGTTATTTGGTCTGTAGAGGGCAGTCTTGTCCCACTAAACATACCTATCCAGGAAAGAGTTAACTTTTCCTGGTGGCTATTTTGACGTCATTTTGGCCTATCTAGATAGTGGCTATAACTTACGTATCCTTCAAAGATCAAAGGGGTTCTTAAATTTTGTCCAGACTATGTGTCTGCAAATCTGCTATAATTTCTGAAATGACAGATCATGAACTAAGTTTACCCTTTTCCATACAATGGTACCTTATATGTATATAGACAGTTAAATTTTATTATTTAATCTTCTCTGTCACAATTGTCTGGGTTTAGATTTGATTATATTCTTCTTATCACTTGTTTATACTATGCATTCCTCAGCTCTGGGAAAGTGGTTAGCTTACAGATAGAAATATAGTGTCTCTTTGTTAACTTGGAATAACAAAATGGAGTCTGGTCTGTTCAGAGTGACTCAGAATATACACTTTTAGTTTCTATCATAGCACAAGATGTCTGCCGATATAAATACCCTGACATAACCCCCCTTTAGTGCATTTCATAGCCAAAATTAATTTAGCTTATGAATAAGCACTATAGAAGTTACCAGACATATTGTGCAATCACATCATTTCTAACATAGGCCCGTGCGTGGAATGAACATTTTTGTATATATTTGTACCTGTAAAAGTTTTGAACTTTACACTTAGTACAATCAACCATAATATCATTATTAACATAGTACATTATTTTCATTTGAAAAATGTCTTTGAGAGTTACATATGGTATGGCCAATAAAAAGCAAATCTCCATACGTTCCGGATCAATTAAGAGAGGTATAGCGCTCCCCATCTCAAAGGCCAGATTTAATTGCATAGGCTCAATTGTCTCTCCATCCACATTGGCAAGCATCGCATGAACAATATCCTTGGATACAAAGTACAGAGGTATGCGTCCCCCTGCCAATTCGATCATTCCAGTTTGCACTTCGTCAAGAAAAGCAAGTGTGTGGAACAATATTGGGTCATGCAGAAATAGAAGTTCACGCTTAAATAAGTCATGACTTTGGTGCAACTCAGTGGATTTGGCAATTAACTCCGACTGCAAATTTGTTGTAACAACTGTGTCTTCCACAATAGTTAACACGTCTTGGAGAAGTGTTCTTTGCTGTTGTATCACCTGATGAATATCGTTAATGTGTTGCTTTAGCGCATAGATTTCCATATCCAGCTTTTGGACAGTAATAGAGTTGGCTGCAGACATTCCAGTTGCGACAACTGCACCGACAGTGGCACAAACTAATGCAACAATTATAGCGGTGAGGAACCTTTTGGGTCGGTTGCTCATCGGAATAGAACTGGATACAAATGGTTTCCGGGCTTGCTCCAAGATGTTTCGCACACGGTCCTGTGCTCTTTGGAGGTGCATCTGGTACCAAGTCTGTAACTCAGGAAGCTGCATCGATGAAATGTTGCATGCCTTCTCGATGGAAATCTTGGGGTCCAAGCTGACGAACACACGTCGGGTCAGGATCCTCTTCTCCGTTAAGATGAACGCTGGTGTCTCTTGAATCAGGATGCCGGAGGATGGTCCCATCTCTGCGATCGGGTCGGTCCGTAGCTCTTGGCATAGGAGCAGTACGATCCAGAAACACGCCACATCCTTCTTGGACATCTTTCGACAGTCACGGATCAGGAACTCGTTTCAGACTTATCTACTAATGATTCAAGGTTTGTTAAGCATACAAACTTATAACAGTGTGACATCACTTGGCCTAGGTCAACACATTTTTACGATTCATCACATATGTATTCTGTCTAATTCTATTTTTATAACTTCATCCCTCACTACATTTATTACTGACTCTTCAGTAAGTCGTCTATAGCAGCTAAAAAGCTAGTAACCTGCTTAGACAATGTAGTTATTGGATGGCAAGGAAATGGTTAATGACATGAACGTACATGAGATCATGGCACATCACAACATTTCACATCATACTATACCACGTGAATCAAGCATTCATCCAGGTTAGTCGTTCACCCTTCTGCGTCTGAATCCACACCTATAATCCTTAATTGAGATTTAGGATGACAAGCACGCAACTGGTTAATGTGAACCCACTTTTCAATAAAATCACCATCCTTAGGAATTTTTATCTTGTACGCTACTGGGGAAATTTTGTCAATGATGACATATGGCCCTTTCCAAGAAGGTAAAAATTTCTTTTCCTTGACTTGATTTCACGCAAAGTTATACAGATAGACTTGATCTGTGATCTCATATTCCTTTTTCGTGGTTTTTAGATCGTAATAGGTCTTAACCCCTGTCGCTGCTTTTTCTAGATTCTTTTGGGCAAAAGCAAACGCATGCTGTAAATGCCTGCGCAAATCTTCGATATACTGATGCGTAGTGGCAGCATTGATCAAATTATGATCTGAAGTATGGTATAGTAAATGCTGTGGTAAAACCATCTTTCTTCCTGTCATCAATTCAAAAGGTGACAATTTGGTAGCAGTGCTAGGTGTAGCTCTAATCGCCATTAAAACTAGGGGCAATTTAATGTCCCAGTCTTTACCAGACTCCTTAACATATTTCTTCAGAATATTAACGATAGACTGGTTATATCGCTCTACCCCCCCGCTAGACGCAGCGCGGTATGCAATATGTAGCTTTCGTTTAACACCTAGAATGTTCCACATCTTAGCCATTACTTCGCTGGTAAAATGACTACCTCTGTCTGACTCAATTCTTTGAGGCAGACCGAACCTGGAAAAGACATGGTTAATCAACAAAGTGGCGCACACGGTACTCGTGTTCTCTTTACAAGGCAAACACTCTATCCACTTTGTGTACATACATGTAACGGTTAACATGTATTTGTTACCTCTTGAAGATCTTGTTACAGGACCTATAAAGTCAATTTGAATATCAGACCAGGGTAATGACACCCCCCTCTTCTGAAGTGGTGCACGATGGGTTGGACCATGGGGTTGATATTGCGGACAAATCAAGCATCCCTGACAGTATGTCTTAACATCCCTTAACATGTGTGGCCAATATGCATAATCACGCAATATCTCATATGTGATCTTATCACCACGATGCCCAGATGTAGGTGCATCATGTGCGTGTTGGAGCATTAACCCTCTGTATACAGTTGGGACTACCCATTGTTGTATACCATGTTTAGAAGTTCTGACCAGTAACCCATCCATGATACTAAATTGGACTTTATATCTCATCAAGATTCGTAAATCTTCATTATTTTTGCAATCCTCATCTGTGATGGGATTGGCAGTAGGGTCTTCTATATGTCTATAGAATATGCCTATGACGGGATCATTCTTTTGACTAGTAATCAGGTCCTCACTAGGAGCTTCTTGACTCCATTGCACGACATTTAAGTCGGCATTATCTCTAGCCTGTCGTCTGGTTATGGCTTCAACATGAATTGAACCCATAAGATCATCAATGTTTAGGATTTCACCATCGATGGCAGCTTGTTTTGCCAGTAGACAGTTAAATTTTATTATTTAATCTTCTCTGTCACAATTGTCTGGGTTTAGATTTGATTATATTCTTCTTATCACTTGTTTATACTATGCTATCCTCAGCTCTGGGAAAGTGGTTAGCTTACAGATAGAAATATAGTGTCTCTTTGTTAACTTGGAATAACAAAATGGAGTCTGGTCTGTTCAGAGTGACTCAGAATATACACTTTTAGTTTCTATCATAGCACAAGATGTCTGCCGATATAAATACCCTGACAGGTCTAAATTGTTCCTGAATGGCTGAAGGAAGGGAATTAGCAGAGGTAACCAGTTGGGTTACCCTAGGTCCGCTACACTTGCTACCAATTTTTTCAAACCAGAGCAGATTTTAGAAATCCTGGAATAGATTTTCTTTCTTTTATTTTAATTTGACAATTTTTATTGGTCAGTAGATGCATACACATTGGCCATAGACAGGGGTGCGCACATGTCATTCGCATTATCAGTGCATACATTAGCAGAGTACATATAGATATTGCATTGTATTTGGTTACATAGGTGGGTGCATATAGTCTTTAAACAATAGTCAATACTCAATGCTCAATATACAGTGCTTAGTAGTCAGTAGGCTTCTGTGTCACATGAAGGTAGATAATTGGACTTTATGTTGCAGCCTGTCCCTTTAATTGCGTTAGTTGCATTTACTCAACCTTGTCAGGGTGGGGTGAGGGGGGGGGGGAGGAAGGAGGTCTTTCTGAGGTGGTGTTAACTTGTAATGTGGGGAGTAACTCTCGCTGGAATCTGGTCAGTGTGATTGTTCCCTTGGGGTTTTGTCTTGTGTAGTCGTAAGCGGACCCTCATGAGGAGTGGCTTGTGCCTTGGAGTGGGATAAAAAATCTGTCCACATATCATGGGCTTGTTTCAAGTGTTTTTTAGTGCCAAATTGGGTTGCGAACATTGTCTCATAGACCCAGTTGAGTGAGACTTGCTGTATAAGGAGTTCCCTGGATGTGGTTGCTGACTGTTTCCACAACCTAGCGATGAGTGTCGCTGCTGATATGAATACGTGGTACATGGCTGTCCATGTGGCTTTGGGTGTCCCGTCAGGGGGATGAATAAAATGCAGAGTTCTAGGGTGAGGATTACCTGTGTGTGTATGATATCTGATGTAATGTTTTGTACTTCGTGCCAAAAGGGTTGAAGGTTTTCGCATGTCCACCAAATATGTGTCATGGTGCCTCTTTGGTGTTCGCATCTCCAGCATTTATCTGTGGATTGCGGCCAGATGTGGTGGACTTTGGCTGGGACTAGGTACCAACGGTACAGCAGTTTGCGCTGTAGCTCCAAGTGAGTGGCACAGGATGTTATTCCCTTATGTGAGGAGTAAGCCTTGTCCCATTTGTCTCTAGTTATGGTTCTTCCTATTTCAGTTTGCCAAGACTGTATGTGTGTGTCATTGGGTTGGTCTGACGTCTGGCTTAGCAAACGGTAGTTTATGGATATTAATTTCTTTAATGGTTTTCTATGTGTGCAAAGGAGTTCAAATTCAGATGGGTGCTCTCGGGTATTAGCGTTGTTGGCGCGGGGTTTATTCTGAGATAGGTACTGTAACGGCACCCACAGGCATAAAAGGGTTAAACCGCCGTTTAGAAGATCTTCCCATTCCAGAGACACAGGCACAGCTACTGCAGAACACCCATCCGCCGAAAAGGAAACCATATGAATGCCGTAAACAGCCGAACCGGAACCATACGAATGCTGTAAACAGCCGAATAGGAAAAACCATACGAAAGGTTTACACGCCTAGCAGTCGAACTGGAACAGCATACAGTAAATCCCCCCCAAGAATGAGACAAAGCTCTGTGTTGAGGGTCAAGCAGTGAACAGACAGAGCTGTGGGTTTATTGTTCTTATGTACACATTCTTACACATTAGTACCACCCACAGGGTTTTGGAAAACAACCAATAAACATGTACAATACACTCAGACACTCCCACACAAAACCCTCCCCTCTGCATGTGAAACAATTACCTTACACAATGGGTAATGTAATTATAACAGCCAGAGAAATACAGTTTTTTCCACATTATTCATAACTTAAAGTATGCATCACATTCACATAAAACTTACATTTTCAGAATCTGCATACTCCAAATACAAACAAATGTCAAAATCATCCAAATTGGTCCATTGGTTCAAAAGATAGATCGAAGTCTTTTGTGACCAAATGAAGCATGGCTTTTCTGCCCAAAACCAGTCCTATAGAGTCTTCTATCCTGGAGATAATTGGGAAGTAATCCAATTATCTCCAAGGACAGAGGCAAAACTCCATTGAACACATGGCAGCAAAAGACAATAAAACACATAAAAACATATAACTGTGCAGCCATTGCACAAAACAGGTACATTCAACATATCCCCAGATAGCTCAGATCTGAGCGCACATTATTACTGAATGGCGCTCAGAGCACACACATACAGTTCAATTGCCATGGAGCCAAAGTCTTTCCCATAGTCTTTCATTATACGAATGGGCTCCATGGCATAGCTATCTGGGGTATCACCGCTCAAACAGGGCCAGCACCGAATGACCCGGCGTTCGTGTCTCCGCAGGAGAAAATCATGCGTTTCAACATGGAGCCATAGTCTAAAGGCAGCAGGCGGGCAACCAGGCTTATCCAATGCAATGTGGCGAGATTGCTCTCTTCACAGGTACGATTTGATCTGCAGGTAAGGGAAAATCAGTCTGGAGGGGAGGTTGTATTCTTTCTGTATGTCTGGGAAGGATCGAAGTTTTCCTTCTTTGTATATCTGACCCACTTCAGTTATCACCCCTGTCGCCAAGGTTGTTTATCCCATGTTGGTATTAAAGTGGCTAGAATATCCACCGGGGTGGCTAAGGGTACTGGTAGGAAATGGACCAGGTGGTGTCTGGAGGCATCCCAGTGCTGCAGTATGTGCTGCGTTGTGGGCAGTAGATGTGTAGTGTCTTGTCTGTGGGTTTTGGGAGTCCAGAATAGTGTGCAGCGTTGAAGGTGCCGCCCAGTGGTTTTCTATGTTGAGTCACTGTGGTGATGTTGGGTTTGGTCTCAGTTGCGGCACTATTGTTAGTGCCGCTGCTCTGTGGTATGCGGATATATCAGGGAGTCCTAAACCTCCTTGTATTTGGGTCTTTTGTAAGAGTTTTGTTGTTACCCTTGGTTTCTTATTACCCCATGTGAAGGCTATTAGCTGTTGCGATAGTGTTTTTAGGAAAGTACTTGGGATAGGGATTTGCAATGTTCTGTATAAATATTGTAGTTTCGGTAGTAGGGACATTTTGATGGCAGCTATGCGGCCCACCCAGGATAAGTATTTCCCCTCCCATGACTGTAGTGTATTTTTGAAAGTGTTGGCTAGGGGGATGTAGTTGGTTTTGAATAGTGATGTCGCGAACATGAAATTTTCAGTTCGCGAACCGCGAATGCGAACTTCCGCAAATGTTCGCGAACCGGCGCAAACCCGGCGAATCGCCATAGACTTCAATAGGCAGGCGAATTTTAAAACCCACAGGGACTCTTTCTACAGTCCCCCCCCCTCTCTGGCCCCCACCCCTGTGCGGTGGGTGGGGGCCCTAAAAAATAACAATAAGGGGGGGACCTACTGTCCCCCCGGCCCCCACCCCTGAGCGGTGGGTGGGGGCCCTAATAACAATAAGGGGGGGACCTATTGTCCTCCCCTGGCCCCCACCACTGAGCAGTGGGTGGGGGCCCTAAAATGAACAATAAGGGGGGGGACCTATTGTCCCCCCCCGGCCCCCACCCCTGCGCAGCGGGTGGGGGCCATATTGATAATGGGGGGGACCTACTACCCCCCCGGCCCCCACCCTTAGTCACCCCCCCAAATAAAAAGTCCCTACCTACCCCCCTCACCCTAAAAAATAGTGAGGGGGGAATAAAATAACTAACCTGTAAAATAATGCGGTTAGGCTTCTTGTCTCATGTTGAAGGCTCTGCATGTTGCGGTGCCTTGTTTAGAGTCCGTTGTCAGTGCTGTGGTCCCGCATTGTTGTGTCGGCTGGAAGTCCGTGTAGGAAAGAGTCAGATCAACCAGTGCTTTGTCAGGGTAGGTGGGTGTAATAAAGCAGAGGTAGAGCTTCTCCCGGTCGCGGGTGGATTTCCCTCTCGATCAGGTGCGTGCTTTCTTCCATTCTGGTTGCAGTTTGGCAGGTTGTGACTGGTTGCTTCCTTGTGGCTGCGCTTGGATGCCCCATCTTTTCAGGGTGTTCCATGCGGGACGTGTGTAACTGGTTGGTCTCTGGAACCTGGGGAGTCTTGCAGTGGTAGCGTGTCGTCGCCATCTTGCTCATCGTCTACTGGGGTCTGAGTTTTGGACGTCTGATTGCGGGCTGCAAAGAACCCAGATTTGTCCACTTTCTCGCAGGTTTTCTTCCCTTTATATTGGGCCATCGTGGGGTTAAGATTGTGGGGGTTTGCTGGTCAAGATCGCTGTTAGTCGCCGATTTAGGCCGGTGAAGGACTCACATGCGACCGTCCGCGCCATTAGTCAGGCCACGCCCCCCCCTTTTTCTTTTTTTCTTTTTTTTTTATAGATTGTTTGGTTTTTTTGAGTGGCACACAGTGGGGTGTGGTGAGGAGAAAAAAAAAGATAAATTTTGCACCCAGATCAGAACATGATTTAGCCCACTGCCAAAGTTCAAACCATGAAGCTATTTAGTAGATAGAGGAATGCAAAACTCCCATTGTTAACAGTGTTATGTACTAAAGTGAGAGCTCAAAGTGAATTCAAGAGAACTTCAAAATAGCTGAACATATGCAATATATGATCATATACTGTAACTAAAGTATTTGTGCCTAAATCAGATGTTTAAGAAACAGGACAAAAACTATATTAACTTGTGTGAACTTTGAAGTTGTGGTTTGGTGAATGTGTGAGTGTACTGGATCTTGTGAGTTGTATGCTTTATATACATATACACATAAATTAGCTCTTACCTATCATCCTGAAATAAGTTTTCGTTTTTAAATGTTCTTGGTAAATATTGTAAATGATTGCAGACTCACTTTCCAATAAGTCATTCCTGTTGGGTAAATCTTGGGGCAATATTTTATCCATATAAAGTTTGACATTCTTTCTAAATACTGGATCACAATTTAACATCCCCAAAGTATAAGAAATAAAATAAAATAAAACAAAACTGCAAAAAAATAAAGCATGAGTGCTTTGAAGTATGCGCATCTTATGACTGACCGACAGATGATTGTGACATCATTTCTATATCACAATGCTGTGGAATCTTTTATATTTGAAGCCATTCTGCTAAGTGAGGTTTCACCTTACAAGAAAATGGAAGAACAAACTGTTCCATAAAAGGAAATAAAACAGTTTGAACATCCATTTATATTCTGAGAACATTAACACAATTTAAAAAAAAAAAATATGTTCCTGTGTATGTGAAAGGTAATTAAAGAGGAACTGCCTAGAATTTACATCATTAAATAAAAATAATTAATTTATTCTAAAGATTTAGCAAATTACAACATAATCTAGTTAAAACAAGGCAAAATCAGGGCAAGTATTGCAAATGATAAGGAGAAATAGAAAATAAGCAGGGTTATTCATTAACACCTTAAAGGTACACAACTGGGTCAGGAATACAAACAGTGCTGAAACTACCATTTAGGTGGCTTGCCCCCCCCCCCCCTTGTCCCTTTTAAAAGGTAAGAAAACTTTAAAAGCTTATTTCCAGTGCTGTGCTGGCCCCATCCCTGATCCCCCTCTTTCGCTGACATCATCACAATTGATGATCTCAGCCAATGTCATGCTTTCCAAAAGAATCGTCAAGGAGGCGGGTCCAACCCAGAGTTTTCCAAATAGTGCATTTTGAGATGTTTGGTCTAACCACTTTAACAGAAATACAGGGCTCATATATATTCTGAGAACATTAACACAATTTAAAAAAATATATGTTCCTGTGTATGTGAAAGGTTAATTAACTGGGTTATTTCCAGTGCTGTGCTGGCCCCATCCCTGATCCCCTCTTTCGCTGACATCATCATAATTGATGATCTCAGCCAATGTCATACTTTCCAATAGAATCGTCAAGGAGGCGGGTCCAACCCAGAGTATTCCAAATAGTGCATTTTGAGATGTTTGGTCTAACCACTTTAACAGAAATGCAGGGCCCATATAGCGGTTATACTTTTATTTGTGCTATCATGGGACTTTTCATATTGCTGATGTGAGTTAATGCAATAAAAGCTTTAGTATTTTGATTTAACAATGTCTCACTAATATAACAGTGCCCCCATGTACCCTTTTTTTTAGTAAGTCACAGGGCCAAATGTATTGCCGCGGGGAATATTGGAGCCGGCCACCATGAAAAGCATGGAGGCAGCTAGATGCACGCGATTGCAAGACATGGTGGCCCCATAAGTACCCAACAGGGGATTTGAACCTGGGTACTTTGCTGTCCTGGGCCTGCTATCTACCTTTGAGCCTCAGCAGTTCCTGGTCCTTGACCTTATTCTAGTCCTGTTCATCCTGGGTTATCTGCAGCACTGGGGGCTAGACTTCGTCTATGGCTGTGCTTCACCTGAGATTGATCAGTCATCAGCAGGGTATAAAAAACAAAGCCTTGCCCTGGGAACTTTATCAAGTCTTTGATCCTGTTTTTGTGTTCAGTTCCTGTCTCTTGACCTTTTACTTCATATTGACCCTGGCTTCTGTCTTCTTTTATCCTGACCTCTGGCATCCATTGATTTCGGCTACACTTCGTTGATCCTGACCTCTGGCATCCATTGACTTCGGCTACACTTCATTAATCCTGACCTCTGGCATCCTTTGACTTCGGCTATCCCTTGACTATCCTGCTGTTTGTGTCCTCGTCCGTACTGCATTGGAATCACCTTTCCTGCACAACCCCAGTGCACAGATTCACAGTGCAGGTGGCTTATTATCTGGTCACTTTGGACTGTGTCTGTCTGCAAGGGTGAGCAAACATATCTGCGCTACAGACTCCCACCTCAGGTAAGAACCCTGACAGCTGGGAGCTGGAATATGACTAAATATTTTTTTAGTGTGTTACTTGCCAAGACTTCAAAATTGCATAATTGGGCAACACAGAACTTAACTATCAAAAGCACAATTCTATTAATCAAATTCTTAAATAATTAAAAACATGTGTCTTATTGTTTCCCTGCTCACTTAATTATCTATCACTCTTCCATTTTACTTCCCTTCCTATTCTGATTTCTTTTGTGAAAGCATTACATTATAATTGTTTGTAATAATCTCAGTTACTTCATTCAAATTTACTATTTTGCTCTGGATGCTCCTCCAGGGAGAAAAAATGTAAAAAAATATATTACTTGATTACTTTCCCTCCCCCCTTCCCCTTCTTTCTCTCCTTTACTACTTCTTCTCTTTTTGGTATCTTTCTATCCAGAGTTATCTTCCCTTATATTTTGGTTTCTAGTTTCTTCTCCAATATATAGCAGTGTCCAGCTTTTAGTTTAATTATGCTTCTAATTTTTATTTTGTATTACAGGAATTAATATTTTATGTATTTTACCTATATTTATTTTATAATATTATGTCTTATGTTATAATTGGACTATTAGGACATTACACTTTTCCGTTTCACGCAATGACACTAAGGAGGAATGCGGACTGATTATCCTCATGAAGTTACCACCTTCTTAGTAATTGAAATAGACTCTGTGTTCCAGCCGTCAACGCTGCGCTCCAACCACGCGTTGTTACGGTGACATCAGCGGAAATAACGTCAGGAACCCGGAAACATCATCGCGGAAGTGGAATTTTCGGAAGATTGGACACAGCACATTAAGAGATAGAAAAGGAACACCAAAAGGAAACTTTTACAGCACTTGAAGGCATTTGGAGCCGAAACGCGTTTGCTATTTATATTTTGTACTAATTACTTGGTGGATTACTGATCTTGGTGGTAAATGTGACTTTGCCAGTAGGTTTCACACCCACCTGAGTTTGAAGTATCCAATATTTTTCAAATCTTTTAATGTTTATGTATCCTGGAATAAAGTTTTTATTTATTTTTTGCCAAGCATCTGATTTCCAGTCTCTTGCTGTGATAACGTGGCTCCTGTAGCCAGTATAGGCACCCTTGAGCCTGCAATACACAGCCTGGGACGGCTTTGGGCCATGTGAGTGGAAGTCATATTTTTATATCCCACATTTTATATTTTTATACAGTACACACTGTGGGGTTTTGTTTGTTAGTTTTTTTTAGGTATTCTGTGATATGGTTGTATTTTCTGTGGTTTTTATACCATACACTTTAATACTGGTGGCTTTATGTACACTGACATCTTGTTATATTTAAATTACAATATTTATATTAAATAAATTCATAGTTTGGCGTCCTCTAATTCTACTTATATTTGGATGGCTGGGAGGGGGGATTTATTTGTGAGGACTTTGATTATGCGTCCTGGTTTGGGAGGCCTGGCAACCTTAAACCTGGGGGTCAAACAAAATCTAGTGGCCCTCAATAGCTCTTTATTCAACTTTTAGAGCCTATTGTTTTAAATGGAAACTGTAAAACATAAAAATAGCAAATTTTAAGCAAATAAAATAATATTTTACACTTGACATATACAAAGACTCTAGTAATTACACCTCTTCCACATATGTTTGTCAAAGTAAGCACAACAAAACGCAATATGCAAACAATGGTGAAGCTTGAATTTACCAATAAATAAAAATGTAATTAATTTCTTAATCTATTGATGAGTATTCAAGGAATGAATTTGTAGTGTAGTTAAAGGGTTACTCCAACAACCAGGATCACTTCTGCTTTAAGAAGTGGTCGTTGTGGTACAAGTCTATGTGCAGTGTTTCTGCTTGAAACGCTGCACATTTTGAGATATTAGCACACATGACAACATGACAAAGGCTACCCAAAACCCTGTTCCAGGCAGTCTATCAATTCTATTGCACTGGTGACAGACGGTCGGATTTCAACGGGGAGTTTGCTCTGCCTTCCCTCTCCCCCTCCATGCATTTCCTCCCAACCCTGCCTCCATTTTACAGATTTATTTTTTTTAAATGGTACTGCAGTCCTTCCAATCCACTCTTTCATCTCTTCCCTCACTGGCTCTGATCACGTGGATGCTCTCTGATTCCATGGGAATGGTCCAATCAAATACTTTTCTTTGAGAAGCATTTGATAACTACATGCGAGGGAGTCTGTGACATCAAAACGGGTGAAGAGGAGCGCCAGGAGCGTTGTCCGGCGTTGGAGTTCAGGAAAGTTTTACCCTTTTTTTCCACGTTTTATGGGTGATACCTAATGAGCAATGCAAAATAGGGCATTCTCCATTTAGTTGAGAAGGTGATTAAAAAGGGTTGGAATAACCCTTTAAATATAGCTATGCATTGATATAGTTGAAGCAGTTCTGTCACCTCCCTCTCCCGCCAAAAGAATTGAGCATTTGGTAAACGATAAAATCTTTATGAAATACTCAGAAAAACTGTGTTGGAATTTCATTGAACACAGTCAAAAGATATCATAAGACAAAGTAGAGGCAGATGTTAGATGTATTTTCTCTACACTTGAAGTACATTTCATCTCTGTTGCACACTTATGACTCCGCACATCAGTGATGTCACCATCAGGGGTCTTGCAAAATATATGCAAAGATCTCAGAAGTTAATAAAGAGTCGCTTGAAATATATCTGTTTACAGGATTAATTGGGATAGTGTACATACAAATGGTTTTCCTGGCCTGAGGTCCTCAGCACTATAATAATGCAAAAAGAGTGGCTATGTATGGCACATGCAGTGTTGATGCATTGTTGGTTTCTTATGTATTAAGGGATATAGCCAGTGAAGAATTAAGATCCTACATTGCCCTATGCAGGTTTTAAGTTTAGATCCAAACCAAAAATAGTGGAGGTGCACTTATCTTTTAAAACATTTATTTGTTTTGCCTTGCCTTTTGTATTGCTCATGTATAACATAGGAAATGCGAATGGTAGAAGGAGGGGGTAGCGCCTTTGTGTGATCTCAGAGGTAGAAGTAGTTGCAGTGGTAGTTGAATATATAAAAGAGGAATAACACAACAAAATAATGTAGTATTGTGGCGGAACGTACCGTCCTTCAACTGTTAGAAACTTTATTATGTTCGGGATCTTCCCTACCTGAACTCACCTAGCTCGGCTCCCGAAAAAGGACCCTCACTGCAACTTGTGTACCAACCGAACACCGACCACCCCCAGGCATGGTAACCGCAAAGGAACTAATTAATTCATGCTTTTCCTGGGTGGCCGCCATTTCGCATAACTGAACCCACATGTTTGAAGAAATGGTGGCCATTTTGTCTCCCGAACACAGATAGCGGGACATGGTGGTCGAGCGTCTAGAAACCTTTTCAGATATAAGACCTTGCAAACATCGGAGAAATTCTATCGCTACCTGCTCCGATTCCAGACCAGCTAGGAGGGTGCTCTTTGGGAGAAAGACAACATCAACCAGGGGAAAGTCAAACAACAATATACAGGTAGCGCCAAGAAAAATATAAACACAATAGTATATAATAAGAGCAATAAAAAAAACCCACAGGATATAAAGAGTCCACATTAAAACTTGGAAGAATAAAAAATATCAAATGGTACATCACAGGGGGCGGGACCAGGCTGCCGAGCCAACTGGAAGCCATCTGCTTAGGCTCCAGATCTGAGCCCATGAAAAGGGCCACAAAAAGACTATACCGACTGCTTCAGAGTCGGATTCTCCAATGCCACTGTACGGAGAATGACCCCAAGTTCAATCTGATACCCGCAAGAAGCCTATCGCACACCGAGTGAGCAGAGACTGCCATCCCTGGCCTACACGCCGCCGCGAGTCTGAACTCATGCGGCCATTGAATGCAGCCCGGCAACGCAGAGATACGCTCCACAGAGACGTCCGGGCAGGAGACACCACACGAGCAAAACCTCCCTGCATAAAGCAATCCCCCGGCTCAGGGCACAGGTCCGCTTCCCCTCCTTGGCCGGTGGGGGTTATCCCGGCGATGACTCTCATTACGGCGGGAGCTCCTGCGTTGGTCACACGCCGATCGCCTGCACTGGCAACGGCTGCATGAAGAACAGTCAGCTAGCAGATATGGACCCTGACATGGAGGGGAATGTTCACTTCCTTAGGGAAGCACTCTTATAGGGACTAAAGGGACATATGCAACCATCTTATGGGGCACGACAGTCCACATTTTCGAGCCCAGGATTGATCAGGCCACGGACGGATGACCCAGGCAAGATGCACTTATTTTTTAAAACATATCTGCTTTGTCTTGCCTTTTGTATTCCTCATGCATAACATAGGAAATGCTCTTAATTGTCCCCACAGCTGCGAGCCCTGCGGGACGGGAGTTTGCCTGCCTCCTGAGTGGCAGCACACTCTCTCTCGTGTATGAGCGGCCAATGATGGGTGAGGCATTCATGGACATCCAGTGTACCTACCGAGGCACCAGAGGGCCAGGGGAGGTGCAGGAGGCACTGGGACTGCAGACTCTTGAGGGGGGGGACTGCATGGACTCATGTTGCCCCCGAGTGCCCACTGTACTAAGGTGCTCGCAGGGGGAACGGACCTGGGGAATAGTTCGGAGGTCTGACACACTGGGTGACCGTGCACCACTATATGCACCGCGGATATCAAGTGCAACCATGCTGTTTCTCAGTTCTACACGCCACATCGACTTAGAAGAGCATGATGAACATTGATTTAAGTGTTACATTCATTTAGTATGATTTGCTAGCAAGCGTACATTCATTAAGTGGTTTACTTTTAAGCACCAGTTTTCATGTCCTCAAGGAATTTACGGAGTATTTAGGTTATTGTTTTCTGTTTGTAAATTGCAGTTATTTGTCTTATTTAGATCAAACCACAAATAAGCAGTAATATATAATGCCTTTTCTAAACTTAGTAAGGATGCAGCTGACTTACCTGTTTGGGCTTTATTAGGTGCTGCTACACTGCACCCATCTAAGACTTACTGAGCTGACTTGCGCTGTTTGACCGCTATAACACCCTTGTCGTATGTGCTTAACAAGATTGTGTACTGTTCTGACTCTGTTTCCCTAGCTCCACGTAAGTTAGGATCTTGCTCAATGGCCAGCAATTATTAGGGATTAAAATGCTTTAAAGCCCGACCATACATTTAATAGGAGCCTTACAGAGCAGATCTTTGCTCACTTAATTTGGCTTTGTTATCATACCCTGCAGTTTAATTTCTCGCGGTCATCATATACTTACTGTTAGGTAGATACACATTGCTCAGTAATGCTAAGATAAGAATTTACCTAAAATGTTACTTGCCCTACTCTAGTTTGACCTGTGATAATTTAGCATAGGCAACAGAGCATATACTTCAGCTAAGATCTAGCTCAAACTTTTACTGCTAACACACGCAGGCTGAAAAATAAGATGTTGCAAATGGCTTATTATTGCTTATGTCGGAACGAATATGTAATGTGTTATTTGTCTAATCTTTGTTTGCAATATTATGCCTCTGCGTAGCTAACAGAGCATTTATATTTCCAAACCCGTTATCTGTCTGCTATTATTTCACATATAAAATAAAAATCTAACACAAATGGTACGGCACAGTCTCAAAGGTGGCAACAGATCTTCTAGTCCTGGTATGGGACTTTCTTGGTAGCTTCGCTTAATAGCAATATATGAAAAGGAAGCAAAAACAGAGGCAAACCAATAGTGCAATATAGGTACTACATGGTAGGACAAACGACACTTAGATAAGATGTCAACTCACATATGGTGTGTGTATATATATATGTATGTATGTGTGTGTATATATATGTATATATGTATATATATATATATATATATATATATATATATATATCTATATATATATATATATAATCTATCCAGCTCTAGGTAAAACAGCATGCAGTGGTAGACAGTCCCCACTAGCAGGATATCCCTCTGGTTTTAGTACACAGTAGAATGATGGTAAATCACAACTGGATAACAATGAGGTAGCTCATATGGAATGACAAAATAACAGCCAATAGTGCTCTCTATATAGATAGGTAAGTATCAAAGTAAATAAATATATACTTACAATAGAGTGAGCAGACTAACTGCTCCATGTATCAAGCCTGGGTGGTATAATCCCCACCAGGGATTTCTTTGGTTGGTTGTCCACAGTAGGTAATGGGTCCAGATGTCAGGTAAAAGTATAAAAATAAATAAGTTCTAAAGATATATGGCTAAAAGGCAGGTAGTGAGGTAACCAAAATACTTTATTTAACAAAAGCATAAAAACCACTCAACCATAGGGAAGGCATTCACAAGTGTTTGTACAGAAACTCCTGAACTTTACCCCGGTGGTGTTTCTTTTCACTGAACAGGTCTGAGCGCTATTTAGTCAACTTTGCTCGGATCCGGGCTATCCAGGGATACAATACATCCTGTGAATGTTTGGGAGATTATGAATATGTTTTGTATGTTTTCCTGTAACTGAGAGATAATTGAGTTACAGTTTCTTGACTCAATTATCTCCCAGACACAGGGACGCCCGGGAGTGGCTTGTAATATTTTTGTATGGAGACCCCATGCTGGGGGTCTGTGTATAAATTAAGTGTCCTGCCTGCATAAATCAGATGACTCCCAGAACTTTGTCTTGTCTAGTTACTGGGGGAACACGATTTATAATCACATAAGGTTCCAGTCTGGCTGAGAGGGAAAATAGCGGAGGTCTGGTTGCCTGGAGTCTGCTACATATATTCTGTATAAAATAGTACAGATTAAGAAGAAGTGCACTTACTAAGTTTAGATCTTGAGTAGCTCTACTATGTAGCGCCTAGGCAGTATGATCCTTGCCTAAAGATGGCTGGTCTCTTCATTAATAAGGTGCACGACCTCTGAGATCACACCAAGCTGCTACCGCCTCCTTCTACCATATGCATTTTCTTTTAGACCAGAAGAGAGACTCTGGTTTGGGTGATTGAGCTGCCTTCAACTGCATATGCTAGAAATCTATATTGTAAATAATATAAGAAATGCATGTATAAAAAGACAAAATATATATGACGGTCCACAAGGCTCTTGTTTCCAGACCTGGAATTCAAGTGCAGAGGAACAGGATTATTTAACAAGCACAATCCACAGGGCCCTGGAGGCAGAGAGGGTGTTGGTGGGTCTGTGATGGCACAAATGCTTTATTAACAGAGGGGCAGCCTGGGGGGAGGGGGGAGGGGGCTAACTTCTGGCAGGGATGGTCGGAGTGAGGGCTCTGCACCAAATCTAACCCAAAGCTACAAATAAGCAGGGATTTTCTCAGGAAAACCACGATCCCGATATACTAACTGTGCATACCATGCCCCCTTACCGAAATATGTCGCCGTCGAAGCAAATGAAGCTCACTGAGCCGTTCCGACAGGAGAGAAAGGACCGCCACAATGCGCAACAAGATGGCGCCAACTCGGCCACAGAATCTCCGATGTCGGAAGGCACTTTAGAGCCTGATCTCACCCCAGACACATTAAGGGACAAACCTGTGACCAAAAAAAAGCATATATAAAATATACCTTAGAACATTAATCCAAAAGGACTTCCAGCAGATTACTACCTCCATCCACAAAGATATCGCAGATTTGGGTGAGAGGACCAACCACCTTGAAAATAAAACTGAAGACTTGTGTAGTGCCCATAACGAGGTGGCAGACCGAATACAGAGATTAGAAGAACATGCCATGATGAAAAGCAAACTAGCTGACATTGAAGACAGGTCACATCAGAATAATGTCCGCTTTCACGATATTGCAGACTCTGTCACTGCAGACCAACTCCCAGTCTACATCAAAGCACTATATGCCATTCGCTTGTACCAGAGTTAGAAGTCACAGCGTGGATGCTAGATAGAGTGCATCGCCGGCCAAGACCTGCCCACTTTACTGCTGCCACACTGAGAGATGTAGTGGCACACTCCCACTATTATAACTCAAAGGAAGCCCTATTAAACAACACCAGGAAGTAGCAAGAGCTACCAGAGCCGTACCATAATCTGAATCTCTTCGTAGACCTGTCAGCCTCAACAATGGCCCAGATGAGAGAGTTTCTTACTACAACAAAGACCCTCCACAACCACAAAATCCCAACGAAGCTATGGCGGAATGGCTCCCTGCACACAGTTTTGGAACCAGAGGTAGGCCTCAGCAAAATAAAGGCGTGGGGCCTGTGGATGAATCCTTAAGCTGTGTCGCCAGCACAAGCATCCTCATCCAGGGTACTGCCAGAATGGTCCACGGTAGGATCACAGAAACTGACCTGTTACAAAAGACTGGAAATCACTATGTTACTGTTTTAACCCACCGATTGATACTGTTTGCCACTGCATAAGTTAAGCAGAAAAGCACACGAATGGATTACGCGAACCCTTATGAAAGCTCCATTCGTGGTACGAACGGGGGACCCCCCAGAAACTGGCGTGTGCCGCCACTTAACCCCGTCACCCCGCAAACTACCGAACGGTCGACCACCCGGCCCTCGGAGTGTGGCAGCCATTAACCACCCAGGTGTCTGCGGTTTGCGGTTAACCACAACGTAATTGGTAGGCCTGGGGGCATCGACGTTCGCACCCAAAGTACCGAAGGGAAAATACCGAACTATCAACCGAACGACGACCCCCTACAGCGGGTCGCGTGGCGCTCGTTAACTTGTGGTTTCTGCGGTTAACCGCAGGTCAAGTGCCCTGCTCCCAGGTGGTCCTCATTCCCTTACCGAACGAGCCCACTACCAGACAGACAGCGGGACTTCGCATGAACTGATCCCGAGTTTAGTTCCACGAGTTAGACACGAAGTCCCGCTGCTCGCTAAACCAGCAGAAAACATGGCCGCCAACAAAGACTAACAATCTCAAAATGCCGAACGGACTTTATACGGCAGTAACAGTACATTCTGTTCGTGGGGTTAGAGCGCCCTTCGCCTGTTTTATATACACGAACGCGAGCCTTCAGATGAAGGGTAGAATGAGCGGTTTTCATGTATTAATATAAAAGTTATGGATTTTTATGCAGTTTTCTGGGACATAATAAAACGTGGTCTTTTGTGCGCTTGGAGATAATGAGGCCAACGGTTATACAATCTAATTATCTCCAAGCTGGGCGGGTACTGATTCAAATAATACACTGTACTGTGATTGGATATTTGTCTGTACTGTACCTGTATTCCATCAGGTCCACAGGGGGCTGTCCTTGGACCTGAGGAATCACATAAATTGCCATGCTATGTGCCAGTAAAGCCAGTTCGTTTTGACCCTCAACTTGCAGCCTCGACTCATGTTGTAGGGATCCGGGATATTGATGCTTATATCGTGCTTGGGGATATTCTACATTTGCAGTTTACTACCGAAAGACCTCCGTTCGACTCTCTGCAGCGGGAACCAGGACATCCAAGCGATCAACCCTCCTGCTAGACCGGGGACAATCGTAACATGACCTAACAAGTGGGACACCGGGTCTACTCACAGATACTCACCACAAGCTACGGGTTCAAGTCTGCCTTATGCTGTCTGTGGTTCATGAACATTCAGAGGCTTGCAAGTCTTCCTCTCCTAATAGAATTATACAAATGGACTCGCTGCAAACTCTCTGTTGGTTTCTTCAGACACGGTTCAGCGGTCACGTAAGATAAAAAAAAATCAAAACTAAAAAAACAATTTAAAAAAAATGTAGATACAAACCTTAGTTAGAATACAGAAGAAAAAAAGAATAAAATATATTTTTAAAAAGGGTTTAAGAGTTATAGAAAAAATGTAGATGTTAGGTTTACAATGTTATATAAATATACATGTTGTACGGTCCCCTTTAGGGATCAATGCAGAAGTCTAAGTATACATGATGTTTCATCTGGGTCCTCAATTTGTATAATGGGGCTTTAGTTCACATAGGTTGTATGCTCATAGAGCAAACGCTCCTGTGTAATCATTGTGGCTGACACACCAATTGAATATAGGGAAAGTGGCACTGTGTGCAAGGATCATATAACCCACATCAAGGTACTTTGGTATCCCGCACGTACATTAGCTCATTCCGATCTCGGGACTAATATTGATTAGGGATGCCCTCTCCCCATCCCATGTAGCCCAGGAGTAATGTAACCCTAATCTTTACCACTAGTAGCCATCACAAAAGAGAGCAATTACTGAGCATGCCCACGATTCCGTACGTTACCTTTACAGAAGGTGGGAGGGCAGGGTATTAACAATAGTGCTACAATACACTTATTAATTTTTAACGCCACGTTATCTTACCTCAATCAATGTCACCAGGAGTGTAAATTCTTACCTATTTTGTTAGTTATATTGCCTGTCCAATGAGTCTACCATAGGGCAAAAGGTCAGGCCCGTAGTTATGCTCTTACCTCTTAGACTATAATTTTGAATTCCAAACAGGAAATTACCTGCATACCAAAATGAATACATGGATTGGGGTGCTTTAGCCTCTCCTACCATGCTTTCCAAGGCGGTTGAACGGTGTATGGACCTCCGAATCCCTCACCAGACCGCAGGTTCCACTCTCCTCATCGAGAGTGATTGTATATACTTTGGTTGTGTTGCGGTTTGTGTTAATTTTTGTTACTGCATTGCCAGTGGTCCTTATCCAAATACTGAAGCTGATTCTGTGTCCCAATATACCCAATCTGATGGAGTTTCCCACACTCATGTGTTCCATAGTGAGCCCAAAAAAGAGTTCATTTCCTCATAGCCGTAAATGCTACTGTGCATTGGTTTGCCTCACCACGGTATGTATCAATTCCATATACACTCCACATAATTAACTCATGGCTCATAAGTTTTCTTTTCTGTCACTAAATGTGAATGGTTTGAACAGTCTGACTTTAGGTGCTTATCCATCCAAGAGCTACACAAGTCAAAGGCAGCGGTGGTGTGTCTACAGGAGACACATTTCTGTATCAAAGGTCCACCTAAATTCGATCGAAACAATATCCACAAGCTTTCCTCACCTAAATCTAAAGGAGTCTCAGTATTGTATCACACTGACTGGGTATTCCAACAGGAATATATTTACACGGACGACCTGGGCCGCATTTTGAACCTTATAGGGGCACTTAACGGGATCCAGGTTACAAATAACTCACAATCTATTTTTTTTAACCAAAGCACTGAAACGTACATCAAAGATAAGCAAGGGGCACACTATTATATGCAGGGATTTCAATAGCATCTTAGGCCCGGAACTAGACATTATGAGATTAAATTGTAAACAGCCACACACCTCCACGATCTCTCTAAGCCAAAAACTTTCCCAAATACTCCACAACCGTGAGTTATATGACACGTGGTGAGGTATTTATCTGTCTACACGTGATTATACCTTTTTTTTTTTTTTTTCAGTAAATCTAACTGACTACGAATAGACATGTGCTTAGTTAATAAATCCACCCTATTAAATGTGCTAGAAGTTCACATAGGCAATTAAACATTGTCGGATCAAGCACCAATTACGGTCACATTCAAAGCTTTATACCCAGCACGAGGGAGAGGCACATGGTGCATTAATGAATCTCTTTTAGACACTAACACCCATCTTACCAAAATTCAGCAAGCCACACAGTATTATTTTAAGGAGAACACCAACGCCTCCTCCACCATAACGGCTCAGTGGTTGGCCCACAAGGCTGTTGTCGGGGGGGGGTACTGATCAGCTGGGCTCTTTAAATAAAAGACTGGTGTGTGCGGCTCCTCCAGGAGCGCTCCACATTGGAGACTCAAAATAAATGCTCCCCATCCAAAAAACTGCCCAAAAGACTAAATCAAGTGAAGCATGATCTATATACACTATCCTTACAAAAGGCGGAAAGACAATTCAGACGCTTAAAGCTCACATACTACACCCAAGGTGACAAACCCGGAAAATTGCTGGCTTTCTGCAAACCAAAATCCCATACGTTACCTCCACACGCAAAATTGTATAATCCCAACGCGATTGTGGAAGAACTAGCTAGCTCATTTAATAATCTATATAATTTACGTTGCGATCACATGACGCACCAACCAACCACGGAGGGCATAGAGAGGTTCCTGGGGAAGATCACCCTTCCGCAGATTAGTGATCATCAGAGACAAGCGCTCGAAAGCCAGTTTTCCAAAGAGGAAATTAGGGCTGCTATTCTCTCACTCCCTAAACATAAGGCACCAGGCCCTGATGGGTTCTCCAACTATTATTTCATTAAATGTGAACCTCTTCTAACCCCCACCTCACCAAATTTTACAACCAATTTAAAAATTCAAGTCTAATACCACAGGAAATATTAGAAGCCCATATAATAACCCTGCCCATACCAGGTAAATTACCTGCTGAATGTGCAAACTTAAGACCCATATCGCTGCTGAATGCGGCTCTCAAATTATACGCCAAACTATAAGCATCTTGAATAAAACCCCTTTTGCCACACTTAGTGTCACCAGAACAAGCAGGTTTCGTCCCACACAGGCAAGTGGGAGATAATACCAGGCACTTCATCAACCTGATAAACTGGGCACAATCCATCCGCCAACAGGTGCTATTGGCACTGGAAGCAGAAAAAGCATTCAACCCTTTAAACTCGTCATATATGTATAAAACACTCACATTTGTATTTTCCGAATCCTTTTTATCTAGTATAATGGCCCTGTACTCTTGCCCATCAGAAAAGGTTTTTAATTCCATTTTTTTTTTATCCTCCCATTTCTTCATAACAAATGGTACCCACGAGGGTTGTCCACTCTCTCCCATCATTTTCATTCTGTGCCTGGAACCTCTGGTCAGACACATTAAACAGAGTAGAGAGAAAACAGGGGTAAATACTCCGGCTGGAGAAGCAAAATTGTCCCTCTTTGCCGACAATATCCTTCTTTTTTTTTTTTTTTTAAACTAATGCGGCTCAGGCACTTTCACAGCTGCTAAGTCTCCTGCACACATATGGTAGCGTGTCCTATTATAAAAACAACATACAAAAAACCCAGGCTCTACCAGTGAGACTTCCAATGGCAGTCTTGAATCAACTCCAGGTGGCACACTCTTTTGATTGGCGTAAATCCTCGATCACTTATCTGGGTATCAAATTAACCAAGTCTAATAACATGTGTGACGGAACCAACCTCGCCACTGTGCACTGGAGAAGCCTGGTTGCTCGCCTGCTCCCTTTAGACTATGGCCCCTGTTCTTTTACCCTGCAGAAAGGCTGGTTTGTGCCTTTCTGCGGAATGTTAAAGCCATGCTACCCCAGATCGCTATGCCATGGAGCCCAGCCGTATACTGAAAGACTGCATGAAAGACTTTGGCTCCATGGCGATTGAACTGTATGTATGTGATCTGAGCGCCATCCGGTAATAATATGCGCTCAGATCTAAGCTATCTGGGGATAGGTAGAATGTCTGTATTTTATGTAATAAAGGTAACCTTGTGTATTTTATTGTATTTTACTGTCTTTTTACTGCCATGTGCTTAATGGAGTTTTGCCTCTGTCCTTGGAGATAATTGGATTACTTCTCAATTATCTCCAGGATAGAAGACTCTGTGGAACTGGTTTTGGGCAGAAAAGCCATGTTTCATTTGGTCACAAAAGACTTCAATCTATCTTTTGAACCAATGGACCAATTTGGATGATTTACAAATGTTTGTATTTGTAGTATGCTGATTCAGAAAATGTAAGTTTTATGTGAATGTGATGCATACTTTCAAAGTTATGAATAATGTGGAAAAACTGTATTCCTCTGCCTGTGATAATTATATCACCCATTGTGTTCAGTATATAATGTGGAAAAACTGTATTCCTCTGCCTGTGATAATTATATCACCCATTGTGTTCAG
Organism: Pelobates cultripes; assembly: GCA_933207985.1. Taxonomy (NCBI): domain Eukaryota; kingdom Metazoa; phylum Chordata; class Amphibia; order Anura; family Pelobatidae; genus Pelobates; species Pelobates cultripes. The sequence goes on along the minus strand of OW240921.1, from coordinate 64,496,659 downwards.
TAATCATATCACAGGCAGAGGGGAGGATTTTGTGTGGGAGTGTCTGTGTGTATTGTACGGATTGATTGGTTGTTCTGTAAAACCCTGTGGGCAGTATTATGTTTGTGGATTGGGAATAAAAGAGGCTGTATGTGCCAGTACAGTCAGGTTCTACTTCACCCTCAATTTGGAGTCCTGTCTCTTATTGGGGGGAATCTGCTGCAAGGGATTGCTATGCTCTGCATATTCCCTTGCTCCTGCTTCGCTTGGAAGGAAGAGAGGTTCTGCCTGCGGTGGTTGTGGTGTTGACTAGAGTGCTTGGAGCCCTCAAGAAGCGCTAGGAGCATCCATCAATGGAGGTACCCAGTCGGGGTGCCAGGTGATCCGTTACAACATGCTATCACAAGAAAATCATAAAGTGCTGCTCCATAAACTAGAAGATCAGTTATGTAAATGGGGGGGTGGAGGTGTTGTGGCTGGGACGCATACATACCGTTAAAATTATGATTTTTACCGCACATTCTATACCTTTTTCGAACACTTTCCAAATACACTTCTCAACAGTTTCAAATGCTCATTAATGTGCACATTTGGAAGAAAAAGCCCCCAAGAATGCCTCAACTATGGCTCCATCCCAAAAAGGAAGGCTTAGGAATCCCAAACATTACCTTGTACTATAAAGCCTCACTAATCTCCCAAACTTTATAGGTACTGACAACCTCTTTACAACCACTTTGGCTGCATCTAGAAAATGCGTGTTCGGCCCCAGATGTCATGACACATCTTTTCTGGACTGCTACACCACCAAACCCAACAAAACATACCACTATGCTACCAACTACAAAACACCTTAACACATGGAGGAGACTGGTGCCCTCCCTGTTAGGACCAGTACAGTTAATCACATTGGCTCCTTTGGCAGTGCTAACATCTATTACCACTGATCTATACTTACAATTCTGGATAGACAGAGGGATAAGGTGAGTGGGGACGCTGTGCACAGATTCAGGTATCAAACATTTCCTGACTTACAAACAGAATTTGCACTGCGTAGCGGGGAACTGTTCACGTACCTAAGACTGAAAAACATATTTCAATCTAACCAAATTAAACAACATACACCCTCCGATCTGTACCTCTTTGGCAGCACATGTATGGGCTTACGTCGAAACCTCAAAAAAACTCTCCTTATTCTACAACTCTCAGATAAATACAGGAAAGTACAAAAGCTCCCATACATGTTGACTTGAGAAGCGGATTTAGGGAAAACATTTCCCCTGTCAGATTGACATGCAACTATCCAGATGACCAAGGCCTCCTCAAGTATCGTGTCCCATTGGGAAGCATACTGTAAATCCCTGATGAGGTGGTCCCTGACCCCCACAAAACTAGCTTGTATGTATCCATCGATCTTTGACGCTTGATGGAGATGCGACAAACATAAATGTACACTTTACCACATATTTTGGGATTGCCCTGCTGTGCGCCCATTTTGGAGATTAGAGTTCCTATCTTCCACACTACAAATTAAGATCCCCCTCCCCCCACCCAGAATGCTTTTTATTGCATTTATTCCCCAACATTAACAGTATAGAACATAGAATTGTTGCCATTTTTTTGTGGTTGTTTTAAGCATGCGTGGGATAGGCATAAGACTATCCTAACTATAATATAAGGCCAGGGACTAATGCAAGTATTTAGAAAATTGGGCAGACTAGATGGGCCAAATGGTTCTTATCTGCCGTCACAATCTATGTTTCTATGCCATACATGTCCTATTAGCCGCCAAAACTACTTTAGCAGCGAAATGGAAATCCACACATGTGCCCACTTTGCAGGAGGTACTAGACAGAATAGACAAGACTAGCCAATATGAAACAATGGCATTCAGACTGAAGGGTAAAAAAGTCAGAATTTGACAAGTAATGGCAAAGTTGGATTAGTTTCCCCAAGAACCAGGTGTCATAATCAAGGTTCATAGGTACTCTACATTGTTTTACAGCCAGACACAGTTGGAAATCGCATTAACTGCCCAGCAAAGGCAGGATAGGGAACCACCGGCTATATGTTTTGTGTTAGAACTGGTTAAAGTTATTCTTTTTGTATCTAGTTTTAAACTCCTGCTAATCAAAAAGACACTCTCATATACACTACTAGTGTAATGATATTGATGTTACAAAGTTTTGGAGTCCAGTAGCCAGATCAGCAATGTTTTCTGCCAGAGGTAGCCACTCGTTACCCAGGTGGTTGAGCCCCTGAGCCTTGAGTGGCCTTCTGGTCTTAAGCAGAGATGGTAGACTGGAACAGAAAGATGATAATCGTAGTGAGGCAAGCCGAGGTCAGTGGGAAGGAGAAGCAGCAAAGTCAAAACAGTCCAAATTCAGCAACAGGAAGGAGAAACAGGAACACGCTTGATTAGAGAGTACAGGAACCACAATAATCTGGCAAAGGTACAGAGACAGGAAGTGGCTTTTATAGGCCAAGAACCAGACACCTGACCAGACACAGCTGAAGAGAGTTGTCACTGATAATCTTGACTCTACAAGCAATGGTATCAGATCTTAGGTAAATTTGCAAAAGGCAGGCTGGTGTACAGGTAAGGAAGAGGTTTAGCACCATGTAAACCAGGGTTCGAAACCCAGCAGAGTCAGTTCCTCACATTACCTCCACCTCTATAGGCGCAGCCTCTGGATGCCCTATTTCCTGGTTTAGCAGGGTACTGTGCATGGAAAGACTGAAGAAGATCAGGAGCGTGAATATTGTCCACTGGTTCCCACGATCTATCCTCCTCACCATAGCCTTTCCAATGAACCAAATATTGAAGCTCGTATTCATCTTCACCATCCACGAGGACTGGTGGTGGGGCAGGCAGGGCTCGACCAGGGAAAGTATTTTCATGAAAGCAGTGATAAGCAGTGCCACGTGAAACACCGGATGTATTTTCATGGAATATGGAAGTTGCAGACGGAAGGGACTGCATTGATCTGAGCGATGATCTCAAAAGGTCCCATGAACTTTTGACCCAATTTATGAGAAGGAATCCTAAGCTTAAGATTCTTTGTTGACAGCCAAACCTTGTCACCAACATGATAAACTAGGGCCTCCTTTCTGTGCCTATCAGCAGCCCTTTTGTAACATTCCTGAGCCTCCAAAAGAGTCTCCTTCAACAGTTCTTGGGAATCTCGTAAGGCGGTTAGCCGGTCAGTGACTGCAGGAATGGAAGTAGTAATTGGGAGACTCACTAGAAAGGTTGGATGGTAACCATAATTGGCAAAAAATGGGCTCAGAGAAGTGGAGCAGTGTTGAGCATTGTTATAGGCAAACTCCGCCGTGGGTAGAAAATCCAGCCAGTCATCCTGCAGGTAACTAATATAGCACCGCAAATATTGTTCTAAAGTCTGGTTGGTTCGCTCAGTCTGTCCATTACTTTGTGGATGAAAAGCTGAAGACAGATTTACATTAATACCTAGAATAGAACAAAAACATTTCCAAAAATGAGATGTAAACTGCACTCCCCTGTCAGAAATTACTTCATCAGGCACTCCATGCAAGCGAAATATTTCCCGAATAACTAGGTCAGCAGTCTGTTTAGCTGAAGGGAGACCACGAGCTGGTATGAAATGACTCATCTTAGTTAACCGGTCCACAACAACAAGAATGGTAGTGTGTTCCTTAGAGGGAGGTAGTTCCACAATAAAGTCCATGGATATAGATCCCCAGGGACGATGAGGAATCGGAAGAGGCTGAAGCAAGCCAACAGGGGATGAGCGAGGAGTCTTATGTCTGGCACATACATCACAAGAGGACACATACTTCTTAACATCCTCATAATATTTAGGCCACCAAAAGGATCGGGTAAGTAGTTCTTGTGTCTTTCGGATTCCTGGATGACCTGCTGGTTTAGAGTCATGGTAGAGGCGTAAAACGTCCAGTCGCACTGATTCTGGAACAAACAGACGTTGTTGAAAAATCCAAAACCCATTAAGCATGGTCATATGAAGATCACGAGGAGGATCACGAAAAACTGGATCTTTAGAGTAGCCCTTTTTAATGCGAGACATTAGATCAGAAGGAAAGGTAACTCCTAAAAATCTGCTCTCTGGCAAGATGGTGGCCTTGGTTACTGTAGTATGGAGGGGGTCAGCTATCCTAGACAAGGCATCCGCCTTGCCATTTCTGGAACCAGGGCGGTATGAAATAAAAAAATTAAACCTTGAGAAAAATAGGGACCAGCGTGCTTGTCTGGCTGACAGTCTCTTAGCGGATTGAATACATTCCAGATTTTTGTGATCTGTGAGGACAGTAATTAGATGGGTGGCTCCCTCCAAGAGATGTCTCCATTCGGCGAAGGCAGCTTTTATAGCCAAAAGTTCTTTATTCCCTATGTCATAATTTCTTTCTGCTGGTAACATCTGGCGGGAATAGAAGGCACATGGATGTAACAACATCTTAGGTCCAGTCCTTTGAGACAGTATAGCCCCGACAGCTGAATCAGAAGCATCTACCTCTACTGTAAATGGCAATTCTGGCTGAGGATGTACCAAGATAGGGGCAGATGTAAACAGAGTCTTTAATTTGGAAAATGCAGTGTCAGCCTTATTGGACCACTGAAAAGGAGTCCCTTTACGTGTAAGTTCAGTGATCGGTGTAATAACGGCAGAGAAATTCTTCATGAAACGCCTGTAAAAATTGGCAAACCCCACAAATCTCTGTATATCTTTTTCATTCTTGGGGATGGGCCAGTCCAGCACAGCTTTAATTTTACTTGCGTCCATACTTAAACCTTTAGGAGTTATTACATACCCCAGGAACTGAATTTCTGTTTGTTCAAACTCACATTTTTCCAGTTTAATGTATAGGTGGTGGGTACGAAGGCGCTCAAGAACAATGCAGACCTGTTTTCTGTGATTTTCAAGATTATCAGAAAATATCAGGATATCATCCAAATATGCCACAACAAACTGATCCAGGAGATCCCGTAGTACATCATTGATTAGATGCTGAAAAGTTGCAGGGGCATTACAAAGCCCAAATGGCATTACTAGATATTCGTAATGTCCGTACCTGGTTCTGAAAGCTGTTTTCCATTCATCATTTGGTCTTATGCGAACCAGATTATATGCCCCCCATAGATCAAGCTTCGTAAATATTTTAGCTGAACGAAGTCTCTCCAGAAGTTCAGGAATGAGAGGCAAGGGATAACGGTTTTTAACAGTGATTTTATTAATGTCCCTGTAATCGACACATGGCCGTAGACTGCCATCTTTCTTTTCTACAAAGAATATAGGAGCTCCTGCTGGAGAAGTAGATGGTCGAATGAAGCCTTTGGCAAGATTTTCTTGTATGTATTCACGAAGTGCTTTCAATTCAGGCTCAGAAAGGGAGTATATACGGCCAAATGGGATAGCAGCTCCAGGTAGCAGCTCTATGGGGCAATCATAAGGCCTGTGAGGTGGAAGCTGATCAGCATTCTTCTTATCACAGACATCTGCAAAATCCCGATATTGTAGAGGAAGCTTAGTTAAGTTTGTAGCAACCATTTCATTAATTGTTGTGGTAACAGGTGTCGCCTTAGAGGGTTGACAATTCATTAAGCAGTGTTCTGAAGGAAAGGACAAGTTTCTAGTCTTCCAATCAATCTGTGGGTTATGCAGAGCAAGCCAGGGTATACCCAAAATCACTGGAAACTGTGTTGAGGAAATTAGGTGGAAAGATATAGACTCATGGTGATTCACTTCCAGAATCAATTTTAAGGGCACAGTCTCATGTGTAACCGGGCCTGACGTAAGTGGAGAACCATCTACTGTTTCCATTAACACAGGTGAAGATTTAGGGATAGACTGAATTTTATTTCCTGCTGCAAATTTAATGTCCATAAAGTTTCCGCCTGCTCCGGAATCTATCATAGCTGTAGTTGAAATTTTATTATCACCATATTGCAAAGTGATAGGCACCACCAAATGAGGATGTTGAGTCATCATACCTTCTTCACCCTGAGCCAGAGAAAACAAGGGTTGTGTGACAGAATCCAGTTGGTCTGAAATCTGGGATTGGTGTTGAATCTGTGCACCCTCAGCAGTCATAGCTATTGTTCTTTTAGACTTGCTAGGGCAATTGATGGCATAATGCCCTGCACTACCACAATACAGGCATAAATTGTGAGTGCGTCGCCACTGTTTTTCTTCATTGGATAATGGCCCTCTTATTAGATCTACCTGCATAGCCTCAGGTTCAGAGTCTGTAGGTGTTTGTGGGGTCGGAGTAGAAATTCTTGAATAGAAAGTAGGAGTAGCACTTGGTTTAAAAGAGCCCTGTCTTTCCAGTCTTCTTTCTGAAAGTCTCCGATCAATACGGATAGCCAACCGCACAAATGCATCAAACTCAACAGGAAGATCAACACGAGCTAGCTCATCTTTTATAGCTTCTGAGAGACCCCTTCTGAAGTGGAACCTCTGGGCTGATTGGTTCCAAGTAGTATCAGTAACCCACTGTCTGAATTCAGCAGCATATTCAGCCACAGAGCGCCTCCCTTGATGTAAATGAAGGAGAGTGGCTTCTGCTGTAGCACAGCGATTGGGATCATCAAAAACTAGGCACATGGCCTCAAGAAAGTCTTTTAAATTTCCCAAGACTGGACTGTCCTGTTCCAGAAAAGGGGAGCCCCAGGCCAGGGCTTCATCTTTGAAGAGGGAGAAAATAAATCCCACCTTCTCTCTTTCAGATGGAAAACGGTTAGGTAACATCATGAAATGCAAACGGCATTGATTTAGGAAACCCCTAATTTTTTGCGGTCTCCTCCAAATTTTTCTGGTAGAGGCAAGCGGGCATCTTGTGCAGGTGTAACAGTAGTAGTAGCAGCAGCCGCAACATCATGTGCCCTGTAGCTGGTAAGCTCACTATGCATTGATCGAACTTCATTTTGCAGTTCAGCTACCTGATCCTGCAGCACTTGAATGGTCTGTGCCTGGGTCTGCATAGTTCTTGCATTAAAAGCAACCTGCTGGGCCAATGCAGAATCTGATCCGACGGTCTCCATGAATGGGCCAGATTATGCTGTAATGATATTGATGTTACAAAGTTTTGGAGTCCAGTAGCCAGATCAGCAATGTTTTCTGCCAGAGGTAGCCACTCGTTACCCAGGTGGTTGAGCCCCTGAGCCTTGAGTGGCCTTCTGGTCTTAAGCAGAGATGGGAGACTGGAACAGAAAGATGATAATCGTAGTGAGGCAAGCCGAGGTCAGTGGGAAGGAGAAGCAGCAAAGTCAAAACAGTCCAAATTCAGCAACAGGAAGGAGAAACAGGAACACGCTTGATTAGAGAGTACAGGAACCACAATAATCTGGCAAAGGTACAGAGACAGGAAGTGGCTTTTATAGGCCAAGAACCAGACACCTGACCAGACACAGCTGAAGAGAGTTGTCACTGATAATCTTGACTCTACAAGCAATGGTATCAGATCTTAGGTAAATTTGCAAAAGGCAGGCTGGTGTACAGGTAAGGAAGAGGTTTAGCACCATGTAAACCAGGGTTCGAAACCCAGCAGAGTCAGTTCCTCACAACTAGACACAAGGACAGCACTGGGAGACTGAGACTAGGCTACCGAACACCTGAGCAATTACTGGATGGAGTGAGCAGAATTCAAGGGGCTGGAATGTCACATGACCGGCCTCTTCCACCTGCAGGCAGAGTTACAGGATCTTATAAACCTGCTCATTGGAGTTGGCACTATTTCAGGACTCATCATCATCCTAGCTCTGCCCACCATATTCACAGCCATGCTGGCTCAGTTTTCCATATGGCAGTTGCCATCTTGATGAGTTGGATCAACTGCTATGGGTCCCATGCGAAACCATGGACCCAAGGATAGGTGCCAGCTGGCCGAACTGAAGCCCCGGGCAGTTGAGAGAGTGTCGGTTTCTATGATAATATATATATACACAAGTGTATCACATATGTGCATAAGTAGTAGTGCAATATAGTGTAGTAAAAATATACATATATGTATAAATGAAAAAGTACAGCATTCATTAGAAACTGATAAGTAGAAAACATCAATGTGATAACCCTTGTATTGAAGAGAATGGCCAGTTACAAGTTTTCCAGGTTCGGCCCTCCTTCTTTCTTTACATAGGGATGCTCAGGATTGTGGAAATATGTATATTGACAAAAATATATATATATATTCTATTTGTTCGGATATAAAAAATTATTTCAGATTAGGGCATCTACCTGAAGCCCTGGATATTAACAGAGTTATTCACTAAATTCCAAATTTCTGCAAATCATATCAGAATGGGGGAAAAAAGCTCTTGACAGATTTTTCATTCAGATTTTATTTCTGAAAATATATAGTATAGCGAACCTTTAGTGTCTCACTCTCTGTTCCCCATAGAGTGTATGAGATTGCATTTGTATGCAGGCTGAGGCAGTATACCCACGTGTAGCTGGGATGCCCTTTTCCCTTGTGCTTATAGCCCCAGAGCTCTCTTCTGCAGTGTGTATAGCTGTCTCACGTAAACACTAGCCGAAACTTAGGGAAGGGTGAATAAAAACTGTTTCATTGGCATTCAGGTCACACTTTTATACTGTAACAGTGTAAGCATGCAGAAGCCAAACACAGAGAGATGGACACAAGTCTTCAGGAAGTAAGAGGCCTTTATTCACATTACCGATTGTGTCTCAGATGAACTCCTGTTCCAAAATTCTGAGAGACCAACACATGGTGTACATTCCTTATATAGCACTATAACTCCTCCCATTAATAGCTACACCCACATATACCTTTAACCAATCAATGAGCAGAATATAGACTTGTATATCTAGTCAAACCACATGGCCCATCCAAGACAAAGGAAATAAGTGCAATTTCAGTTCCTGCACATGCTCAGTACATTGATGACAGTATCCTAGCTACATGTAGCTAACTAACTGACACAACATACACATATGCCACATGGAAATCTTGGCCTACTAAATTTACATTCACCGAAATTCCACCACAATACCTTGGGTCTCAACAGAACCCAGCTCCTTGTCTATGCCTGAGCTGGTAATTTAATTAGTGACCAGACACATTGGCACCGTGTTAACAAAAAAAGGGTAAAATACATGGTTCCTGTGCCCATATCCCCACAATAGTGCCATCCCAGGAAAGGTGTCTCTGGAGCACCCATTCTGTGCAAACAGTCTAGCCCGAGATAGCTGTAAGGTGAAGTTTCAGTGGACTAACCTCTAATCTGGTGCTGGGTAGAGGTCCCAATTACCTAAAATAACAGCGCTTTCCGTGGGTAATAGACATTCCCCTAAGTCCTTGTCATTCAATGCCTCACCACTCCCGCTAGTATCCCTCCACAAAGTGCCCTAAAGGCTGGTTCTGGGACCGAGAGTGCCTTTGTTGAAGTTTTAGGATCGTGGTGACTCTGCGATCTGCTCCAGAGTTCCAGAGAGTTTTAGGGTTGCTACCGATAAACAGATTACTGTATAGATGTTCCTAACTTTCCCAGTATGTAGGTGAGAGAGTAAACATTCTGTATACAGAATGGTGTCACTTGCACGCCTCAGCAAATGATGCTCAGAGCTCTCATGTGACTACTGGTGAGAAAAATGACAAAGAACTCTGGATCATGATGGAGACGAGAACAGAGGACTTTAAAAAAAAAAAAAAATTGTCAATATGCAAGTGACTTCAAACTTAATTTTTTAGCTCTCACTGTGCGCCTTAATGAAGACTGTTGCAGAATATTTTTTTTATGTAGATAATTATTTTATTTTGCCCAAGTATTTATTTTATTTTATTCATAGGACATATTGCACTGTATAGCTTATAATTAGGTACAAAATAATTTGTGGTGGGTCCAAACATGATAAAACTAGGCACACTCCCGGGAATGTGGAATTCAGAATGCCTAGAGTATGTCGTTGCAGGCACTGGGCAGGCAGGTTTTTTTTCCTTAGCCCATATGCCCTGTACAGTGGGCACAGGGTTTGTTTTGATTGTAATGCAGTTTTTCTATGCATGTCAAGCACTCCTCCATGCGTTAATTGTGTAATGTGCTATGCTGGCAGACCATACTGTTTGAACACAGAGGGCCATATGTATAAAGCACAGGTCTGGCCTAAAGTGGAACAATTAATAAGAATATTATTTTAATTTAATGGTAATTGTCCCACATTTACCAATTTGCTTTAAAGCTGGAGGGATCTTTACCCAGGGTGTCATGCCAACTTTCATGTTGGCTTTGAGCGGTATCAAACTCCTCATATAGTAGCAAAGATCCCACAAAGTGTTTAAGTGGTCACTCTGGTGCCACCATCCTTCTACAACTTTAATGTAGAATATAACAAAATTAGGAAAATAAGAAAATACTGGCCCATTTTATTGCAGGATCTTCTTTTACTTGATATTCTAAAAATATTATTTATCTTTTAAAATGTCCATGTGGCCTGAATTACATAAGTGGAACTACAAGAGCTTTACACATTAGAATTGAGTAACATACTCGGAATATTAAAAAAGGGTTTGAGAAACATAGTGTGTCCTACCATTTTAAACAAATACATGGTCAGGACCCTAAAGGTATGATTTTTTTTTTTTTTAGGTTTTAAGAAAGTGGAGAAAAATTGGAGGGGAGGAGATTTTATTCAAAAAAATTGGTAAAACGGAGATGGAGTGGATTTTTAAAATGAACACTATTGTCCCATATGGGTTAAACTCTGACTTCGAATTATGTAATTTTCTATAATGTTCTTGTAATTTCTTGCTTCCCCTCATTAATTAAACCCATTAGAAATATCCAGAATATTTCTAATATTTTAAATGTTTTTTAAAGATTTTGAATAATTTATCAACAAAAAGTAATTCACATTATAAATATTATAACAACATATGTGTTTATAGAGGTTTTCTCTCTCAGTCCCTATCTTCCCTTGGATTTTCTTCTCTAATTTTGCACTTTTCCTTTATGGTTTTAAATACTGAGGCTATGTTTGTAATGACTATAAAGATATAATTATACATTTTTAATATACGTCCTCTTACTCTTTCCTCTTTTTATATTTATATGTAACCTGAAATTTGTGCAAGCGCTAATTGTATCAGTGGATTTGTTGAAACATGAATTATATATCCGATTGAGGCCACTAACATACATAATAAAAAACTCTGTACATGTCATGTCTCAGCAATAAGGATAATGGAATAATGACAGATATCCATCAAATGAAAGCAAGGTCAGAACCGCTAGGAAATAACTAAACATCTGAAATATACCAGAACTAGTCTTGAACTGCAAGGAAGCAGTGTGACGCCCGCATAGAAAGAGAGGCTTGTAACACAACGGAGCTCCAGGTGAGAGCATCCGCCGTGGTAAGTATTCATCTTTGTTAAGGAGGCTTGAACCGCAGTGTACTACATTTGTTATTCCCCTATTAAGAGGGTATATAAGCAAAACCGGCAAACCAGGGACTAGTATTCTTTTCACGCGGCTGAGGAAGCTACGATTCAGTAGTGAAACACGTTCTGGGATGAACTTAATGGACATTGTTCATTTTTTATTTCTTATGTTTTTAAATTTGTATTGAATACATTTGTTATACTTTCATCCTGGTTTCCGTGCCACTTACAAAGAGGTCTACACAAAACGCTGTGATAGAGCCATCTGGGGCTCTAGGTCTGTGAGTATTGACTTGGCATATGATTGTTTATCCACCTATTGGGTACTGTGCTACTCTATTTCCCCGTTTTATATGCTTTTTATTAGGAGTGGATGTGTATATCCATTAGGGGTGGGTCGCCTAAACGGACCCAAGGGTTATTCACACCAAAGCTAGGTTCATTAGCTCTCCGCTTGTGAGTGTTCTATTTTTTTCAAATATATCCCTTGTATTTCATATAGCCTGCACTATGATGTATCATTTATACTTTTAGGTACTCTGTTTATATGTATTCGAGGTATGGTTTACTACTTTATAAGCGCTACACTATCTACCTTTTTATACTTCTGCTTCTGGCTCACTTGTGCATGAGTATAAAACAGGTTATGTCTATAGAAGTTCCTGCAAAACCACAGGATCGTACATAGATAATCTGGTGAAAAGATTCCTCAGTTAATATCAGTATGTGTGGGAGCACTCAAACTTGTATAGATAAGAGTAATGAGTAGTGGGTGCAATATGGAGAACACCACTTCCACCAAATAGTCAATAAGGCAAATAGCCATAAATAAATATACAGTATCCATAGCACATCACTATGGAAATAAATAAATATATATATATATATATATATATATATATATAAAAAAAAGATACTTTATTAATCAATTCATCAATACACAAGTACACAAACACACCAAAGGAAAATGCATATGGTCCAAAAGCAGTGAACCTTTACATATACCATAATCAATGCACTACATCAGTGGTTCCCAACCTTTTTTAAATTGTGCACTCTCTTGGCAGTCCAATTCCATAAATTGTACTCCTCATATTAGCAAAATGTTTGTAATTAATATAGTTGATATTTCAAATGTGTGTTTTTCTCCCTGCTTCTCCTCTGCCCCAGGCTTATTAGTATATACAGTGGAGATACACACAGAAACATTGTAGCATTTCATACACATACCCAGAAACAAACACTGACATATAGATACCCAACCACGCAAACACATACACAGACACACATGCAGATACAAACACTGACCCAAATACAGACACACAAAAATGTACATACTGATACAAATAATGACACATCTGGATACACAATACACAGACACACAAAAGCAAACACTGACACATCTGGATACACAAACACAAACACATAAAAGCAGACACTGACACACATCTATATTCACAGATACGCTGAAACACATGCAGATACAAAGCCACAGGTATACACACATGCTAATACACATATAAAAACAGACACACATAAACACTGCCACACATGCAGATACACAGACATACATAAACACTGACACACATGCAGATGTACAGAGACACAAACACAGCTATTCTTGCAGATGTACAAACACATGCAGATACACAGACAGACGCTGACACACATGCAGATACACAGAAGCAATTACTGCCACACATCTAGATACAGATACACCCACTGCCACACATGAATGTGCACAGACACACAAATACAAACACTGACACACACAGATACAATGACACATGTACAGATACAAACGCTGACACACATCTTGATACACAGAAGCAAACACTGACACACATGCAAATACACAGATACACACATTGCCACACATACAGATGCACAGACACTCACAGATACACACTACATACATACAGACACACACACAGAAACAAACAGACGTAAAAAATTAAGCCACCCTCCAATGTCCTACCTTTTGGGAGTTAGTTGCTTGCTCCTGTCCAGGTCTACAGATTCAGTGACCATCAGGTTGTGTTTCCCACTCTCAGTATTCACTGTTTCGATAAAAGCTGCTAGTGCCTGGCCGTCTCTGCTCCCTACCTAGTAGATTCAAACAAAGGATACCACACTCTCACAGTGAAAACCAGGTGCATCAAAGACTGGGTTGGCAAAACACAATTTAGTAGATATTAGTAGAAAGTAGGTCTAGGCACTCAAGGTTTGTTGAAAGAGGCAGATTTATTGAAAACTGAATTTGCAACGTTTTGGCCTTCAAGAGGCCTTTGTCAAGCTCACAAAGCTTGACAAAACCCTCCCTAGTAGAGTCCTAAGCCTGCCTCCACCTACCTACAATATCTCAACTCCCTCCCTTGCTGACATAACTCCACCCCACCCTTATCTTAACCCTTAAGGCTGTTAAAGCATCGCAGATAACGATTGGGCTCCTGATGAAGTTCATGGGGCACCTGTTGGGCCCTGCAGTATCTAAACCTGTATAGTGCGCCTGCACCAACAGTAGAACCGCCATTACTGATTTTATTTTATTTTTTGCATGCCCTTGGGGGAACTGGATTGTACCCGTGGGGGTATGTGTACCACAGATTGTGAAATCATCTGTACAAAATAGTGTTACCTTAAAACAGTAGTAGAACTGAAGTCATACATGTGGCTTGGTATTCAGAATCTACTTTTATACTGATGAATATTTTTTTTTTCACTTTTTTTTTGTAGTTTTTTATTTTAATAGTTTGACACGACTGTGGAAGTAAAGACATTTAATGGTAAATTAACTTTTTTGTTTTACAGGTATTTAGTTTATTGCCCTCCTCACTATTATTAGGGTTTTTTTTTTTTTTATTGTGATGGGGGCATCGGAACTCCAGTCACTGGGGGAAATTATTACTATTTGCCCTACCCTCCGCCAATGGGCCACTCATATATGCAATATTCAAGCTCCAGGAGGATCAGTCCCTTTAGTGTGTGTGATACAATAATAAAAATCTGTAAAACCTTACAAGCAAGAAATTAAGACAGCCAGGTTTCCAATATTAGCCTTTATTACAGTTATATAACAAATCGGGCAACATCCCAAAACAGCAATTATGCTTTGCTCCGGACAAAAGGAACTCTTTTGACACAGTGAAACAAAACTTTAACACAGTATACCTTATACACTTGCAACTTTGCATCAGCGAGAGCCTCCACTCTGCTGTGTGTTCTGAAAATTTTTGCTGGGTTGTGAAGTCACAGTGCGTTTTGCGCCTCCTACAAGGGTTTTCAATCGTGAGGTCAGAAAGTTTCAATGCATTGCTTGGTTGAACAGTTTAGGATTCAATTCATTAGAACTCACTGGTTAAAGGCACACTATAGTCACCAGAACTACAGCTTATTGTATTTCTCCTGGTGAGTTTAATCACTCCCTTCAGGCTTTTTGTAGTAAACACTGTTTTTCAGAGAAAATGCAGTATTTACATTACCTCCACTGGCCACTCCTCATATGACTGTTAGAGGTGCTTCCAGGGGCAGTGATGCACAGTGTGCAGCACTGCCATTCAGTGTCTTCACCCTCTGCATGGAGTCACAGAAGTTTCCTCAAAGAGATACATTGATTAAATGCAACTCTATGAGGAGATGCTGATTGGCCAGGGCTGTGTTTGGCTCTGCCCCGATCAGCCTCCTTGGCAGTCTCAGTCAACCTAATGCTTTCCTATGGGAAAGCATTGTGATTGGCTCTGATAACACTTCCAGTCCAGCAGACTGGAATTAAGGTAAGATCTTACTATATTTGGGAGACAAGGGGGGCTAGGTGGTGTTATTAACACTATAGGAATAAATGTTTGTATAGGAATAAATGTTTGTGTTCCTGACCCTATAGTGTTCCTTTATTAAATAAATTCTTCTGGTTTTCAGATGGAGAACGGAAATTGATTACTTCCCTATTAACTCCTTTTGGAAATAAATAACCTTACCAATTTTTTGCTGTCTCATAGATTTTTAGCCCACTATCTTGCAACAACAATTATTTAGTAATCAAATAATTTTGACAAAGCCTTTTATAAAAGGGACACTACACAGCATAATCACTTTATTTTATTGAATTGGATATGGTAACTCGAAGCTATGACTAATGTAGAGGGCAACTCTGCATTAGTCATACGAGTGATGGGCATCTCAGACGCTTTGTCACTACTATCCATTGTTGCTCTGCATTAGTCTGAGCAGCTATGGTACGAATTTCTGATGACCCTTATTCAGTATCAAATTATTTAAAAACAGATAGTGGCTCTGTCAGTCCCCCACAATATTTAGTTTTTCATAGATAAAATCTTTATGAAATGCTCATAAATACGGAGTTGGAATTTATCTGAAATTCCTGCACAGCCAAACTTTGTCTTATGGTAAATTTTCAAGTTTACAAAACTTGACAAATGACGGAGCTAGCGCCATCATCAGTGAAGGTTGTGGGAATAAAGTATTACTTTGCTCATCACAAACAAAAATCTATGCAGGCTCCTTTGGTCTAACAGGATCCTCTGTAGACATCAGTTTTGTACACTTGTACTCTGAGCCAATCAGTGGCACTCCTGGTCGAGGCTTCTTACTTAAAGATTCTAAGCAGCAGGACACCTTGATAGCGATTGGCTCTAGATACTCAACTTTGGCGTTAAAAAAAAATAAAATAAAAAAATGTATACTTTTGTGTTTAGGTAATATGCCCCCACACACCGAACACTAAAGTGCGAGTGCAGCCCAAATCACACTTTCTCAGCAAACTTAAACACTATAGCATCAGGAATAAAAACATGTATTCCTAACACCATAGTGTTACCATAACTTTTTAGATTCTTGCCCACCCCCAGAATGAAATTTAAAAAAAAAACTAGTTTTACTTACGATTGCCACTGTAGCCCTGCCTCCTTGGCTGAGTTCATCAATCTTGATGATCTTAGACAATACAGTGCTTCCTCCTAAGAAAGTAGTGGGAGGCTAGTGTGCATGGCATGCACCAATCAGCATCTCCTCATAAAGATGTAATGGAATCCTAGAGGTAGTCTCGCTAGTGGCCGTAAGAAAGACAACCAATTGAAGTGGCGTTAAGCTTGAAAAACCAGAAACACTTCTTTAAAGGGTTACGCCAACCCTTTATTTTTTAGGGGGATGTGGGGCTATTAACTAGGTTCTCACTCCCATATTTTACAGTAAACCTGCAAAAGTGTATTTTACTTACCTGGAATACAGTCTGGCGAAGCTCCCTTCTGGTGCTGCCTTCCACACCTCCACCCAGCATCAGCGAGCTCCTCACAGAAGACTCTGATTGAAACAATTTGCACACTCTTTTGACATCCGGCTTCAGAAATTTCAGTTTTAAGAGCATCAGGTGACCGCTTTCAGCCAATCAGCAGCACTTTGCGCTTCCTGAAACTGGAATTGCAGAAGTTTGAATCCGCCTTGGGGGGGGAGTTAAGATCTGCACTGGAGGCAATGAATGTGCCAGAGGGCCTGCTGGCATTATAACAACTTCATTTAGATTAAATTGCTATGGTGCCTGGAGTGTTCCTTTAACGAAGGAGAAAGACAGAGAGACAAACGTTTTCTCTTGCAGGCCCTGCTTGAAAAGAAGAAGCTCAATACATCTGTTGCCAGATGCTGAAAAGCTGCACATACAGACTCCTATCACCATGACCACTTCTAAAAGCAGACGTGGTCATGGTGATTGGAGTAACCCCTTCCTGCTTCACACATAGGAGTGAATTAACCTTTTTATTTCTCTCACATCAATAAATCAGTCTTACAAAAATCTAAATTTCTTTGTTAAAACTCACGTAGGAAGATGAATAATATGAAAAACATTCTACACCCAACTCAATGTCTGAATGAACCTGCATTGGATTTTACTAAAAACACAACGAGAGCTTAAAATAAACTTAACTTCTGTTGTGACATTCCTTTCCAGTCAAGGAGATCTGGAGAAATAAAAGAATATTTTGCACATTTTCACCTGAAGGCACCCAGTTTATTCTCGGCAGACTCTGTGTTCTAATCGATCAGCAGACAGAACGCTTTCCTATTGCTTTGAATCTGCCGCCTTCTGCTTCCTGTAGCAATCTGTACCTTGTGACCTCCCCGGTCACGTGACCGTGGTGACGTCACGGGGCCTTTTGCTGGATGGGGACTAGCTGCTACACTCCTGACCGCTCCTGACACCGTGGACAACTCCTTAGACAGGGCTAATTCTCCTCCACTACCTCCTCAAAGATAATATAGGTATGTTGGAGTTGGAGGACAAGGATTCTGCCGGCCACGTACAGCAGGAGTTTCACCAGGCAAGAATGCAGTGAGAAACTGTGATGTGGGGGTGGCGAGAGGGAAATACGCGAATGGGGAGAATGGGCTGAAACGAGGGACCATTTGTGAGGGTGTGGGGTGGAAGGGTGGACGTGGGGAGCCGTCATGGGATGGAAGCAGCGGCAAGAGGGAGGGGAGGGGCTAGTGCAGGGCGGCGTGGGATGGAAAGAAAGGTCGGGGGGGAGAGGTAGAAGGAAAGGACATTGGGGAGGACCAGGGGTGGTAATGAGATGCAAGGATTGAGCAGTGAGGGCATTTGGTGGAAGTGGGAGAGCAGCGGTACAAAGAAGTGCCAGTGGGAAGTGGCAAAATGTAATGAAATGTCAGTCCGGGGGTTACTGGGTTGAATGAACGGTCTGCAAGGGGGGGAGCATGGGGTAGAAGGGAAGTCCTGTTTGGGTGGATGGATGGCCCCGTTTTAGAAGTGGGGAGGCACTTGCACATGGAATGCGACAAGGGGCATGAGTTAGGTTAAAGGGTAAGAGAGAAGGGTGAGAATGGGATAGGAGGGACCAGTTTGAGGGCAATCTGGGCATGGGATTGATGGAGGGACCTGTGGTTGAACATGGGCCTACAAATAAACATGCAGATTAACAAGGGGTATTTCGTTATCTAGCTTTCTAGCATAAATATGTAATGCCATTTACTTTCCAGCTCAGCAATTTTGGCCTCCAATGTTCAATTACTAAACAATTCTGCTAATCAGCAGTAGTAGGATTTATTAACTATATATATATATATATATATATATATATATATATATATATGATTTTCATTTATTTTAACAAGAAGTGGGCCCAAGACCTAAGTTTGCCTGGAGTCCCAGATTGCAGTGAGTTTGTGACTGGAAGGGGGGCTGTTTTCATAATTCAGTGTTAATTCAGAACCACTATAGGCACCCAGACCACTTCAGCTCAATGAAGTGGTCTGGGTGCCAGGTCCATCTAGGGTTAACCCTGCATCTGTAAACAAAGCAGTTTCAGAGAAACTGCTATGTTTACAATAGGGTTAATCCATCCTCTAGTGGCTGTCTCATTGAGAGGCGCTTCCGTGCTTCAGACTGTGAAAATCACAGTGAGAAGACGTTCATTGCTTTCCTATGGACTTATTGAATGCGTGTGCGGCTCTTGCTGCGCATGCACATATGGCGCTGACGTTGGAAGAGGGAGGAGAGTTCCCCGGTGCTGAAGAAAGGTAAGTGTTTAACCCCTTCAACCCGGCGAGAGTGGGAACCTGAGGGTGGGGGGGCCTAAAGACCCTATAATGCCAGGAAAACGAGTTTTTGTTTTCCTGCCACTATAGTGCTCCTTTAAGGTCCACTCCAAACCCTTAAATGGACACTAGGCACCCAGACCACTTCAGCTTACTGATGTAGACTGGGTGCAATGTCCCTGTCACCCTTAGTCCTACAATGTAAAACATTGCAGTTTTTGAAAAATTGCAATGTTTACATTGCATTACTAAGACAAGCTGTAGTGGCTACCAGTGCAACCTCTAGTCTACCAGACAGCTGCTAGAGGTGCTCACCAGAGTTTATAAGCCCATCAATTAGCTGAAGTGGTCTGGGTGCCTACAGTGTCACTTTAACCCCTTAAGGACACATGACTTGTGACATGTCATGATTCCTTTTTATTCCAGAAGTTTGGTCCTTAAGGGGTTAAATAAATGTTTTATTTAAAGGGACACTATAGTTACCAGAGCAACTCTAACTTAATGTATTTTTTTTTCTGGTGAGTATAACCATTCCCTTAAGGCATTTTTAGAGAAAAGTTATTGTTTACATTGCCCCTTAGGCTACTGGAGGTGCTTCCACTGTGTAGCACTGCTGTTAAGCTGAATGTTTCTCATAGACAAGCATTGATTCAATGCATCTCTATGAGGGATTGCTGATTGGCCAAGGCAGTGTTTGGCCCCGCCTCCTTGCTGTTTTCAGCCAATCCAATATTTTCCCATAAATTCTGATGTCAGAAAGGAGTCGGATTAGGGGCATGGCCACCGCGGGCAGAAATAAGGTGACTTGTTTTTTCCTCCTTTTAAGGGGGGGGGGCAATCCACCTAATTGGTGGTATTAACACTATATGGTCAGGAATACATGTTTGTAACACCTTATAGTGTTCCTTTAACTCTTTTTGTGCTGGCGGGAGGACCAGTGGGCACTTTAATGTTAGGAATACAGATTTGTGTTCCTAACACTATAGCATCTCTTTAAAGCACTTCAACTTGCTAAAGTACTTTATGGGTGAGGAGTATTCCATTTGAAAGACACATTATAAAGTGCCAATTTCTATGAGAAATGTTATCATTAAATAATTGAAATTCACCCTCTTCTTTGCAGTCTTGACACTCCTTGAGGTGAGTCAGAGTGTATACTGGAAATACTGGCATATGTTCTCTAACTCATTAATAATGATCAAGACTACAATGGAGTATTTGCTATGGTCTGCATCTGCTGGATGACCCTGTTAGTCCCCCAACCTCACTGTAGCAGCCCTGCTGCTTGACGACCCGCCTGTTGTGTACCACACAGCTGTCGATTCCCTTTGCTCAGGCTCCAGTTCATGGACAGAGAAACGATGACAATGTTATTGCAGTACAACTTTTAAGTCTCAACCTGGATGTTACTTAGCCAAACTACCAGCCTGAGACACAGGAGATGCAATATGTTGCATAGGGGCAGGGACACTAATTAAGTGTAATACAGGTACACTAATTGGGCTGGGTTAGGGGCAGATAAACTAGTGGAGCGGGGGGTTTCTAGGGGCAGGTACACTGTTATGGATGTGTACAGAGTCACTAGTGGAATGGATAGGGAAGACACAGTAGTTTGGGTTTTGGAGGCAGAGACGAACTGGGGCACACTACACACATCAAGTGCACAACAAATACCTGATACACACCACACATATTACAACAAACCTGCACACGCATTCCACATAAAATGTACCCACGTTATCCACTATGAGTGGAACAGAAGTTGAACCACAAAGTAAATCTGAAAGGAATACTATAGGGTTAGGAGCTTCCCCATAGGATTGGCTGAGACTGTCAAGGAGGCAGATCAGGTGCAGAGCAAGGGCAAGTCAAAAGCATCTCTTTGAGGAAAGTTCACTGTCTGCATGCAGAGGGTGGAGACACTGAATGGCAGTACTGCACAGTGTGCAGCACTGCCTCAGGAAGCACTTCTAGTAGCAATCTGAGGTCAGTGGAGTTATTACTAGGCTGTAATGTAAACACTGCATTTTTTCTGAAAAGACAGTGTTTACTGCAAAAAGCCTCGAGGGAATGATACTACACACCTGAACAAATAGAATAAACTGTAGTTGTTCTGGTGACTATAGTGTCCATTAAAGGAGCACTATAGTGTCAGGAAAACAAACTAGTTTTCCTGGCACTATAGGGTCATTAGGTCACCCCCACCCTCAGGGCCCCCTCCTGCCCCTTACCTTTCTCCAGCGCCGGGCTCCCTCTGTGCTGGGCAACTCTCCACCCCCTGCTGACATCAGATCCAAATGCGCATGCGCGGCAAGAGCTCAATTCTCTCCTATGAATGTCCTATGGATTTTTACAGTGAGAATCGTGGAAGAGCCTCTAGTGGCTGTCAGTGAGACAGCCACTATAGGCTGGATTAACCCTCAGTGAAACATAGCAGCTGCAGGATTAAAACTAGAGGGACCTGGCACCCAGACCACTTCATTGAGCTGAAGTGGTTTGGGTTCCTAATAGTGATCCTTTAAATGTAAAAACAAGAGACTAGTCATACTAGAGCTGTGTTGTAAAAATTTTACAGACACGCTTTAAAAAACTAAACAAAAAAAAAACTTGTCTTTCAATTTGGGTTCAATTTGAAAATATTCAGAGTTTAGTAAGTACCTTGTCTGTGTCCAGACGTCTATTTAGGTGCCACAATCTTTAATTATTTTGTGTGGCAGTGCAAGTAGATTGCCATGACGGATAAGTAGATTTGGGCTTCCGCTTCAGTTCCTTGGAAAAGTAGATTTAAAAATGTACACACCTCTGTAATTACTTCCTACTTTTAAAAGACCACTATAGGCACCCAGACCACTTCAGCTTTATGAAGTGCTCTGGGTGCCAGGTCCAGCTAGGGTTAACCCCTTTTTTTTTTTAT
Organism: Pelobates cultripes; assembly: GCA_933207985.1. Taxonomy (NCBI): domain Eukaryota; kingdom Metazoa; phylum Chordata; class Amphibia; order Anura; family Pelobatidae; genus Pelobates; species Pelobates cultripes. Next base: position 64,474,812 of record OW240921.1, on the reverse strand, counting down.
AAACAAACTGCCATGTTTATAATAAGGTTAATCCAGCCTCTAGTGGCTGTCTCTTGTGACTGCTTTCCTATGGACTGGCTGAATGTGCGCGCGATGACGTCGCTGAGGAAGAGGAGAGCTCCCCGCCCGGCGCTGGAGAAGAGGTACGTTTAACCCCTTCCTCCCCCTAGAGCACAACTGTAGTGCCAGGAAAACGAGTGTTTTTCTGGCACTAAAGTGGTCCTTTAAAGGATAATGTAGGCACTGTAACTTCATCTCATTAATGTGATTATGGTGTCTGAAGCTCCCTGACACAACTTTTTCATTCAGTAAAAGACTCTTTTCAAATGTCTGGGTCCTCATGCTCTCTCTTTGGGTTGGCCCACCACTGTTAACTGTAGCAATCAAACCGCTCACAGACAAACGTGGCAGCTTGCTAGCTAAAAGAAATAACTAAAAGCACCAGGAGACATGTAAATAAAAACTGCGTAGTTGACCTAAAATAGAGGTTGAACATCTAATGACTGATGTCACAATGGCTAAAATGGAAAAAAAATTGAGGGGAAAAATAAATAAATATAAATATATATATATATATGTGTGTGTGTGTCCAGTCCACCACTGTTGCTGTGTATTTGGGACAGGCCTTTTTTTCCAGGACTCCAGCTCTTCAACCCACTTATGTAATTCCTAACTGACCATTGAAACCACTAACCAGCCAAGACCCTAACGACTCTATACCCCCATGAACTACATGCCAGCTTGACATTGATTCCTGTTGGCCAAAATATGCATATCACTGAAACTGTTTTTCTTAAAGGGACATGCATCACTTGTTTTTTTTTTGGTTTGTTTTTTTTTAAACCAGCATGCGAACACATTTAAACAAATATATAAGGCTTTGAAAAGTATATAATAAATGTTTATAAATATACTATAAACTTGGTCATATTGAATTATTGGGCCTCTCAGCTAGGGAAGTTTCTTCAGCCCCCTCATCCCCTCTGTTTCAGATCTTTCCACTAATGACAAAAACACGGCATCGTTGTGCAAAAGCAACAAGCTCCTCATTTTTCCTGAAGGGACTGGCACAGCAGGGAGAGAAAAGCCAGACACTCAAAACCTGCTCTGCATAAATCGCACTGATGAGACTCCCTCAGACGTCTCCACTGTCAGGATTTTGCAAGGTGAAGAGATCGTCCATGCATACTTACCTGTTTTTTTTTTCAGCGTGGAGAGTGAGGCATTTTCAGTAAAGCTATTCAATGAGACATTTGTCTCAAAGTGATACATGTCCCTTTTAAAGGCTGAGCGAGTCCGCTTCTTTCTTGTTATCTTGGATATTTAACATTTTCTCCTAAGATTCCTCTCAGGTGTTTTCCATTGGGGTAGTTTCTTGGTCAGCTGATACCTCCTTGTTCTTTGACTCTATTCTGTCCAAAGTGTATTGTGTGGTCTTCTAATCATAGTACAATTTTAATATCTGCACTTTTTATTGTATCACTTGTGATTTTTAAGAATTAATTTGAGCCATCCTACAAAAGGACTCCCTTAGGAAGGCAGAGCACGCCCTTTACAATCAAGCCCTTCTTGCAGCCTAAATACTTACCCTACTCGTTGGATTTGAGCATGATTGACAGATTGGCTGCAGGAGGACTGCCTGGCTTGTCAGGCAGATCCCCAAACATATAAATAGTAAAATAAGTTTTGTTGAAAAATACATTTAGAATGATGTATTTCATAAATGTATACATTGGGGATATATCTTAATAGAGCTTGCAAAGGCTGCAATTCTTATAAACTGCAGCCTTAGCATGCCCTCCCCTTTTTGCCCCTGATAGAGACTCACAGGGAAAAAGCCAGTAACACACACGCATGCCGCCACGTGCACAAGCACGTAACATCTTGTGCAAGTGCACATTAACACCTGTACACATCTGGTCCGTCGTCTGGAGAGGAGGTCTGTGAGGTAGGGGGAGGCTGGCATGCTCAAGTAGTGCGTGCCTGCCACTTCTATTAGTTCAGGGGTACTAACAGAAGTAGATAGGTATCCTCCTTTGCTGTTTGATTGCCAGGGGGCTACTCCCTAGTTAATTTATTAAAAAAAAAAAAAGTCAGCACTTATATAAACTGATGTTAAACTGTGATACTCCACACACATGAAGCACTTCAGCAAGTGGTGTGGAGTGGTCCTTTAAGCTGTAGTGGTTCTGTTACCCTATGTTCTGTTTCCGGCAGGTCTTCAGAGAAGCTGAAGATAGCGTGCTCTTACGCCGCCCAGATAATCAGCAGAATACGTATAGCTATAGGCAGATACCAATATTTGCCATAATGCTAATTATCGCTAAGAACCGATAATCAGTGGATACCTATTCTGTATCTGTTACACCTCTTGCTGGCTTTCCACTCATAGTAGAATTAAATGCAAACCCTGGCCAATAAAACTCTTATTAAAGTCGTTTGCCACTGGCCGTTTCCACTATTTAACAAATATACTCCAGTCTGCAATGTAAGATCTTAACCTGCTTCTTGCATCTTCTGTTATCACCTAATCTTTTGCTAGACTGCAGGTCTTCTGTTGTGCGGGACCAATTTTGTGGAATGAACTTCCCCATGCTATTAGATTTCCCATAGCTTGCCATCCTTTAAGTGCTCCCTAAAGGCATTTTTGTTCAGGAAAGCCTACAGGAAAGGAACACATTCCATTCTTATCTTTGCATTCCACATCTTCTATTTCTCACCCTTCCTATCCATCTAGATTGCAAGTTTCCTCAGAAATAGGTCCCTAAACTCCTTCTGTGTTTGTCAAATTTTGTGTTGTCTCATATGTATTGTACCTTTTCTTGTTTGACTTGTACCAAATCTACCCATGTACAGTACTGTGGAATGAGTTGGCACTTCATAAAGTTTAATTGCCTTATGTCTTATTGCTGTGCTCAGTTTTATTCCTCCTACACAGCTGTTTCAGTCTCCCTGCTAGTGTAAAATCATAAAAATAAAAGTTAATAAAAAAAAAAAATAATTATATGTGTGTGTGTGTATGTATATATATTGTCATACTAAGTGTATTTTTATATTAATATAAAAATACTTATAATTACACACGTGTGTGTGTGTGTGTGTATATATATATATATATATGTGTAGTATATAAATATTATAAAATACAAATAAGTAATTTAAATTAAGTAAAAACATGTAAAAATAATAAAACATTTAAAATATATATCTATATGAAATGTTATTCTAACTGTATTTTGATAGTAATATATTTTATATCAAAATACACTTAGAATGAAATTGTATATATATCTATGTGTATATATAAATAAATAAAAATAATACGAAATACTTATGTCCATATACAAAATTACATAAAAATATACACGTAGACTTCAAATATGTAAATATGCATATATATTTAAATTCTACGTGCGTATTTATGTAATATTTTTACATAATTAAGTAATTTTATTGATTGCAATTTGAGGGACCTGCCTGCCAACCCAGGCCGGAAGTCCAGAGAATTTAATTTGCTAGCACTATATTTTGCCCTGTAACTTTCTATGACACCCTAAAACCTGTACATGGGGGGGTACTGTTTTACTCGGGAGACTTCACTGAACACAAATATTAGTGATTCAAAACAGCTATGATATTGTCAGTGAAAGTGACTCTTTTTTTTGCATTTTTCCCACACAAACCGCACTTTTACTGATGATATATTTGTTGTGATACGTTTTCCTTTTTGAAACACTAATATTTGTGTTCAGCAAAGTCTCCCGAGTATAACAGTAACCCCCATGTACAGGTTTTATAGCGTTTTTGAAAGTTACAGTGTCAAATATATGGGTCAAATATTTTTACATTGAAAAAGGCCAGGTTGGTTATGTTGCCCTTGAGAGCGTATGGTAGCTCAGGAATGAGAATTACCCCTATGATGGCATACCATTTGCAAAATAAGACAACCCAAAGTATTGCAAATGGGGTATGTCCAGTCTTTTTTAGTAGCCACTTAGTCACAAACACTGGCCAAAATTAGCATTCAATTTTGTTTACTTTTTTCACACACAAGCAAATATGAACGCTAACTTTGGCCAGTGTTTTCGACTAAGTGGCTACTACAAAAGACTAGACATACCCAATATTGAATACCCTGGGTTGTCTACTTTAAAAAAAATATGTACATGTGGGGTGTTATTCAGAGATTTATGACAGATAATAGTGTTACAATGTCACTATTGATAAATTTTAAAAATGTATGTTTTGAAACCGCAATATCCTACATGTACCTATAGCCCTATAACTTGCAAAAAAAAAAAAGCATGTAAATATTGGGTATTTTTAAACTCCGGACAAAATTGTGAATCTATTTAGCAGTTTTTTAAATTAGCTTTTGTAGATGAATAAAAGTCAAAAAACATGTATTTTTTTTTTAATTTTTCATCATTTTTTTTCAATTAAATTACATGAGATTATATAAGTAATGGTATGTAAAGAAATCCCCTTTTGTCCTGAAAAAAACAATATATAATTTGTATGGGAACAGTTAATGAGAGAGCGGAAAATTACAGCTAAACACAAACACCACAAAAGTGTAAAAAGAGGCCTGGTCGCAAATGTAGTCCAGTCCTTAAAGGGACACTGTAGTCACTATAAGCATTTCATCTCTTTGAATTGGTTATAGTGCCTGGAGTGCCCTGGCACTGTCCCTCCATTCAGTGTTGCACCATGTTCGTGCAGTATGCCACAAAATAAGAGTCCCTGGCCACCCACAGCCTGGCCCCTTCAGTATGTGTAGCTAAGGCAGAGATTACACACTCCCTTGTTGTCATACCCATTCATACCGTCGGTTGGAACTCTGACAGGCTAAAAGCAGTCAGCTGACACTCCCAGCCAATCACAGCTGCCTATTGCTGCTCAGGCTAATACTTCCTTATTAGCCAAAGCAGCACAGAGGGGATGGATTGCCAGGGACTTTTGTTTAGCATTAAAACATTAAAAGTTTAAAAACTGTTTAATGCTGAAAGAAATGATGGTACCAGAGGACTCCAAACACTATAACCAGTTTAATGAGATGAAGCAGATACAGTGCCTACGGTGTCCCTTTAAGGGAAATTTTTGGTATAATTGTTCAATCATACACCTGACTATGCCTACAATATCCCCTGACTTTGTGCAAATGTACCTAGAAGAACTGATGCTGTTTTTTGATTGCAAAGGGTGGTCACTAAATATTGATTTGATTTTATATTTTATTCTGTTCACTCGCTTTGTATTTTTAATTGATTTAAAAAAAAAACTCCACTAAAAAAAACACTTTGTTTTGAAAGCAATCTTTCCTTTTTTTTTTTTTTTTTTAAACACACACACCCACACACACACACATAATATGAATGTGTATCTTTTAGTTAAATTTATATATTAAAGCCTAAAAAAATTAAAGTTGTCTGGCTTTAAAATTGCTTCTGAATTCCAGTGGAATGTCTCTGGCCTCTTTTTGTAATATATAGAAGGTAGTATTTAATATTTAACATATGTAGTGTGAAGTTTTTTCATTTCTTACTTGTTTGTCTTCTCTTGCAGGATAGTTTGGACTTGTGAAATGGAATCTAATGCTGGGGAAGAGGGCATTCATTTTCAAAGTTATCCATTTGATTTTCTAGAATTCCTGAATCATCAGCGTTTTGAACCTTTGGAATTGTACAACCACCATGATCATGCCAAAGCAGTAACGGCTATTCCTGGCCCTTCAACCCAGTACGATTACTGCAGTCAAACACAGTCAAATCACACTCAGTTTCCCTGTTCCTCCAAGCTAAAAGAATTTAAAGTAGAGATCCCTTCCTCATCAAACACCAGTTCTGTCTCCAAAAAGTCAGAGCCAACCACCACACAGCAATTTAACAACCAACTTACTTTCCCAAATACGCAGACTATCTTTGATGGAACATTTAATGCTTCACAGTGGGGAATTGTAGACCTCTCCAGCCACCAGCATCTTTTTAGCAACTTAAAACGTAACGTACCAGGTGGTCAACAGCAACCTGCAGAAGCTGAAGTAAAAGATGATAAAAATTATTACTGTCGGCTAAAGTATCTAATTGACCATCGCTTTCCTTGTACAATTTGTCAGAAATCTTTTAAGCAGTCCTCACATCTAGTACAGCATATGCTAGTTCACACTGGTGAGAGGCCCTATGAGTGTAATATATGTGGGCGCACATATAACCATATCTCAAGTCTTATTCGTCATAAACGCTGCCATAAAGAGGAAACTGGGATTGAAGCAGCTAATTCGTTGTCATCGCCAGACAGAGAGACGGCTGCAGCAGCAGCTGTAGTTGCAGCAGCAATGACCGAAACCACAGTGGAGCCTTCTGAGGTATCTGTAACTAATAGAGAACAGTCAATTGCTATACAGCAGGATGGACCATTTACATGCAGTCTATGTTGGAAAGTGTTTAAGAAACAAAGCCACCTTCAACAACACCAGATTATACATACTGGAGAGAAGCCATTCAGCTGTAGTGTGTGTGACAAGAGCTTCAATCGTAGAGAGAGTTTGAAGCGTCATGTGAAAACTCATTCTGATTCCATAAAAGTGCAGTGTGAGGTGTGTGGAAAAGCATTTCGTGATAATAGCTACTTACTTAAACACCAAGCCACACATACTGGTGAGCGGCCAAACTATAAATGTGACTTGTGTGGCAAGACATATGCAGCACCCCAGAGCCTTTTACGACATAAGCAAGTGCATGAGCATGGTATTCCTCAACAGTCCGTTGATCAGCCAGTAAAAGAGCCTGTTGCTCCAGTCACATTTCAGTCAACATCAGTTCTACCCACAGATGTTGCCCAAAGTGGTCCAGCAACTATTAGTGTAAATGAAAAAAATGGGTCCGCATTTGACCCTACATCAGTAAAAGCACAACTATCTCTCCCAAATAGTCCAAGCAAAACATTCTGCTGTGCTGTATGTGGCCGTGGTTTTGGTAGAAGAGAGACACTGAAACGTCATGAACGCATTCACACAGGAGAGAAGCCCCATCAGTGTGCAGTCTGTGGCAAACGTTTCCGGGAATCCTTTCATCTCACAAAGCATCATGTTGTTCATACTCGAGAACGACCATACAGATGTGAGTTGTGTAGAAAGGTTTTTGGATACCCACAGAGCCTGACTCGCCACAAGCAGATCCACAGAATTCAGATGCCTTGCATGGTGCCAACTTCATCCCTACCAGCTGATCGACTCACTTTTGGTTGCACAGATTGTGGTGAGAGGTTTCCAGACTCCTTCCAACTTATGAACCATAAAGAGTTGCATATGAGTGAGAAACCCTATGTGTGTGATACATGTGGCAAATGCTTTGGTTTTATTGAGAACTTGATGTGGCATAAACTGGTGCACCAGACTGCCCAAGAACGCCTCCTTCCTGTAGGTCAGTGTCAAGAAACTACAAGAAACCAGCAGGTAAACTGCATGGATAATTGTCTTCCAAATGACATGGTTTCTGGATCAGTCGTTGCAACTGCTGGAGTACTGACTTCCACATTTGAGGAACATCCTATGATACATAGTGTTGAGAGGTTCTCTTGTAGTATTTGTGGTCAGAGTTTCAAGCACTTCTTGGCATTAGTAACTCATAAATATGTGCACTTAGTGCGACGCACTCTAGCATGCAATGTCTGTGGTCAGAACTTTGGTGGAGCCTATGATCTGTTACTTCATCGCAGAACTCACTTGCAGAAGCGTCATTTTACTTGTTCTGTGTGTGGAAAGCGTTTTTGGGAAGCAGCCCTACTAATGCGTCACCAACGTTGTCATACAGAAGAGAGGCCTTACCGTTGCACTGTTTGTGGGCGAGGATTTTTGCATTCTTGGTACCTCCGTCAACATAAAGTAGTACACACTGGGGAGAGAGCTTACAAGTGTGCATTGTGTAATAAGCGTTTTGCCCAGTCATCCAGTTTAGCAGAACATCAACGGCTCCATGTTGTTGCACGTCCTCAATGTTGCCAGACATGTGGCAAGACTTTTCGGTACCGCTCCAACCTTTTAGAACACCAAAGAGTGCACTTTGGTGAGAAGGTTTATCGATGTGATCAATGTGGGAAAAGTTTCTTCTACATTTCTTCAATTTTGCGTCATCAGCGTTCTCACAATGCTAAACCCGAACTTCGCTGCTCTTGTTGTGAGAAGCTCTTCAAGGACCCAAAGTATTTCAGCAAACATGTGCAAACCCACCAGGGTGGACGTCCTTTCAAATGTGGAGCTTGTGGTGAGGCTTTCAGCAATACTTATGGACTAAAAAAGCACCGGCATGCTCATAAAATGGAAAAACTTGCTGCTGCAACTGCCCTTGTTGAAAAATAGAAATATTTATCTTATTCCTATTTACCTGCAGTTTATTGGAAAATTTTCCATCCCTTTTTTTTCCCCCCTATTTCACTTTTCTACAATTTAATAAATTGAGTCAGGTTATTAGTATTAAGTGGAAAATACTATCTGTGGAAAACCCCTTCATTTAGGTATAGGTAGAGATTGCAGATTCCTAACATGATGAGTAACATTTGTGCTGACAGATGTTTATTAAACACTTTCACATTTTGACTTGGAACAAAGAGATTAATAAGCATTGTGTTTAAATGCTATTAGAATTAATCTGTTATTTAGCAGTGTTAAACCTTTACATTCTAAAATATGAAATAACATTCACCTAAAAAAATAAGAAATTAACAAAATATGTTTTTGGAAGAGGCACATTAAAAAAGAGGGAGAAATAATACTGGTATGTTAGTTATAAGTTGTTTTTATTATAAAAAGAAATGTGAGGAGTGTGTTTTATAGTACACAAACTATAACCTGATTTAAGATTTGCATCTTTAAACAAAAAGTTATGATTCAAAAAAATCACTATTTACTTGATATACCTGATTAAAATATGCATCATATACATAGGATATATCTAAGTCTAAAAGCAGTTTGCAAAATATGCAGGTCGCTTGTATGCAGTCTTTCCCAGCCCACATATTCTGCAGCTACTCAATCAGTTTTCCCAATGCAGCTCAATAAAAAGTCTGTGCAGTGTAGGTGCTCTATGTAAACTTTTTTTTTTATTTTTTTTTTTACTGAGCTAAACAGCCAGGAAGTAACAAGATTGTCTGAAAGTGTAGTAAGGTTAATTGAAGTAGGAGTATCCTATTATAAACTCATTTGTATGATAAATCTGCCACTTTTAAAAATAAGTTATGAATCCCCCCGGCCCCTCCTACTGTCAAACAGCCATGTGAGTGTGCTGCCTCCTGCTGATGGCTCCCCTGAACTAACAGAAGTGGTAGGTGCGCTCTACTTGAGCCTGCCTGCTCCCACACTCAGATCAGCATCTCCAGCCCTTAGATCAAACATGCACACAAGTGCACCAATTCTTTTCAATAAGAAGTCTCTGATTAATTATTTCCCTGTGAAGAGACTGGAGCTTGCTAAGGCTGCAACTCATCTTTATCTAATAGGGAACAGATAATTGCTAAACAGCAGGATGGACCGAGTAGTCTGTGTTGGAAAATGTTTAAGAAAAAGAGCGCATGAGTGCACCAATTCAGAGGCTTTTCAGTAAAAAGCCTTTGGTTATTTTCCTGTGAAGAGGCTGAAAGTCTCTTTTGGAGGGAAAAAAAAGATTAAAGAGCTTGCTAAGGCTGCAGTTCTTCTGTAAATAATAGAGAACATACAGTCGTTATACAGGAAGATGGAGTTTTGGCAAGCTTTTTGAAGATAAACCCCAATGACTACTACATACATGACAAAATCATGCGTGTATTAATTGGGTCTCTATCTACTAAAAAGTGATTTCTTATTTTTGCTCATTTTGGCAGTGGACTATCCCTTTAAAAATTTTACTATTTGTAACACGAAACCAAGCTAAAGTGCTTTATGTGTGTGAATTGTCCCTTCAAGAAAAATCATTTGCAAAAACATTATCTGATTATTTAAAAAAATAATAACAATAATCCATTAGATTATTTTTATTCCTTAACATCAGGTTGTTGTTCCTCAGCTCAGATGCTAAATTTCTAAAGGTATTTACGAAACTCCCACACAGCTTGAAAAGCCCTTATATTTTATTGGATGACATTGTGTTCTTAATCAAAATATTTAGATGGCACGTGGCCTTCTCATGAAAAGGTTTATACAACACTGATTTAGATAAGACAAAATGGAAATGTTACAGTTGCTTATAGTCAAAATTTGCCATACATTTTTAATTCCAGATGTTGCCATGGGGGAACATAAAAATCATCATAAAATCAATGGTTATATTTAAACATGTGAATATTTATTGTTTTATGGATACATCGATATGTTTTATCAAGATAAAGTGTTGCTTGTAGAGTTGTTATTGTAAGAAGTCTTGAGTCATATTTTTATGCAGTATTTTTTATAAGGCACCAACAAAGAAAAAGGTAGGTTTGCTTTTGGGGGGGTGGAGGGGAGGGATTGGATTTCTTTCCATTTCTATTTCTTATAATACTGCCGGCATTATCTTCGTCAGCACCCAAGAATAATTATACTGTAATTTATTTAGGTCAATAGTTTAACCAATAAGGGAGTGGGTTTAAAGCAAGAATTTGATGTGAAGGGTCATGAACTATGGCTAGTTCTACTCCACCGTGTAAGGTAAGGTGGCTGGTTGATATGCACCAAAATTAGCTTGACCCTACCTCACCCCACCCTTGGTACATAGGATCAGGTGGTATTTAAAACAAACAAATAGAAAAAAATGGTGGGGGGAGGGGTTGCCCCTTCTTGCTCTGTGCAGTGGATGCCATATGCTGGCAAGCATTACTAGTATATTGGGAGTTTCGTATAATCGTTATTGAAAATTGTTCAATACAAAATGAACTGAAAAGAACATAAATACAGTTAATTTGTAATCTGTAGAAAATAAAGTAAATTGGAATTTAGAATGTCTGTTAACTTTGTTAATGGTCCAATGGGTACATTGACTAATTTGTATTATTTTAACTAGCTATTAGATATTCTTTAGATTCTATAGAAATAAAAACGACTCTCCTAGTGCAGCCTGGCAAGCATGTTTCCTGATTATATGTATTTACCCCAGAAGTGTGGGAGCAGAGAATCATTAGAAAAATTATGCTCGGCCTGCATTTGTGCACAGAGCATCTTGAGGAAGTAGATTTGTCCATCACTTGGAAGTACATCAAAGGTAAGAGTGTCTTATAGTCCCTTTGTGTGCACATTGCACACCAGTAAACTCTTAATAGCATTTACTAAGTACTCTTTTCTTAAAAGGGAAAGTCTAGGTTAAAACATGCATCTATTTTTATGTACAGTTGAAATGAAAAAAGGGTGTTTATAGTTTTTCTCAAAACTCCTACCTCTTAAGCAAGTTCAGTTTAGCTAATCTAACCTCTTTTGTAAATCATTACCTTCATTGTTCATCCCAAGGAGTGTCCAAATGCTTGAGCACAGACAGAGTTATTCACTAAAGTGAGAATTCCAAGAGAATGTCAAATTTAAGGCCAAAGTAGAAGCATTTTCAAAGTCTGCAATGATTTCAGTTCAGATTTTTTTTTTTTTTTTTTGGCCTTTCGTTTGAAATTAACCTGGATTTCTCACTTTAGTGAATAATCCAGATTGAGTACAAGACTGTACTTTGGAAGTAAGACATAATCCTCTTAGATTTAAAAGGAAATGTTGCTTTCTGCACTGGAAAGTTTTCTTTACCGTAATAGCGGTAAGGATGTGTAATTGTTGACAAAATAGATCTTTTTTTTCTTTTTTTTTAGGCCTGGAGGATTTGTTTTAAAACCATATTATAGGGTACATTAATATGGGTGCAAGAGCATATTGATCCAATGCAATATCTGATTGCCATTTTGATTGCTGTTTGTGGCACCACTGGAAATGGTTTCTGTTTGCTTTTTTATTTTTTTTTATTTTTTGTGCTTACTTGAGGATTAACCAAAGAAACAGATGTGTAGAAGGTTGAGTTTGAACTTGAGTCTTTTCAATCTTGATAAGTATATTTTTTGTCAATCGAGGCAAAAACTGACTTTAGTAAAATCAGTGACACTATTTTATGAATAAAATGAATAATTTGGAATACGTCCCAAAGTATGCTTATCGATCAGTGCAGATAAGTATTTATCTAATTTTACACAGGCTACTTTGCACTAGTAATTAACAGGGGATTGTGTTTGTTAGAATTGCTGATTTATATTGTGCTCTAAGCTTGAAAATTAAACCTTTAGGAAGTGTAGAGAGGCTGTGTAAGTCACAGCCAGAATCTGGCTAGGTCTGCAAAAATAAAGTAATTTAACTTTTAAATGGCAGAGAATTAAGCGAAGGAATGCACCAAAACTTCATTAAGTTAGTTGTTTAGTACTTAGTGTTCTTATTGTCATGCCCTAAATATCATATTCTTCATATTTGTTTTTTTAAACTCTTTAAGAGGGCCTCCTTCCATCTTCATCTGGTGGAGGCCTCTTCCCTGGTTCTAAGAGCACAGAGCTAGGATTCTTATAATAAAAACACAACCTGGGTGCTGCTTATGGTGTAGTAATACAAGAATCTGGAAATTTAATCATTTATTGTAGCTGAAGCCACAGGGAAACTGCTATTCTGCAGTTGAATAACCCACCTTCATGCAGCTGCACATAGCGAACAGGCCTTGTATGGTTCCCTTGTACAATTGGGTATGCACGGACCCTAAAAATATCCCCCACCATAGCGCTATTTTCATTTATAATAGGCAATTGGTCACTTGCAAGCTTTCTTTTTATAAATTGTTGTCGTAATTACTATTGAGGCAGTCTCCATTGTTGTGCATTTTATTGTTGTTTAGTTATTTACCACACCATAACAATAATTTTTTTTTTTTTAAATCACGGACTTCAACCAGTAAAGAACATGTAAAATATATACCATTATTAATGATTCAAACTGGGGTACAGAAAACACTGTTTTTTTTGTCACAGTGGTACTTCAGAGACAACATATATAGGGTAAAATAATTAAGCAAATAGTTGACATTAAAGGGGCACTCCAGACCCTAAAGCACTTCTTTTATGCGTGAAGAGTGTCTTATTTTCTTTTGATTTAAAAAAAATTATAAAATACAGAAACTGACTTTTTTTTTTTTCTTCTTTTTTTTTTTATAAATGAACCTGGTTACATCAATCTCAGGTAACTGGTCCACTTGCTTTTTTGTTTGTTTAGCTCAACTTAAGCAGGCAATTTTCACCCGCCGGGCTCTGGGGAGAGGAAAGGCGTTATAAACTTACCTTTCTCCAGCGCCGGGCGGGGAGCTCTCCTCCCTTTCGGCTGAATGCGCACGCGCGGCAAGAGCTGCGCGCGCATTCAGCCGGTCTCATAGGAAAGCATTTGCAATGCTTTCCTATGGACGCTTGCGTGTTCTCACTGTGATTTTCACAGTGAGAATCACGCAAGCGCCTCTAGCGGCTGTCAATGAGACGGCCACTAGAGGAGTTGAGGGCTGGATTAACCCATTTATAAACATAGCAGTTTCTCTGAAACTACTATGTTTATTTAAAAAAAAAAGGGTTAGTCCTAGCTGGACCAGGCACCCTGACCACTTCATTAAGCTGAAGTGGTCTGGGTGCCTAGAGTGGTCCTTTAACATAGGGGATGTTGAAGTGTTATACTCTGACTGCCTGTGCCATCATGCAGTGCAGAGCTGTAACACTCGATGGCATAGACGGTCATGCATTAAAAGTACCAGATGGGATCAATCAAGGAACCCCATGTATCTTTGGATACCTGAGGGTACCCTCTGTCACCTAGGACCACAATTAGTGGCTTTAATCTTAATGAGCTATGTGCAGTGCTTAATGAGTGCGCATGGCACTTTAAATTACCTTGTCTGATAAATTGTGCTCAGCCACAGTGATTAGGAGTCTGTCTCCAAAGTGTGAGGGAGTCTTTTGGAGTCTAAAAAGACTGTAGAGAGGTCAGCCTGCATGCCCATCTGCCCAGTTATTGGTCTGGTTTCAAAATCTGCAGCGTGAGACACAGTACAGGGTGCTCACAGAGCACCTGGGAAACGAGTATACATGAGGGCTTTTATAATAGAAGGGTACATGTGGTCTGTAAATTTCCCCAAAATAAAATGTGAAAAAACACTTTTTTTTTTTTAATATTTTGGTCAAGATTTGTAATAACATGGTAAAATGAAAAGTGTTAAAATACTTTAAATAGGCTGGGGGATGTTCTTTCTGCAAATATATTTTTATTTTAGAATCTGTAACTTCTACAAAAAGTCATAATCTCAGCATGACAAATTTGTTACAATTTTACCTTTAAGCCATAATTCACTCATTGAAATATTTGTTTATGTCTTTTACAAAATTATTGAAATCCTAGAAGTATTGGACATTTGAACAATCAAGACTACATAATTCTTGAATCTATTTTGTTAGTTTTTTTTTTTGTTGTTGCACTTGTGTAGAAATTATTAAATGTAAAACTGAGCAAAACATGTTTTTGTTCTTTTTATTTTCATTTTCTGATGTTTTTTATTTGTATTTAGTACTGTTGTGTATACATTCAGGGTATCAAAAAGCCCTACACTCCTTTTAATATCCTATTTAACAAAGAAAAACTGTGAAATTGTGGTAGCATGAACGCACTGCAAAAGAGCCTTGGTCACATTCATGTTACATCTCAAAAGAGCCTAGGTCATTTGGGGTTTAATGCAGCTGGAGCAGTCTGAGTGTTTGGAAGAACCCCAGTTTTTGTCAAACAGTTCTGACAGTTTGATAGATAAACATGGGCTGGTGCGTGTCATCCAAAGTATGCATGATTTTGTCCCAACATAGCAAGGATTAACCTGAGCTGCCTGAGTTTGTTTGGCATCCAGGGTTAACATGAACTGCTTGCAGGCAGAACTCTGTAATACATTTTGTGGGTCCTACCAGATCAAATTTAAGTGCTTGGATCAAAGAGTTAAGTGCACATCAGCAATCTAAATTAACCAGTTCTCATAAACTGGTCATGTTTGCTGGACAGAGAGCCTGAAATATATAACTGAATGTCAGCCCAGATCAAGCTGAACTTTTCTTGAATTTTATTTGTGAACAGCATCAGACCTGATTTAAAGGACCACAATAGTCACCCAGACTACTTCAGCTCAATGAAGTGGTCTGGGTGCCAGGTCCATCTAGGGTTAACCCTGCAGCTGTAAACAGCAGTTTCAGAGAAACTGCTATGTTTACATTAGGGTTAATCCAGCCTCAAGTGGCTGTTTCATTGAACATCACAGTGAGAAGACGCTGCTGTCCATAGGAAAGCATTGAGAAATGCTTTCCTATGGACTGATTGAATGCGCGCGTGGCTCTTGCCACGCATGCACATTCGGCGGATGACGCCGGAAGAGGGAGGAGAGTCCCCAGCGCTGAGTGGCGCTGGAGAAAGGTAAGAATTTAACCCCTTCCTACCCCTTCAGCCCGGTGGAAGTGGGACACTGAGGGTAGGGGGGAACCAAAGACCCTATAGTGCCAGGAAAAGTTTGTTTTCCTGGCACTATAGTGGTCCTTTAACCCCTTAAGGACACGTGACATGTCATGATTCCCTTTTATTCCAGAAGTTTGGTCCTTAAGGGGTTAAACTAGAAGTTCCCACTTGGCCTGCTGTAAGATTCTCAATAATATCTGTGCGAGTTTAGGCTCTGTGCTTTAATAAAATATTACAGTCTGGTTTAGTCTTTGCACTCTAGTATCTGGATTCATTAACCTAAAGAGACCTATTTAATAGCATTTTTGATAACATTTATTTGGCTAAACTGTGTTTTGTGGGGGAGTTAAATCTGATTATGGTGTATAACCAAAGCCACTCGTATATAAATTGCCTTTTTGGTGGCAGCTTTTCATTGTGGTTTTAAGTGTGGGTGATGTTTAGCTGGATTTTGCAATCATTATTTTTGGTCTAGTACAGACATATGTATTTTAAACAGTTCACCCCAAAACCAAGTTGCGAGCACGCTTGAAGTATTGTGGCCCATGACAGCTACCCATAGCATTTATACGCCATAATCACTATGCTAAATTATAGTGAATATGGTGCTTAGAGAGTGTCTCTTCAATTAATTCTCCTCTCAGTTTACCATAGCATTCAACTAGGTGAAAATATTCTGATATAACACACCAACTCCATTTTAAATTAATATTCTAGAATGTACTACTGGATACATTAAAGGAGAGCTATCTGTTTAGTTGAGAATACACCACCTAATAAAACATTGCAAATCCCCTATAACTTGTGTCAACTCTTCTTATTTTTGTGTGATGCTCAATTTTGTTTTCTTCAACTCTTTGTTTATTTAAGACTTGTATATAGTGATAGATAACAATATAGGACAGTTAAAAAAGAGGGAGTATGTTTCTTTGGTTCCTCTCCACGAGGAACCAAAGACAAACGTAAAGAAGCATTGTTTGATCAAGTTTCAAACATCAGTTAAGGTATCTATCTCTTAAATGTGCTGGGCCATGGCTCCCTGTGCAGATGGGAGAGCACTGCATAATATGGATAGTAAGAAGAGGGTTAAGAGATAAAAGAGGAGGGGAGTGTTGTGACATATGTGCTTAATGTTTACAAAGGATAGTGACCAGAGATAATTGTATCCAGGTGGCAATGTATGTGGAAGCAATTGCAGCTCAATTTCTTCTACTCTTGCACCCATAGTGAGATCTTTGACCCCAGCGGTGCAAGACCAGGCCTCTTTGTGAGGGATTTTTTAGGGGTTCTACAAAAGGAATAGGTCAAGATTAAACGAGAACGTTATCCCTGTGATTTCTTTAAGTTGACTGGATATCCCTCTCCAAGAGGGAGAGATGTTGGGACATGACCAAAATATACAATTTTTTTTTTTTTTAAATGGTGTATTAAAGATTTAACAAATCCAAGGCACAATGCAAGTAGTGAAACAGACACATTGTGTTTGTACTTCCATTTACTACTCTCTCACAACCATTGAACAACTCTGTTAAGATGCAAGTTGTGGGAAAGTCTGTTTGCTGGATGTGGCGAAACTAACCTCGCCACGAAGCATTGGAGAAGCCTGGTTGCTCGCCTGTTGCCCTTGGACTATGGCCCCATGTTTAAAAAGCCTTCTTTTCCCCAGCAGAAAAGGCTTGTTCGTACCTTTCTGTCCGGGGTTCGGTAGATTCAATCTACCGAACAAACAACCGAATGACTGGACCGCCTGTATTGGGAGTGTGTCGGCAATTGACCTCCCAGAAGCTGCGGTTAACCGCAGCTTAATTGACGAATGCTGGGTGGCCTTTGTTCATTTGCCGAACATGTGGCAGTGGCCATTTTAAAGTCCCAAACGGCCAGCGGTGTTCAGCGCCCAAACTATGGAACTGGAAACGGACACTTATTTGCGCGAACACCGCTGAGCCGTCAGCCTCCTTGCTCCTGCATTCGGTCATTTAACCAGATGCCTGTTCATTCGGTAGTTTAACCGTATGAAGAGCAATACCCCAGATAGCCATCCCGTGGAGTCTATTCGTATGGAGAACAGACTTTGTGAACACTTTGACTCCACGGCGATTGGACGGTGTGCATAGGATCTGAGCCCTTTCAGTACTTTTGTGCGCTCAGATCCCAGCTATCTGGGGATGGGTTACATGTATATATTTTATGTGACAAATGTAACATGTATTTTAGGGTTTTATTGTAACCATGTGGTTACGGGAGTTTCGCCTCTGTCCTTGGAGATAATTGGATTACTTCACAATTATCTCCAGGATAGAGGGGAGGGATTGTAATGTACTGTGGGAGTGTTTTAACCCTGTATGCCTGTAATTGGTCATTTTACAATTTGTGTCGCAGTCTCCCATTTGGTCCCCTAGGGGAGTGTCCACCAGGTGGGAGACCTGCATAAACACTGGGCAGGTAGCCCTCAATAAACCAGACCACTGCTTGACCCTCAACACGGAGCTCTGTCTCTTCTTTGGGGGGATTTACTGTATGCTGTTAGAGACTGATTGCCAGGAGTGTAAGCCGTTGGGTGCTTTTCCTGTTCGTCTGCTAGCAGCTATTCGTGAGGTTCCAGTTCGGGAGTTTGGTGTTCTGCAGTAGCTGTGCCTGTATCTCTGGAAGGGGAAGATCGACTTAACGGCGGTTTGACCCTTTTATGCCTGGGGGTGCCGTTACACTGACTGACTGACATATGTAAATGCTGGTTTTGCGGTAGAAGAGGGCAAAACTTATAACAATGCCTGACAATGAGTTAAAACCCATTGAGGACCATAAGATTACTGTCATCAATATAAAAATATATATATTTTTTTCTTTTAAGAATGTATTTGAACAATAAATAAAACCATTTCCACACTTGTGACATTTTTGGGGGAGACAAGGTTGCAAGCATTGTCTGTTTCTGGAACTTTAAATTTATTTTACAATGAATTCTAAAGAAGGTCATTTTTTTTTTTTTCTTTTTTTTTTTAGTTCGTACACTTCAGTTGCTGTAACTAAGCCATTTCATGAAATAACTGGCAAAAAGCTAGATCCATTTGTTAAGAACTAATATTTTGACTCAAACCAAAAAAAAAGTATTTTAAGTTCTTAATCAGATGATACAGGCAATTAAAAACATGGGACAAATATGTCCCTTGGTCCTCAAAGGGTTAAAGAGAAGCACTGTTAATAATAGTCCACAAATACAACAATATGAATTATGAAATTTAATTTTTAGAACTCAAAAATATGTTCCAAATAGTGGATAAATTATAATATTAAAATATTGTGAAGTAGCAGATCTCCTTAAAACATTTTTACCCTACAGTATTTTTTTTAATCCTGTAAATTCATTATATGGAATGCAAAGCCTGACCAGCGACTGTTCAGTTGACATGTACTTTAATTTTTGGTGCTTCATTTTTTAGATATTCTGAACATAACATATGCATGAAAAATAGTGCTTGTAATGTCCCCATACTGGATAAAAGAAAAGGACTAGGTGTACTTCAATCATGAAAGTTCTAAAGTACATAAGTGCAAAGTTATTAAAGGAGCACTATAGGGTCAGGAACACAAACATGTATTCCTGACCCTATAGGGTTAAAACCACCATTTAACCACCCTGGTCCCCTCATGCCTCCCTAAATATAGTAAAATCTTACTTGTATTTAAGTCCGCAGATGCTTACTTTGTCCCTGTTTCTTTTAGACCTGCCTGCTGACATCATCAGAAGTGGTAGCCTGATCCAATCACAATGCTTCCCCATAGGTTTGACTGAGACTGACAAAGAGGCAGATCAGGGGCAGAGCCAGCACAATTCAAACACAGCCCTGGCCAATCAGCATCTCATAGAGATGAATTGAATCAATAGATCTCTATGAGGAAAGTTCAGTGTCTGAATGCAGAGGGAGGAGACACTGAATGTTTTTATGCATTTCAGGCAGCAATGACCCAGGAAGGATCTCTAACAGACATCTTAGAAGTGGCCAGTGAAGTTCACTAGGCTGTAATGTAAACATTGCATTTTCTCTGAAACAAGCCATGTTTATAGCAAAAAGCCTGAAGGTAATGATTCTACTCACCAGCACAAATTCAATAAACTGTAGTTGTTCTGATGCCTAACATGTCCCTTTGACTCTGTTATACTTATCTGGATGTGTACTGTAAAATCCAGTACAGCTGAAAAACAATCTCAAATATCGTAATTGGGCACTGGGATGTCACATACCGGCTTTCCCAGGTCTCCCACTATCCCCCTCTATCAAGTAGGACACAGAGGGTAGTCACCCCAGGGGTATGCACTGCCAACACGGGTAGCCACTCACCGGGTCAGAGTCCTGCTAGCCACTCGTTGCAAGGCGCACTCCCTCCACAGCCGGCGTCTATTTCCGCCTATAAAGCGCTATCAAACCATAGGCAGGAAAGCACAAGGCCAACACTAATACCATCACTCACAGCACACAATGCCACATAAAGTGAGTGTTATAAACCCTGGAAGGAAACAACGTTCCCACACAATGTATGTTACCAATAATGGCTTATGTTTTGTGTTTATAAGGGGGAATATAGGGCACAAGTGTTGTAACATCAACAATGATATTTATATATATATATATATATATTTACTGCAGTCCAATTATGGAGGCTAGTAAGGCTTATTACCAGGTATTATATAAATATATGTTAAGTGGTTACTGACCTTCTGTACATGGTTAAACCAGGTTTGAATAATGGGGAGTATTTCCCTCTAATACCAGGTATGGTACCCTCACGTTGTGGCAGAGTACCACTCTCTGCACTCTCAGCCATTCCATGACAAACCAAAGTACTACAGTACACTTATGGAGGCTTGGAAGGCTTAATATTAGGTATTCTCCAAGTATATGTTTAGTGGTTACCGTAGAGCCACAGCATTGCTCACAACGCATGGCCCTTTAAAGGTCTTTAAATAGATGGAACGGGAATAGGAGACAAGAACTAGTACTGCTGCTTTTCTTCCCACAGTATGTATAGATAGCCCTGTCACACTTTGATGACATGTATTCCTTTTAAACTTGCCGCGTGTCTGCCTTCTTTTAATCATACGAGTTGTTCGACAGTTTAACTACCTAACGTGTGTGCAATACTATTGGCATGAGTCTTTCTATTTTCGTTAAGCATTTAGCATTTTTAATTTAGTTTTTATTACCAAGCTTTAATAAATCTCCTCATATACACTGTATCAGATGCATTAAAAAGTAAACTACCCTACATTTTAGATGTGTGTCTGCCCTCTGGGTATTCAGGTACTCATTGGGCTAACATCGTCCGGTAATTCACTTGTTAATAGATATGGCACAAGGGAGAGCTCGCATACATTTAATTATGTAATTTTATTGGAGTATAAACAGCTAGCTAAACCGGCAGTTCTCTTGTCTGCTGCTTTGGCATTCCCTCGATTTCTAACACCACCCTGACATTTCTTCATTCGGTACATATGCATTTGGAACATCATTCAGTTATGTTCAATTAAACAATTAAATTCTATCTGATGCTAATAGTACGGAGATATTCTGGTATTACTCTAACATTTCCGGTTGCTTTCAACCCTAAATCCTACATGCCAGCTGTGTATGCGTAAGTAATTATCACCCCCCTAAGCATTCCAGATAGGTCTTTTTAACTCCTTAAGGATGCATACCGGAAACTTTCCGCCATGCTGGTTCTACCCTTAAGGACGCATGACGGAAAAATTCTGTCATGCAGTATTTTTCCAGCAGGGTCTACCTTGCTGGTAACTATGAGCCCCATCTATCATTTGATTCCTGGGGCTCACCTGGGGCCAGAATTAGTGGCCCCAGACTGACCGATGCTCTGTTTGCAGAGCTCAAAGTGAGCGCTGCAAACAAGCATTTAAATGGGGATTTAAATCCCTGCTATTAAAATTTGGTGTGATCAGGGTTAAATCCCTGCTCACACAAGGAAAAATGCTGTATAAAAGATGGCCCCCCAGAAACAGATATTTCATCTGGATGTAATCAGGAACCAAAATACATTTAAAAGTAAAATACTTTATTAGAAATAAAAACTGAACAGAACAGCATTTTTCCGGATATACTCTTAATGCCTGTACAGTAGAGAGCCGACTTATACCGCTCTCTAAAGTGTGAGTGCTCCAAGTTACTTTTTATACTATATATTGGTTTTAACATATTGCCCAATGAAAGCTGTTTATGTTACAGATCATATTATTACCCATCCATCGTGTGCTCAAAACCTCATCTTCTTTTATACAATTAAGGATTATTATTCGGTTTAGAATAAGTACTAGATTTATTATCAGGTTTATTATTAAGTTTATGTTTAAGATTAGGTTTATAATTAATTGTAGTATTGGGATTATGTTTCAGATTAGGATTCAGATAAGGATCAGGGTCAGCACGGGCATCCCTTGCTGAATATAGCAAGGGAATTCCTCGGCTGACACCAGCAGGGGGAATCATTTTAACACTATTGCTAAAGGTAGGATTGAGATTAGGATTAAAGTTATAATTAAGGTTACACATGGGATTACGTTATGGGTTAGGATTGTAGTAAGGGTTTATTAGATTGAGGGTTAGATTTGGTATTAGGATTTGGTTTAGAATTAGGACTTGGTTTAGGATTAGGGATTTAGATCACTACTTTCCAAAGATATACATATGGGGTATATTTGTACTGAGAAGATGTTGCTGAGTACAGCTAAAATAATTCTATGACAGTGGGACACACGAGATTTAAAAAATAAGCATCAAAAATACTATGTGTATGTACAAATGTTAAAATAAAAATGAATACCACAAACTTTGAAACAAAATGGTAACAAAATGTCACTTCAATAAAGCTTATAATATTTTATGTGAGAGTCCCCATGGTGTCCATGTTTGTAAATGGTATGCAGGGCCACATTAAGAGTATCATGGGCCTGGTGCTGAGGATTTTGCTGGGCCTTTTTATGGAAATATATACTATATATATATATATAATATATAAAATGAAAACGCAAAGCATTTGTATTAAGACAAATGAAAATTTTTAATTACCATTAAAGTGCCATAACAGAAACGGATCGAAAGGGTTTCTTTTTTTTTTTTTTGTAAACAGTAGGAAACCGGTTAATTAAATAAAGCCATAATAAATACAACCTTCAAAACAACCATTTTTATAAATAGAACGTAAACCATATAAACAAATTAAATATAATTGTATGATACATACATATAAATATGCTCATTAAATTATTACTCCAAACATCAGACTGACTACAGCCTGCTGTTAAGGTTATGGTGCAGAGAGTAACTTAACCCCTTAAGGACACATGACGTCATGATTCCCTTTTATTCCAGAAGTTTGGTCTTTAAGGGGTTAAACACAAAAACAAGGTTATTCACTCAATCCTAAACTGCGTTTTAACCTAAACTAATCAAACAGCCAGATTATAATTAAACTACAGATTTGCTTTTCTTGCCTTTTTGCTTGCAAATTCTTCAATTGTAGAATCAAGATTCAGCTCATTCAGCAATGCATTTTCAATGCATAGCAGAGAGAGTGCATTTAAACGCTCCTGACCCATTGAAGATCTCAGTTCATTTTTCACACGTTTTAATGTTTAAAACGAACGCTCACCACTGCAGTTGCTGACCATTAAACACAAATACAGGGAGTGCAGAATTATTAGGCAAGTTGTATTTTTGAGGATTAATTTTATTATTGAACAACAACCATGTTCTCAATGAACCCAAAAAACTCATTAATATCAAAGCTGAATATTTTTGGAAGTAGTTTTTAGTTTGTTTTTAGTTTTAGCTATGTTAGGGGGATATCTGTGTGTGCAGGTGACTATTACTGTGCATAATTATTAGGCAACTTAACAAAAAACAAATATATACCCATTTCAATTATTTATTATTACCAGTGAAACCAATATAACATCTCAACATTCACAAATATACATTTCTGACATTCAAAAACAAAACAAAAACAAATCAGTGACCAATATAGCCACCTTTCTTTGCAAGGACACTCAAAAGCCTGCCATCCATGGATTCTGTCAGTGTTTTGATCTGTTCACCATCAACATTGCGTGCAGCAGCAACCACAGCCTCCCAGACACTGTTCAGAGAGGTGTACTGTTTTCCCTCCTTGTAAATCTCACATTTGATGATGGACCACAGGTTCTCAATGGGGTTCAGATCAGGTGAACAAGGAGGCCATGTCATTAGATTTTCTTCTTTTATACCCTTTCTTGCCAGCCACGCTGTGGAGTACTTGGACGCGTGTGATGGAGCATTGTCCTGCATGAAAATCATGTTTTTCTTGAAGGATGCAGACTTCTTCCTGTACCACTGCTTGAAGAAGGTGTCTTCCAGGAACTGGCAGTAGGACTGGGAGTTGAGCTTGACTCCATCCTCAACCCGAAAAGGCCCCACAAGCTCATCTTTGATGATACCAGCCCAAACCAGTACTCCACCTCCACCTTGCTGGCGTCTGAGTCGGACTGGAGCTCTCTGCCCTTTACCAATCCAGCCACGGGCCCATCCATCTGGCCCATCAAGACTCACTCTCATTTCATCAGTCCATAAAACCTTAGAAAAATCAGTCTTGAGATATTTCTTGGCCCAGTCTTGACGTTTCAGCTTGTGTGTCTTGTTCAGTGGTGGTCGTCTTTCAGCCTTTCTTACCTTGGCCATGTCTCTGAGTATTGCACACCTTGTGCTTTTGGGCACTCCAGTGATGTTGCAGCTCTGAAATATGGCCAAACTGGTGGCAAGTGGCATCGTGGCAGCTGCACGCTTGACTTTTCTCAGTTCATGGGCAGTTATTTTGCGCCTTGGTTTTTCCACACGCTTCTTGCGACCCTGTTGACTATTTTGAATGAAACGCTTGATTGTTCGATGATCACGCTTCAGAAGCTTTGCAATTTTAAGAGTGCTGCATCCCTCTGCAAGATATCTCACTATTTTTGACTTTTCTGAGCCTGTCAAGTCCTTCTTTTGACCCATTTTGCCAAAGGAAAGGAAGTTGCCTAATAATTATGCACACCTGATATAGGGTGTTGATGTCATTAGACCACACCCCTTCTCATTACAGAGATGCACATCACCTAATATGCTTAATTGGTAGTAGGCTTTCGAGCCTATACAGCTTGGAGTAAGACAACATGCATAAAGAGGATGATGTGGTCAAAATACTAATTTGCCTAATAATTCTGCACTCCCTGTACATGCGGAGGGTCACATGTGTGTATGGAAATGCACCGACTAGTGATTGTGTGACCAGAAACTTGTACATTTGTAGTTCTTGACTTTCATTATTTTTTGCAGGGGAAGACTGGTAAATTTTGAAAAGAGAGGAAAACTGTACAATTTCATCTGCAAACAAGGGGTCGAGATCTTCAGGATATTGTGTCACTAGTGTTCTGGCTTTGGAGCATAGACCATCTGTTGCTAGAGTGCACATTTCTAACAGCAAGCCAAATCTTTCCTGAATGACGCTGTATGCTGCTTGTCTGTGCCTCAGTGATTCTGTCAGTTGGTCAATTATAAGATAAAAGGTGTTCACTTAAAAACTTTTCAGATGGTGTCATATCAGCATCAGCATCTTCTGCATCACCATAGTCCCACTTCTTATTTCTTTTAATTTTCTTTCCACGTTGTAGCTGGTACTCCTCGCAGCAGGTAATATCTTTTCCGACCTGTTCAAATTCAGAGAATGTCCAATGCCGAGACTGAACAAAATCCTTTAAAGAGTTCAGCATGCCTGTTGCTGTATGTAAATGTAAATTTGCATCTTGGAGACTCTGACTGGTTCTGTGAAACCTGGGTGAAATAAGAGACCATATTTCTATCATTATTCCCGTTTCCAGCTGATCCATAACACTGCTTAGGCCCTTTGCTTGTAAACAGACCTCTCCCTTTGTGTTCTCATCATTCAAAATATTTGCAAGGACTTCTTTGATAGTAATATACCTTTTTTGTAAGGCATTCACAGCATTATGATGAGCAGACCAACACATATCAGCTAACCTTTTTAATGTTGGTATACCACACGTTTTGAAACGGTTTGTTAGCAGATTCCACCGATGAGTTGATGAAGAAAAAAAAACATTATAACTGCTGAACAAAATTAAAGAATGAAATTGCAACTGGACAGCTGTTTACTGCATTTTGTCCTACAAGGTTTAGTGAATGTGCACAACAAGGAATGTATTCAGCCAGTGGATTTTTTTCCCAAATTAAGGCCTGCATACCATTATATTTGCTACTCATATTAGATGCATCTAATATCTACTGGCCCCTGCAGTCTTTGATGGAAATACCATTTTCTTCCAGAAATTGAAGAACCGTGTTTGCTAGTTCTGTTTAAGTATGTCCAGATATTGGGATAATTTAGTAAAATGCTCCACTGGACCACTGGCAAATACATATCGAAATATAATGGTCAGTTGATCAGAATGTGCAATGTCAGGGGTGGAATAAACAGAAATTGAATAATATTTGGCTTGTTTCATTTCATTTACAATCTGCTGTAGCACTTGCTGACCAATCAATTCAATAAACTCCTCACATGACAGGTACGATATGTGACCGCTTCCCTTGTTGCCATGCTTTTGAATATGTTCAGCAAGGGATGGATCATATTCAGCTAACAGCTCAAGACAGTTTAAATAATTCCCGTTGTGTACTGAGTCAATAACTTCATTACTTCCTCGAAAAGAAAGACCTCATGATGAAAGGAGCTTTATAACGCTCAGGATACGGCAAAGCATTTTGTGGCAATATTTTTTCTGATTCTCAAACTGGTTAACAAGATCTTTGTCTATGCGTTGACCAGAAGTTTTTCTCCTGATAAGGGCTTCAATTGCTTTTCCATGAGAAGCACTATTTTCATGCCTGCTTAAATCTCTTGTGGCATGTCGCCAATCTAAATAACCAGTTGAAGTCAAATGTGTTGTTTCGTCTTTCGAAAATAGTTTGCAAAGAGCACAAAAGACCTTGCAAGTTTTCGGAGAATAACACAGCCAGTCACGCTTAACTTTTTCTCCATTCAACTGTTCCCGGAAAAACAAAGATTTTGTACAGTGTTTTGTAAAAGTTTCACCTGGACATATCTTTTCTGAGGCACTAAAATCACTGTCCATATGTTGACAGTTGGTAACCCCATTTTCACAGAAATATTCTCTCAAGGCATCACAAATATTCCAATCTCCAATGTCATTTGAATATATTTCTTCTTGCTGTTCTGTTATATTTTCATAGTCCAACTCAGTGGATCCACTTGTTGCACTAGATGCACTGACAGCAATTGTACTGGTTGAACTTGAAGCGGAAGCATGTATATCAGTTACACTGCTTGTTCCAGATGTGCTTTTTCCACAAAAATCTGTAATTTTTTTTGTTTTAGACAAGATTTTTTGCATTTGTTTTTCTTCCTCTTTTCTAGCCTTCAGCTTCTCCCAACCACTACGTTGTTTTTTCATCCTTGGGTGTAAACAAAATAAAAATAAAAAGAAACTATCGTTACCAAGGATGGTCAAATACAGTACTTTCTCTAGGAGCTTTTTTTTTTTTTTTAACAGCTCGTTTATTAGTGCAATTATCTTGAGTTCTCCTAGGCCCACGCAGAGGACACATTGATCTACTGTGGTACGGTACAACTCCAATAATTGTATATTGATCCAGACACAGACTGTGGTACGATCCAGACACAGACTGTGGTACGATCGATCCAGACACAGACTGTGGTACGATCCAGACACAGACTGTGGTACGATCCAGACACAGACTACGATCCAGACTGTGGTACCCATCATTATATATTGATCCAGACAATCGACTGTGGTACGATCCAGACACAGACTGTGGTACAGTATAACTCCCATCATTATATATTGATCCAGACAATCGACTGTGGTACCAGATCGACTGTGGTACGATCCAGACACAGAATGTGGTACGATCCATGTGGTACGATCCAGACACAGAATGTGGTGCGATCCAGGACACAGAATGTGGTACGATCCAGGACACAGACTGTGGTATGATCCAGACACAGACTGTGGTACAGTATAACTACCATCATTATATATTGATCCAGACAATCAACTGTGGTACGATCTAGACACAGACTGTGGTACAATGCAGACACAGACTATGGTACCATCCAGACACAGACTGTGGTACAGTATAACTACCATAATTATATATTGATCCAGACAATCAACTGTGGTACGATCCAGATACAGACTGTGGTATGATCCAAACACAGACTGTGGTACTATTCAGACACAATCTGTGGTACGATCTAGACACAGTCTGTAGTATAGTATAACTCCCGTTATTACATATTGATCCAGACACAGACTGTGATACGGTATGACTCCCATCATTATACAATGATCCAGTCACAGAAGTGTCTGGGACAGCATAACTCCAAAGGTTTTCAAAACCCTATAAAACCTGTACATGGCATCGCTGAACACAAATAGAAGTGTTCTAGAGCAGTAAAATGTAGAATGAATATGACATCATTGGTGAAAGGGCAGTTTTTGTGTGAAAAATGCAACAACAAAAAATCATGAACACTAATTTTGGCAAGGGTTTGTGACTAACTGGCTACTAAAAAAGACTGGACATACTCCATTTTGAATACCCTAGGTTGTCTAATTTTGCAAATGGTGTGCCATCATGGGGGTGATTCTCATTCCTGGGCTGCCGTACAGGCTGAAAGACAACAAAGGCCCAGTTGGCCAATCTGGCAACTTTTAATGTGTAAAAAACGAAATGGGCAAGCCCTATATCTGAACCTGTAAGTTTACAAAACCCTATAAAACCTATACATTAAGCAGGGGTACTATTCTACTTGTGAAACAATTGCTGAACACAAATATGTGTATTTTGTTGCCGTAAAAGCAAACAGTATTATTACATTCAATTTTAAAATACCATGCAGAACTAACAAAATAACATTTAATTTCTCACATTTTTCTTTTTTTAGATTTTATTCATATTAAATTATGTTCCATATATAAATATTTGTGAGATGAAAGCCCTTTTTCTCATGAACAAAATGATATATAATAAGTGTGGGTGCACTTCATATGAAAAAAAGTTAACATGGATAAGCAGATCTATAGCTCAAATTCCAGGTTATGTTTTGGTTCAGAAATTGTACAATTGACTGTCCTTAAGGAGTATCTCAAATGGCTAGGTAGGTCACGGTGGTCCTCCCAGAACATAACTTGAAAAATTTTAAATAAAGCCAACGTAGACAAAAGCTCCTTACTTTTCAGGGTTGTAAACCACCATTCATAAAAAAAAACCAAAAAAAAAAACAATGCAACATTTTCACATATAGCAAAATAACAAATTCTTCCACCATATAGCTGCCAATTAATTCATGTCTACAACTTTCATGTAGGTAGTGCTTTTCCAAAACTCCAAGACCTCTGTACCTTAGCCTTATTTATCTACCTCTTTTACATCACACATCAAACATAGCTGAAATTTGTAGTCATTCTAATTTATGTAAAAAGCAATATATAAAAAAGGAAATATCGAAGATAAACGCTCAAATCACCAAGTGTGTGTCACTCAAAACCACATGGAGTGCAACAAATAAAATGAAATAGATAGTATGGTGAGAGCATATAAAGTAGTGGATAAAACAATGTATAAAACATGCAATTTACCATGTATCTGGGTACATCCTAAAAGTATAAAACACAGTACATAGTATAGCCTGTATATAATGTAAATAAATTATATGAGAAGAAAATGTCCCACTCACGTGGTGCTGAGCCGCTAGAAAGTGGCTCAGACTATCAGCGCCTTTTCCAATATATGTTTTGGAGATCAAATGCTGGAAACCAGATGTAAGTGTTCACCGAAGAATCACTACTTCCCTTTGTGTTGCCAAGATAGACACCAAATAAAGGGGTAGTTGCAAGAACAAAATACTTTAATGGTATCGATAAAATATATATATATATATATATATATATATAAATATAGACAGCATATACTGAATTTTCAAATAAAAGCCAACTGCAATCAGTGTCTACATTTATATATATATTTTATCGATACCATTAAAGTATTTTGTTCCTGCAACTACCCCTTCATTTGGCATCTATCTTGGCAACATGGAGGGGGACCACGGGAGGGGGCACCCTCAGGGCACTATAGTGTCAGGAAAACCACTTAGTTTTCTTGACACTATAGTGATCCTTTAACATGACTATGAAGAGTACTGTTTCTAGCTACTGTGGACCACAGCAGCTAGAAACAGTAATTTTCATAAAGCTGTGTTATGATTTATGGACACAGCACTCAGCATGCTTAGCCAGTCAGATAGAAGGCTGGCTAAGCATGCTGAGAGCTGTGTCTAAATAACATAACACAGCACTGATAATTACTGTTTCCAGCTTCTGGGGACTGTGACTCACAGTCCACAGCAGCTAGAAACAGTAACTTTTTAGTGCTGTGTTATGATATTTAGACATAGCTCTCAGCATGCTTAGCCAGTCAGTAATTTTCATACTGCTGTGCTGTTATTTATGAACACAGCTCTCAGCATGCTTAGCTAGCCTTCTA
This sequence comes from Pelobates cultripes, assembly GCA_933207985.1. NCBI lineage: Eukaryota > Metazoa > Chordata > Amphibia > Anura > Pelobatidae > Pelobates > Pelobates cultripes. The sequence goes on along the minus strand of OW240921.1, from coordinate 64,444,716 downwards.
TCTGATTGAGCTTCTTGAGAGTCACAGTCCACATGCTCAGAAACAGCCTGTGCACTGTGACTCTCAAGAAGCACAGTCAGATAGAAGGCTGGCTAAGCATGCTGAGAGCTGTGTCCATAAATCATAACAGCACTATGATTGCCATTTTTTTATTTTACTCGTATTTCGTGACCTGTAACTTTCAAAATAAGCTGAAATCCTAGACATATTATGTACTCTGAAAATCAGAACAACTAATTGAATATTTTTTTAATTACTTTCCTTAAGCTGCACTTATTATACACACATTATTATTGCCTAAACTGTGAAATAAATTTGAAAAAAATGCTTGTGTCCTTAAGGGTAAGTCCAGTTTTTGAAGCTGTGTCCTTAAGGGGTTAAAGATGTCTTATATCTCCTGTCTTTTCCTATGTTTTATGTATGGCCATCAAGGTCGCTAGCCTCTTCAGCCACTGTGACATTTTTGAGACCTCTGTTCCTGTTTTGATTCTTTCTTCCAACAACATCGTTTTGTTGGGCTCATTGAGTATGTATCATATGATGTTTATGAGTGGTATATACAGGTTCTGTTCATTTCACTGTTCTTAAAACTAGATTAGTCCTAACTGTCGGGTTCCCTACCATTCATCACCAACAGGTCTTGGCTACGTACACAAGCTCCACAACCCTTCTCCGATTCACATCCTACCTTAACCACGTCAATCCCAACACAGCCCGCACAGACCCTGAAACTCGGGTATACAAATCAGAATACGCGAATCAGGATACGCAATCTCTTGGCATCACTATACCTTTACAACATATATTTCATATGCCCGGTAATGGGCAACCTGCCACAGGTTAAGTCGGCACCTTATTTGGGCATTTCATTTAAGACATTTATTGATTTCGGATTAAGAATATAAATGTAATATTTAAACTCTGGGGAGTACATTATTGGCACCTGGTATACGGATAACATTATGTTACTGTTATGTTGCGGTAATCAGTTCCTGTCTGCAGATATTTGATCCTGTGGCTTTCCAAGACACCATGGGGCTGATACATGGGGGATACGGTGGTACTCACGATGTCCTGCTAACATGAATTTCCTCATGTCTTGTCAAATCCTATTTTTCAGGTTAACAATTTGGAGCACCTTTTGCTTTTCAGACCTTGCAACCAATTATCCGTTACGGTTCTTTTCTTAGCTTATAGACCTCTACTTCCCCTCTCTGCCTCTGGTAGGGGATACTGAAGATTTCAGTTACAACCATACCATTCAGAACTACACCAACTCTTAAACAAATTCATGTATGTTTTAGCCACGACGGCTCCCCCACAATATAGACCTTTTAGTGAGTAGGTTTGCTGGCCTATAGAGATCTAGGTGACCAATAGATGTTAAGTTTCCGGCATCTCTGCCTTGGCATTAGTGATCCCGCGAGGCCAACACCCATCCTCCATGTATGAGGTATTACGCCCCCCCCCCCGGGCCAAACATAGTTAGCCGCCTTGCACAGTGGCATAGAGAGGGCCTCACTTGTCACACCCAATCTCTCTCAGGATTTAAATGTCACCTAGAGGCCAACACCCCGCCATGACGTTCATTGGCCACAAATCACCTTGCGCCAAAGCATAGATAGAGCCTCTCAAGCCGCTTGGCAACTAGTAGGGCCTCACCTGTCACCTACCAAGTAAATTGCTTCGCCACTTGGCGCTAGCAGGCCAGTAAGACAAGTCTGGTGCACTACATCTACACGGAAAAGTGACACCTATCAGGTTCCATCAGGTCATGGACCATGCCTCGTATTCAGGCGGAACTACACAGACGCAACTTTCCTTTCCTAGTAACGGCCGAAAAAACGGAACTGTGCAGGTTCACATGTACCAATACGGAAATGCTGATGCTGGGGTAGGCACGAGTTGCTTGAGCAACTACAACCTCCATGCAACGTTCTCAGCCCTCGTGTTCTCTAAGGTATAAAAAAAATGAGTGACTGGAAAGACTAGAAATACGTTGTCGAACCATGCCATTAACAGCACGCTGACCCTCACAAGGTCCTCCGTAAGCATACAATCATAACTCAATTCAATATTGTGCACTTGCACCTGTAAGTTTAAATATCTAACGGGATATTGATTTTCTGTCACGCTATCCGACTTTTGGTCTGAATGTTTTACACTAATAGGTGAATTAGGAAATAGATAAGTTGTGACACCACACCTATCAGACACATTGTGACATCATTATTATACGAAACATGTCATCTTTAAGTTGAGCCGGCCCTACCTCATACTCATAGAAGGCACCATGGCTGATTTAATCAGTTGTTACTAACGGTACATTTGTTCTTTCGTGGTGAACAACTATTATAGTTAGTATTTCAGAAATACGTAGCTTCACGGTGAGGCCTACTTCAGCTTCCAGTATAATGCCCCATACGGGATCACATCGACTTCTATTTTAGGTCGTGGCCCCCTACATGGTTAAGTGTTGCTATTGACTGGATCAGTCATGTCAAGCCCAACTTGGACCCACACATAAGGTTCACAATATAACTAAAGGGGTTAGTTTTACTTTGGTTTAGTTACACAAATTACAGGTGGTTGGTTGTTAGCTTGACTTGTCCACCGTTATGGTCCTTGTAGATACTTTTAATTGTATATTCTTGTCGATACTGATACTAAGGACCTACGCTAAGGTGGTTTTCTACAGTAATGATACTTTTCCGCTTCTCAACCCCTTTCTACTCTATTAATTCCACTATATAAGTTGGTTAGTCAACTTGGCCCTCGCTATATTAAGCACTTATCTATGTTCATCTATCTCCGGGCTATCCCTTTATTTTCAGGCAACATGGGCTTATACATGTGACAGGTTCATGATTCACTTACTTTCCACAGTTTCTGCATAATTAGAAGTTGACATATGCCTTAATACTAGTCAGTTTAAGTTTGACGTCACAGGCTGGTATTTTCATATTCAGGGCACCTGGTTTAGTCTAAGTCACTCGTGTTACTCTTCAAATGTTGGCAAGGTATATATTGTTTGTCACTTACAAATTTACAACTATTTCCTTAGCCCTTGTAGGGCTCACGTTTCTGGCAGATTCCGATATTTCAATATACAAGGTATTACTCCTCCAGATTTTAAGGTATTTCAAGTTGTGCCCTTAGTGGTCTCGCAGCAATTGCTGTCACCAAGTCTTTTCCGTTACTATTCACGTCACAGGTAAGTAGCCCTTCAGTACATGATATTGGTTATTATGTCTCTGGTTATGTTCGCTATCTTATTTTGCCAGCTTCAATTTAGGCTATCTCACTATACCATCAAGTTACGCCTGACTGTCATCCAACATCACATGTTCTCTACTTTCCAACAAAGCCATTTTCCTTTCATCCCATCCAATTAGGCTATACTTAAGGGTATCCAAACCTGTCTAATTTGCTAGATTCAGCCACTTTCAAATCCTTCACTAACTCTGAAACCGCTATTATCTGCCCTTTTACGGCTTCCAGAGGCCACTGGAATTCACCATCAGTGGCCAACACCATGTACCATCTTGCTTTCAAAGCTCCTACCTAATTAAACATCAAGATCATTACATACTGACTACCCGCTACCAAAATGAGTCAAATGGGTCAACCCGTCCACATTACATGCTATCCAATGAATAAAATATGATGCAGGAGAAGGTTTCGATTCCTACCTCCTCACCTTAACGTATATCGCATCTCTTCTGCTACTGTCACTTCACAGGATTATCCTCACTACCTCCAAGGCATGTTATACGTACGGTTATCATTTAACACGGCTCGGAATGAACCCTAAACTTATTCATGACACTAGTGTTGGACAGGGGCCGCATCCACTGCACCAAGCCAACACGTTCCAGTCCATGTCATTACACGCTATGTCACTGGAAGTCATCAGCATATACAACATACATACTCAACTGACCTTTTCCTATCTCAGGTTTGCTAAATACAATCTTATGTCATATCATATTCCATGTAGCCCCGAACACAAATATATGTATATATATATAGATACACACACTCTTTATCTTGCCTCCCCCTCTCTCTCTTTTCTTCTGTCCCGGCCTCATTCCTTCCCTCCCTCCCCCCGCACACAAATACCCCTGCTCATATGGTCCCACCTAACATTATGAAAAATTTACTGGAGGGCAAGGATGGAAATTTGTTCTCACTTCTCATTGCCTCTCAAGATATCATGGACAAGAAGACATACTCATTTGGAGATTTATCAATTTTCCTGAAAGCCAGGGATCCTAAGCAGAGGGAAAAAAAACCCTCAATATTCCTGAATTTGTGCTGGCTTTTGGCATTTATAGGGATGTCAACTGTCTAATTTTCCGCACAGAAGAGAGGAATTTGACCTTTGTTCACAAGTTGGTGTAGCTGGGGCAGAAATACGGGGTTCGGCATTCTATAATTATCACCGTTCTTTTTTGGCTAAAGCAGCGGCAGCCCTGGCCCAGTATAATACAAAAAACTGACTGGATCCAGTTGAAAACCGAACTGTTCTGCAGACATTTTGCAGACTTTAGGGCATCAGCCTGTGCAATATGTTCCTCTACCTCACACATCTCAAACCTTTGTCCCAATGACACTAATATTCCTAACAACGCAAACAGAACTAATAAAGTAATCAAAGATAAATAGTTTTTTCTTTTTAAAATCACACATTTGTAACAATTTTAATGCAGGCACCTCTGGGTTCATTCACACACAAAATATATTATAGTACAGTGTTTCAATAAAAACTTTTCCACGGGTGTATACCAAAATTGACAAAATGTAAAGTTTGTGTAATTGTGCTTCCAGTATCACACAGAAAATAAAAAAATTTGAACAAGGATTTCTCTTGGCCCTTTTCACTCTCCCCCCTTCTCAACATGGCGAACGAATCCCATTGGAATCATCAGGGGTAAAAGAAACGATTTGATCATTGATCTGTCTTCCCCTTACTCCTCCGCTGTGAATTCTCGCTTCAATATGCAATCATTGATAATGCCATCCATGCTATTGTCACAGCAGATGTGAGAACCTGGTTGAGTAAAAGATATTGTCAATGCCTATACATCTTTTTGCCACTTCAAATTAAACCAGGCAACCCACGCAGTCCCCCTGCAGCAACGCCACCTCTCTGGCCCTCCAGGGCTATGGGGTGTCAGGCAGTCCTCTTAAGTTCCTAAAAAGTGAAAAAAACTCAACACAAACATGGCAATAATATATTATACATATATTGTATATGTATAATATATTATAAAAAAATATTTTATTATTATACATAATATAATGCCATTGTTACTGTACTTTGATATTAATATATAAATATATAGATATTATCTAAATACACTTTTAATGACGTATATATATATATGTACAAAATATTTTATACTATAACATAATAAATTGATATAAAATAATTTACTGGCTAATCAGGGCAACATCACTTATGGGTAGCTCCTCCCCAGTTGTTATAGGACAGGAATTCATTTGATTAATTAATCAGACAGGTGGGGGTTAGAATGTTCCTTCATCCTCACAGTCTTTTTTCCTGTCCTCAGTCAGACAAACAGGAATTTTATTTCCTAATAAATCTTATATTTTTATGGCCACCTCCCGCGTTTACCGTGGGATTACCAAACGAAGTTCAAGCCTCTCCATTTAAAGAATTCAGTAAACAGCCTGCAGGAGCAGCATTAACTGATTAGGTTCCGTTTAGGAACTGAACTGCAGCGTGGGAGATATTCATCTACAAGGAATTGCTTGGACTATCCAGGGGTTGGTGTTCACCTTACAATGACTCCCTTTATATCCCCCCCCTCCTCCCCCTATAGTATGGGGTGTATTCCCGTAAGAGCCTCTTGTGTTTCGGAGAGGTTATACCAATTCTTTTAAACTAAAGTTTGGCTTCTATTGTTTTTTGAGGTTAGATTCCTTTCTTGCTGCTAGAATTCTAAAATTCTGCCCAGTATCTTCCTAATCTAGTAATACTACCTGCTCAGGTAGAATTAGTTGCACCCCCCCACAGGGGAAAGCATTAGGATCTTTTTTTTCTGATTTATCTACTTGAAGAGAAGTCACAGAGAGCTCACCTGGAACTCTTAATGAGCAAAGTTTTTTTCTGTCTGCTCACGCAGAATATGGCGCTATAGTTTGGATCCTAGAAAGCACAGCATGCGTTCCACAACTTATGTGCATGCACGACCTACGGCTTTTTAAAGGGAAATAGCACATGCTTTATTTCTGGCTTTGGATTTTTCAAGCTATAGCAGAATGTTTAAAGCCTACGTCTGAGAAACTGATGTCCTCTAATACACCTAGAACTGAACCTCAATTTCGGAAGACAATTCAGATTATTTGGAATTTTCAGAAGGATGAGGATTTTGGATTCCAGATCAATTGACAGACTCATTAAAGGGAAACCCTTCGACTTCATGAAGAGAAGTCACAGACTCATGAGGCTGACAGATATTTCGAAGACCTTAAATCTATTAGACCAACAGTCCCAGTTCACTCTGCTATAAAAGACGTTAAAATTCAAAAAATTGAATAAATCAGAGAAGAAATCCTGGAACTCCATTCCTAAAATAAATGCTGCAGTCACTTGAATGGCAAAAAGAACAACTCTCCTTATTGATTCTATGGCATACCTAAGAGGATCAATGGAAAAGTGTATTATTATTATTATTATTGCCATTTATATAGCGCCAACAGATTCCGTAGCGCTTTTCAATATTATGAGAGGGGGGATTTAACTATAAATAGGACAATTACAAACGAGCTTACAGTCTATAGGAGGTGGGTTATAAAACACACTAGGACAGGAAATAGCAATCAAATAAGGTGGGAGTAAAGCAGAGATGGAGGAGAGAGTAAAGTGTGAGAGACCGTTATGTGTGGCGGAGGTTACTGAGAGGCCATAAGCTTTCCTAAAATGATGGGTTTTGAGGTACTTCTTAAACAATTGAAGACTAGGGGAGAGTCTGATGGTGGTAGGCAGGCTAATAGGAAGGGAGCCACCCGCGAGAAGTCCTGCAAGGGTGAGTTGGCCGTACAGGTGCGAGCAGTGGACAGGAGAAGGTCACGGGTAGAGCGGAGAGCCCGATAAGGGGCATACCTATGGATCTGTGAAGAGATATGAGGGGCTAGAATTGTTCAGTGCTTTATAGGTATGGGGTAGCACTTTGAATTGACTTCTATCGGATACAGGAAGCCAGGAGGACACCCAGTCAGAGAAGGAAGAAAGGCAAGCAGTGATACGTTGCAGGACGGCAGTGGAGAGGTTGGGGAGGAGAGATATATCTGGGTGTCATCAGCATACAGATGGTAGTGGAATCTAAATGAGGTAACAAGTTTGCCAAGAGAGGTAGTTTAAAGAGAAAATAGAAGGGGACCAAGAACAGAGTCTTGGGGGACTCCAACGGAGACAGGACGAGGGGAGGAGGTATCATTAGAAAAGGAGACACTGAAAGAGCGGGAGAGATAAGAGGAAAACTATGAGAGGACAGAGTCACAGAGACCGAGTAATTGAAGAGTTTGAAGAAGGAGAGCATGATCAACGGTGTCAAAGACAGCAGAGAAGTCAAGAAGAATTAGTATGGAGTACTGGCCTTTGAATTTAGCTGTGATTAGGTCGTTAGTAACTTTGATAAGAGCAGTCTCACTAGAGTGGAGAAGGCGGTAGCCAGATTGAAGAGGGTAAAGGAGAGAGTTAGAATTGAGGAAGTGAGACATACGGGAAAAAACAAGTCTTTCCAGAAGCTTTGAGGAAAAAGGGAGCAGGGATATGGGACGATAGTTAGAGGGGGTGACAGGTCAAGAGATGTTTTTTTCAGGATAGGTACCACAGTGGCATGTTTAAGGTAAGCAGCGACAACTCAGGAAGAGAGAGCCGTTTAAGATGTGTGTTAAGGAAGGCACAAGACAAGGGGAGAGAGATCTTATAAGGTGAGATGGGACAAGATCGAGAGGGCAAGTAGTGGGGTAAGAGGAAAGAGAAGCGCAGCCACCTCTTGTTCAGTAGCCGGGGAGGGTAGGAAAGGCATAATCTACGTGTGGTTGAAAAAAGAACAGCAAGATGGGGAGAATTATTTTCTTAGCTGTTCAATCTTGTCGGTAAAGTAGCATGCAGAGTTATCGGCTGTAAGGTTAGTTTGCAGGGTGGCCACAGCAGGGCAAAGAAGAGAGTTAAAGGTGTCAAAGAGACACCTGGGATTGCGGGAGCATGAACTAATGAGAGAGGAAAAGTATGACTGTTTGGCAAGGGCAAGGGTTGCGCTATATGAACACAATATGAATCTGTAATGGAGATAGTCTGCCTGGGTGCAAAACTTCCTCCAGGAGCATCTGTGCAGGTAGCGTGTCCGCCTCGAGGTGCATGTTTGGAGTGGGGCTGCAGCATTCAAGGCAGAGGTGCGGGTAGTGTTATATGTGGAGATGGCCAGTGAAGGACCGGAGAGGGAAGGAATGGATAGCAGTTGTGAATCAATATCAGCTAACAGCTGCTGGAGGTCAATAGAATTAAAGTTCCTCCTGAGTTGAAGGTGTTTAGGCTGAGGTTGTTGGGTGAGAGTAAACAATATGAGGGGGTGATCAGGGAGAGGAAATGGAGTGTTGCAGAAATTAGATACTGTACATGCATAAGAGAAAATGAGGTTGAGGGTATTGCCAACTACATGGGATGGGAGAATTAGCCAACTGTGATAGCCCGAGGGAGGAAGTAATTGAAAGTAGTTTAGAGGCTACTGAGGTCAAAGGTGGGTTAATGGGAATATTGAAGTCTCAGAGAATTAGGGATGGAATATTAGACCAGAGAAAGTAGGGTAGCCAGGCCTCAAGGAAGAGGAGAGGGGAACCAAGGGGGGATAAATAACGGCAATGTTAGCAGAGAAGGGTTTGAAAAGGCGAATCAAATGAATTTTAAATGATGGGAAAGAGAGGGAAGGGGGGTGGGTAGAGGATTGAAGGAGCAGTGTGGTAAGAAGAGAAACCCTACACCATGACCTTTACATTCAGAGTGTCTTGGGTTGTGGGTAAGTTAAGACCACCAAAGGATAAAGATGCAGGGTAGCAGTGTCAGAGGGGGAGAGCCATGTTTCTGTTAAGTCTAGGGAACGAGAGATTAAGAGGTTGTGGACAGCAGTGTAATATTGCAAATAGAGCATGCATTCCAGAGGGCAGTATTGAAGGAGGATTTAGAGGAAGAGTAGCATGAGATTGGTGTGATTCCTTGAGTTAGTACGTGGTGGGTTTGCTGAGATGGGACCAGGGTTTGGAGAGACAGTGGAGGTGGGAGTAGGATTTGAAAGTTTTGTAAGAGGCTATGTATATAGAAGATTTGGGAGGAGAAAGGCTGGAAAGGTATGTAGAATGCATGGGATCAATAGAAAGGGGCGTAAAGTGAAAGTAATGAAGATGGTGTTGCCAGGGACAGGTGGGCAGAAGGAAAGGGATATTTTAGTAATGAGAGAAGTGTGAAAGTGAAAAATAAAAGGGAGAAAATGTGTTTTGTTATATAGATATGAAGATTATACATATGCACATATATAATCATAGACAAATGTGACGGACCTCCCTGTACCCCTGGCTGGGTACCTCTGCCAAGGACCACTTTCTAGCTGGAACAGGGGATAAACCGCAGCTCTTCTTCCCACGGTTGCTGTGGCTTTACTAGGGCCCTGTAGCCGAAAGGGGAATTCACTCTAGACACCTCCAGGCACTGGACGACACCTAGTCCTTACAAGGACTTTCCCTGTTGAATCCTCCACACTGGAACAGTGATTAAAGAATAGAACTCGTGGCAAACTCACTTGAAAAGGGGAGTTTGTCACACATCTTCCCCTTTCCGGGGAGACTATCCAGACCCCAGACCTCCAATCGGTCTGGGTCTGTGATAGTCTGGTGGCCTTTACCAAAAGGCGTAGTTGTCGAGAAGGCCTCCTGCCACAAGTGCCCCTGGTTGAACCAAGTTGTCACTGGGCACGGAGTGCGCAGTTTCCTTCATCCGTGCCTGGTGGGCAGAGGCCAGCGGCGCTATAGCCAGCGGATCAGCTGGGTTGGTTGATGAGCCGTTAGGCCCCAGAACAAAGTGGTAGGTAGGGCAGAGGCCAGCAGCGCTCTGCCCTGTAGCCAACGTTACAGGGCTGGCCTGTGTAAACTCAGGATCTGGATAAAGGGCCCGCCAACTGCTTCCTGCCCAGGTGCCAGCTCTTACGCTGGGAAGATGTCAGGGGAGCGGCCGCTGACATCCTCATCTTGGCCGGGATTCAGCAGTTGGGGATCTGGACGGGCTGCCCAGCATCCCTGTAGGGCTGGTGCAGAGACCTCAGTCCCATCTGCACCATCCATGCCAGGGGGCTTGTGTCTGGACGACAGCCCCAGCTGTCTCCACTCCCTGTATCTTTCCCTGTAGTTGGGGAAGGGGTCCGACTGTCCCCTCCCAAGGTGACTCTAGCTGCGCTCTCCACTGGGGAGAGAGGACGATATACTCCTCTCCCTGTAATGCATACTGCCGCTGGGAAGAGGGACCGGCTGTCTCCACTCCCTGTGTTGCGCACTGCCGCTGGGGAGTGAGAGCGATAGTCTCCACTCTCAATAACTTGCCCTGCCGCTGGGGAGTGAGACCTGTTGTCTCCACTCCCTGTAACATATTTTGCCGCTAGGGAGGAAGGACGACACACTTCTCTCCTTGTAATGCATACTGCCGTTGGGGCGTCTCCACTACCAATAACTCGCCCTGCCTCGTGGGAGTGAGACCGGTTGTTTCCACTCCATACTCTGCCACTGGGGAGGAAGGACGACACAATTCTGTTTGCCACTGGGAAAAGAGACCAGCCGTCTCCTTTCCCTGTAACCCACACTGCTGCTGGGGAGTTCTCCACTCCCTGAGTTGCACACTGCAGCTGGGGAGTGAGACCGACCTAATCACATACTTTAGGCATGGATTCTCAGTTCTTGTTATGTGTTACTGACAAAGAACACCCCAATATGTGCTCAGCAACATCTCCCGAGTACAACAGTGCCCCCAATATACAGGTTTTATGGGTTTTTGCAAACTTACAGGGGTCAAATGTAGGGCTTTCCCCTTTTCCATGTTTGCACATTGAAATTTGCCAGATTGGTTTGCTGGGCCTATGTTGCCTCTGAGACCGTATAGCAGCCCAGGAATGAAAATCAACCCAATCATGGCATACCATTTGCAAAGGTAAATAACCCACGGTATTCAAAATCGGGTATATCCAGTCTTTTGTTGTAGCCACAGACGCTTGCCAAAGTTAGCATTCATATTTGTTTTTTTGCATTTTTTTTTTTTTTTACACAAAAGCTGCACTTTTACTGGTGATTTAGTCGTTGTGATAAGTTTTTCTGTTGTAAACACTCATATTTGTGTTCAGCGAAGTCTCCCATGTACAGGTTTTATGGTGGTTTGAAAAGGTACAGGGTCAATATAGGGCTTGCCCAATTGTTTGCCAGATTGGTTTGCTGGGTCTGTGTTGCCTTTTGAGACCATATGGTAGCCCTGGAATGTGAAATAACCCCATCATGGCATACCATTTTCAAATGTAGATAACCCAGGGCATTCCAAATGGGGTATTTACAGTCTTTTGTAGTAGCCACTTAGTCACTAACGCTAGCCAATTTGTTTTTTTATAAATGTTTTTTTCTTCAATTTATAATATATATATATATATATATATATATGTATATATAATACTTGAGTGTGTGTGTATATATTTGAAGGCTTGGCCTGTAGTTGTGGGAGGGGCTTGAATTCCCTTTAAAAGGGCTTCCAATCCACTCCCACCTTACCATTGCTGGTCTGGCGAGTCTGAAACGTTTACTTCCGGTTCAGACCGCCATTTTGGATTTTCTTACCTGTCTTCCTCGTGGTCTCCTGGTCCGGTGCTTCCCTGGCTCTGCTACCCATCATTGGTGTCCGCACAGCCTGTTCATTACTTTGCCACCAGCTCCTCACCGCAGTAAACCGTAAGTCTGGCCCCGTTCGTTTGAACCAGTGTTCGGTTCTTTTCATTTTCGTACAAATGCGCCGTTCGGCTAAATTTCCTTATCTACTCGCATGTTTACATTACTTAATGATATATACAAATAAATTATCCGTTCGATTTTCGAACTACATTTAGGATATATCCATTCGTATGTTTCAACACTCTACCTAGTTCTTTCGGTGATTACAACAACTCACGACATTCAACCAGTACTGCAGGGGATTTTGCCCCTACTGGTTACAAACGTTACTACAGTCACAAAAATTCTACTGAAGTAAATATAAATGTTGAAGCCCAGATGTTGTGACCTGATATTCCTGACCTTTTTCCACAGGTTCATACCAGGGGTTCGTACTTAGGAATTGTGATTTCTGACATCTGTGTCAAATTGTATTTACTTTCTAGGTTGGTTGGAATTTAATTTATGATTCATTCTTGGGACCAATGATATATATTAAATTAGTTACGTGTGTTAATTTACTCTTTTAGTTTCTTGAACGTCAGACGGTAGCTTTTACAAGCACAGAAGCCGTCATCATCTTCCGTCTAAATCTACCCTCTGCATAGTGTTGGGTAGGTTCTTTTTGATTTAGGGCCCATGATCTGGCCAAACTACTACCTTACACTCAGACGTTTATATATCAAATCTCATGTCCACAGGTCAACACCTCAATACTATTACAATTGCTGTTTACCTCTACATTGACAGCTCGGCCTGACTCACATATCAGGTACTACGCCAGAACCCACTACTTTCTATGTTCAGAGTGGTACTGGTCCTAGGTCACGTGGCCCAATTAGATATTTTCTGGTCTTAATCCATAGGCTAGTGGTTCCACGAGGCCAGCACCCCCATACTCATACTCCGAGGTATACGTCCATCGGGTCAAATCATAGCTAGCCGCCTCGTACTGTTGCACAGAGAGGGCCTCACCTGTCACTCCCATTCTTTCTTATGCTTTAATTGACACCGAGAGGCCAACACCACGCCACAACATTCGGTGGCCTCATTTTCCCAGGCCGCATGGCAACTATCAGGGACTCATCTGTCATTCTCACAAAGCATAATGTTTCACCGCTTGGTATTTAGCTAGCCCCACCAGTACCCACCCAATTCATTACAGGATGATTGATTAAGCCACTTTTATATTTTTCAGTTATGTCACAAACTCCTGATATCCCTGAGGAACTTTCACTACCTAGCACACCCACTAGGCCTGGTACCCCTGTTCCTGGTACAAATGTGAATAGCCTTTTTCCCTAAGATCATGGACCATCCCATGTCTCACAGCAGAACTCATAAGACGCTGCATCTCTTTCCCAGCTACTGCTAGGAAGGCGGAATTGTTTAGGTTACTGAACACTACCACCGACATCTCCGAGGCAGGGGAAGGCACTAGTGGGACTCAATTACCAGCTTTCCATGCCATGATGACTTCTCTAATGGCATCTATTGGCACAATTAGTGACAGACTGGATAAATTGGAGGCTGGTGGTGCTAATCAGTCCACTGCCAATACTACGGTTACCAGTCATCCTCTCACTAATACTATGCCCGGTAATTCCTTTGAATCTATTGCGGTTATAGAATCAATTAATCCCTCGCATATGGTCCCATCTCACCTAAAAAAGGGCATTCTGGAAGGCAAGGACGTTAACCTGGTCTCATTGATCATTGTCTCCCAGGATGTCCTAGAGAACAGGATCTTTGCATACGTGGATATTTCAGTAGTACTAAGGGCTAGAGACCCCCGGCTGAATAAGAAACTGTCCACCCCTGAATTCATGCTGGGGTTTGGGATTTATAGAGATGTCTACTGCTCAGTTTACAAGATGGTGGATCTGGGGCACAAATACGGTGGTACCGCTTTTTATGACTGCAGAGTGCAAAGGTGGCTGCGGCTCTGGCTCAGTTCAATTTAAGCATAAATTGGAACACATTGGACACTGAGCGTTTCTGCGGGCACTTTGCAGGCCTCAGGCCCCCAGCTTGTGCAGTATGTGCATCAGCAACGCATAGCACCAATTTCTGCCCGAATTCGGCAGAAATTGAACAAAACCAAGCGGCTTCTAACTTCCAAAGACCTGCTAGAGGATTAAAAGACAAACTGGGCAAGGATATTGAATTTTTAGGCAAATCCCAAGTTTGCAATAATTTTAACGCGTGTGATTGTGGTTTCAGCTCTTGCAGGTTAATGCATGTATGTTCACACTGTTTCAGTGCCCATTCCAAGACAATGTGCCCAAATAAAGCATTTCCTAAACCATATCTCATGTGCGTGAACCTCACATTATTTACCACTTTGTTACAACTACACCCATCACGCCATTTCAGTAACTACCTTATAAAGGGACTGACTGAGGGATTTCACACTGGGTTGATACATTTACCTACAGGCACGCTGGAATGTGACAACCTACAATCCACATTAGATGACCCACAGTTGGTACATAAACTTATCATGACCGAGGTGAACGAAGGGTTTTTGTTGGGCCCATTCTTTTCACCACACTTCACATCTTGGAGAACCAACCCCATTGGGGTTGTCACAGGGAAGAATTCACTCAAACCTAGACTGATCATTGATTTATCTGCGCCACATTCCTCCACGGTCCCCAGCCTAAACTTACTCATACCTTCCGAAGAATTTTCACTACATTACGCCACTATCGACCATGCCATTGGTGCCATCATTAAAGCAGGCACAGGGCATGGTTAAGCAAAACGGATATAGTGAATCCCTTCAAGTTACTTCCCATGCACCCTTCCCTTTGGCACCTTCACGGCATTAAATGGCAAGGGTATATTATTTCTTCACCCGTCTCACTTTTGGCTCCAAAAGTAGCCCACATATTTTTGACACATTTGCAGAGGCTTTGTGTTGGTTATTACTTAATGTGTGTAAATGTCCTTCGCTTATTCACTATCTGGATGATTTCCTCACAATTGAGAACAACACACTCCCCCCAAGTAGTTTGAGACACATGTTGGCTTTGTTTGAATCCCTCACTATCCCAGTCTCCCCACACAAGACGTTGGGTCCAGACACCAACATGCAATTTTTGGGGATCCAACTAGACATGGTACACATGCAGGCTAGCCTCCCTCAGGACAGAATTGAGTGTACCCGGGCAAGTATCGAACACTACCTACTACAAGGGTGTTGCACCCGGAAAGAACTTCAATCACTGCTGGGGTCGTTCAATTTTGCCATGAGGATCATTCCACAAGGTAGATCTTTCATTTCACATCTACTATCCCTATCTCCACAATTCACCTCAGACACTTAACGTATCACGTTAGACGACCACGCAACCTCTGATTTACGTATGTGTTTTTTTTTCCTCACCTCTTGGAACAGGTGAGCCATGTTTATACCACCCCCCTCTGACGCTTCACCTACACTGTGGACAGATGCCACAGCAAACATAGGTTTTGCAGTAATCTGGGGAGATCAATGGCTTTGGGGACCATGGCTGACCGAAGTCAAATCACTGCCCAAATTCACCGAGACCTCAGCTTTATTTGAGCTGTACCCAATCGTAGCGGTGGCCATTGCCTGGGGACCACATTGGTCCGATCACACGGTTAGGTGCTACTCGGATAATATGGCTACATGCCATATTGTCAATAAAGGCTGGTCAGCATCCCTGGTAATTATGAGACTCCTAAGATGACTCACATGGGTAGCGGCCACCTGTCAATTCTATATCACATGTATTCACATTCCGGGGTGCACAAACACTGGTGCTGATCACTTGTCTCGATATCGTTTTCAGGATTTCTTCACGACACTACCCTCCGCTTCCAGACTGGCAACTCCTGCCCCACTTTTCCAAGACATGATAATGGATTAGAGGCTTTGTTAGATCACGCACATCACATTTCTCACCTCGCACTTTCAGTAAACACTAGGAACAAATACGACAGGGCTTTTCACGTATTCAAGAAATTCATCACTGAATTCCACATCCACGACATGTTCATGTTAGAATCAATATTGTGTGTCACTTCTTTTTGCCACATCAACCATAAATTATCATTCAACACTATAAAACTGTACCTTATGAGCATTCAGCACCACATGCTTATCCAACAACCCAACGCTACAGGTTTCCTGACCCCATATCAAATTAAGACAGTAATAAAAGGCATTAAAAAATTGGACGCACAGGTCCCCTCACAAAGATTACCCATAGACAACAACATATTCCATTCACTAATCAATTTATTAGATTCTTCTCCTTTCAAACCCATAACTAATACTGTAATAAAGATAGCTATATATTTAGCTTTTTATGGGTTCCTCCGTCCCAGCAAATTCACAACTAGGACAATTACAACCACCGACTACCTAAGAACTATGGACATACAAAAACATAACGACCATTACTTACTATTCTTCAAACAATCAAAAACCAGCACCATAGATCATACTATTGAAATCCCCTTGTATCCTACTCATAGTAATTGTTGCCCAGTACAAGTTTTTGACTTTTATTTCCTTTCACTCCACAAACAACCTCTACAACCTTTGCTCGAACTGCATGGAAACATTCTGACTACAACAAAATTTATGCTTTATGTATGACTACTGTTGACTAGGCTCGGCCTAAACCCCAATCATTTCTCAGGTCACTCTTTCCGAATTGGGGCAGCATCTACAGCAGGGCCAGATTAAGAGCCCAGTGGGCCTGGTGCTGACAATTATGACGGGCCTAATTACAGAATCATATCGACCAAAAACAGTAAAACACTCCCAAGCATCATGTATCTGATGGAGATGGAGATGGTGCTGGAGAGAAAGAAAACAGCAGCTATAAGAAAACACATACCCTAGGCTAATCTCTCTCTAATTTATGTTTTCAGCTTTCAAGTAAATCCATAACCCCTAACAGCAACGTCCAATCAAGCAGGAAGTCAATGGGCACGATAAAAGGGTTTGCCACTGACACAAATCACGTAACCTGCCAAAACGGGCAAACATGCCCAAAAAGAGGACATTTCTGCTCAAAGAATTAGAAGGCCAGCCTGACATGAATGCATGTCAGGCTGCCTGCCAATCATGCAGCTGGCCAACTAAGGGCATACTATGCAGACAGCACCCTGAGCTTGGCATAAATGCATCTAATGATGCACTCGCTCAACGCTTTCTAAGGACTGTCCCCTAGCACTCGCTGGTCCACTTGTCTCCTTACCTTCTTACTAGCAGGCAGAAGCTCCTGGTATATGGTCTGGGACAGAGAAAAGCTGTATGCAGTGAGTGTAGAAGAAAGGGAACATGCCACAGTGTTGGAGAGACCAAAGTCAGCATTACCTTAAAGGATCACTATAGGGTCAAGAACACAAACATGAATTCATGACCCTATAGTGTTAACACCACCATCTAGCCCCCCTGGGCCCCTCATGCCTCCATAAATATAGCAAAATCTTACTATATTCAAGCCTGAAGCTGTAACTCTGCATGCTGTTATACTCATAAAAACAAGCAGTCAGCTGACATCATTAGAAGTGGTGGCCTGATCCAATCACAGTGCTTCCTCATAGGATTGGCTGAGACTGACAAAGAGGCAGATCAGGGTCAGAGCCAGCATGATTCAAACACAGCCCTGGCCAATCAGCATCTCCTTATTTAGATGAATTTAATGAATCTCTATGAGGAAAGTTCAGTGTCTGCATGCAGAGGGAGGAGACACTGAATGTTTGGATGCATTTTAGGCAGCCATGACCCAGGAAGGATCTCTAACAGTCATCTAAGGAGTGGCCAGTGAAGTTATCACTAGGATGTAATGTAAAGACTGCATTTTCTCTGAAAAGACAGTGTTTACAGCAAAAACCCTGACGGTAATGATTCTATGATTCTACTCACCAGAACAAATTCAATAAGCTGTAGTTGTTCTGGTGACTATAGTGTCCCTTTAACTATATTCATTGTCAGCCAGTCCACACAAGTTTTGTTCCCATACATCCCTCTTCAGTTTCCATACTTAAGTAAGAGTATGTGAAAAGTAGTTAGGGTTGCCACCTTTCTTGGAAAAACATACCGGCCTTGCTAATTTGCATAATTAAATATGTATGGGTGACATCATATGATGTAAATCACAAGGAGTGGCATAAGAGAAAAACGCTGTAAAATCACCAAAAAACTACTTAGTTTGATTCTGCTGTATAGATGGATTCCTCCCAGTGCCCCATGTCTCCCAGTGCCCTCATGACTCAGTGCCCCCATGTGTCGATTACTCCAGGCCTCAGTGTTCCTATGTATCAGTGTCTCAGTGCCCCATGTCTCCCAGTGTCCCCTAGTGTCGTGTCCCCAGGTCTCCCAGTGATCCTATGTATCAGTGTCTCAATGCCCCATGTCTCCCTGTGTCCCCATGTATCCCAGGGTCCCCATGTCACTAGGAAGACGGGGAGACCTGGGGACACGGGGAGACCTAGGGACACGGAGACACCAGTGACACTGGGAGACTAGGGGACTCTGGCTGGGACACATGGGGACAATGGGAGAATAGAGGACACTTGAAGACATGGGGACACAGACACCAGGGACACAGACACTAGAGACACTGGCTTGGGGACATGAGGACATTGAGACATGGGGGCACTGGGAGACATGGGGACACTGAGACACCAGGGGCACTGTGTCCCCATGCGTCTGTCATAATATGTCCCAATGTCCCTTAGTGTCTCAGTGTCTGCCATAATGTCTCCCAGTGCCCCTTAGTGTCTCAGTGTCTGCCATAATGTCTCCCAGTGCCCCTTAGTGTCTCAGTGCCTGCCATAATGTCTCCCAATGTCCCTTAGTGTCTCAGTGTCTGCCATAATGTCTCCCAATGTCCCTTAGTGTCTCAGTGTCTGCCATAATGTCTCCCAATGTCCCTTAGTGTCTCAGTGTCCTGCCATAATGTCTCCCAGTGTCCCTTAGTGTCTCAGTGTCTGCTATAATGTCTCCCAATGTCCCTTAGTGTCTCAGCGTCTGTCATAATGTCTCCCAGTGCCCCTTAGTGTCTCAGTGTCTGCCATAATGTCTCCCAATGTCCCTTAGTGTCTCAGTGTCTGCCATAATGTCTCCCAGTGCCCCTTAGTGTCTCAGTGTCTGCCATAATGTCTCCCAATGTCCCTTAGTGTGTCTCTTGCGTCCGCTATAATGTCTCCCAATGTCCCTTAGTGTCTCGTGTGTCTGCCATAATGTTCCCAGTAGTGCCCCTTAGTAAGTCTCAGTGTTCGCTATAATGTCTCCCCCAATGTCCCTTAGTGTCTCAGTGTCTGCCATAATGTCTCCCAATGTCCCTTAGTGTTCAGTGTCTGCCATAATGTCTCCCAATGTCCCTTAGTGTCTCAGTGTCTGCCATCATGTCTCCCAATGTCCCTTAGTGTCTCAGTGTCTGCCATAATGTCTCCCAGTGCCCCTTAGTGTCTCAGTGTCTGCCATGATGTCTCCCAGTGTCCCTTAGCGTCTGTGTCTGCCATAATGTCTCCTAATGTCCCTTAGTGTCTCAGTGTCTGCCATAATGTCTCCCAATGTCCCTTAGTGTCTCAGTGTCTGCCATAATGTCTCCCAATGTCCCTTAGTGTCTCAGTGTCTGCCATAATGTCTCCCAGTGTCCCTTAGTGTCTCAGTGTCTGCCATAATGTCTCCCAGTGTCCCTTATTGTCTGTGTCTGCCATAATGTCTCCCAGTGTCCCTTAGTGTCTCAGTGTCCCCATGTCTCCCAATGTCCCTTAGTGTCTCAGTGTTTGCCATAATGTCTCACAATGTCCCTTAGTGTCTCAGTGTCTGCCATAATGTCTCCCAGTGTCCCTTAGTGTCTCAGTATCTGCCATAATGTCTCCCAGTGTCCCTTAGTGTCTCAGTGTCTGCCATAATGTCTCCCAGTGTCCCTTAGTGTCTCAGTGTCTGCCATAATGTCTCCCAATGCCCCTTAGTGTCTCAGTGTCTGCTATAATGTCTCCCAATGTCCCTTAGTGTCTCAGTGTCTGCCATAATGTCTCCCAATGTCCCTTAGTGTCTCAGTGTCTGTCACCTCTAGTGTCCCTTAGTGTCTCCGTCTGCCATAACTCCCAGTGTCCCTCAGGTCTCCTCAAGTGTCTGCCATAATGTCTCCCAGGCTCCTTAATGTCTCAGTGTCTGCCATAATGTCTCCCAATGTCCCTTATGTCTCATTGTCTGCCATAATGCTCCTAACGTCCCTAGTGTCTCAGTGTCTGCCATAATGTTCCCAATGTCCCCTTAGTGTCCTCTAAAGTGTCTGCACATCTCCCAGTGTCCCTTAGTGTCTCAGTGTCTGCCATAATGTCTCCCAGTGTCCCTTAGTGTCTCAGTGTCTGCCATAATGTCTCCTAATGTCCCTTAGTGTCTCAGTGTCTGCCATAATGTTTCCCAGTGTCCCTTAGTGTCTGCCATAATGTCTCCCAATGTCCCTTAG
This sequence comes from Pelobates cultripes, assembly GCA_933207985.1. NCBI lineage: Eukaryota > Metazoa > Chordata > Amphibia > Anura > Pelobatidae > Pelobates > Pelobates cultripes. The sequence goes on along the minus strand of OW240921.1, from coordinate 64,424,269 downwards.
TGTCTCAGTGTCTGCCATAATGTCTCCCAATGTCCCTTAGTGTCTCAGTGTCTGCCATAATGTCTCCCAATGTCCTTTAGTGTCTCAGTGTCTGCCATAATGTCTCCCAATGTCCCTTAGTGTCTCAGTGTCTGCCATAATGTCTCCCAATGTCCCTTAGTGTCTCAGTGTCTGCCATAATGTCTCCCAATGTCCCTTAGTGTCTCAGTGTCCCCATGTCTCCTTGCAGCCTTTCCCCCATCCCTTACTGCCCTGAGCTGTAGGTTGTCTCTGCAGGGTGGGAGTTGCTGTCTGGACTCTCTGTAGCTGCACCCCTGCAGATCAGTGAGTATAGATAGACAGGGAGGGATATGCTGGAACTTCCTTTCCCTGCCTGTCTCCACATACACAGTGACCCCTACTGGCCAGTGCTGGTATTGCAGAGTAATCTCTTGTTTATACTGAGAAAAATACCAGCATTTGTATTGCCGGTATCACTGCAATATTGGCACCAGCCAGGCAGCCTCAAATACTGGCTGTGCCAATAAAATAAAAGCCAGGTGGAATCCCTAAGAGTAGTGTGTGAAAAAAAATTTTTTTTTTTTTTTTAAATCAATGGGCCTATTCCATGGGCCTGGGCCTGGAGCTGCAGCTCCATCAGCCCCTATGTTAATCCGGCCCTGATCTACAGCATCTGCTAATCACGTACCCACTCACATTATCAAGGCAATGGGGCATTGGAAATCCTCAGCCTACACCCTCTACATACCTAATCCGATTAAAGAATTAAGACAAGCTTTCTGTGACTTATCTAAATAAATAAAGTTGGTTAACCGTATTACGTCTTATGGTATTTTTCTTTTGCCCACTTTTATTACAGGCCTATTGCTTTGTCGGTTCCGGCACACTACAACCAACTGGTTCCAACTCATTGCTGTTATGGTTATTATATGCAATATTTCTGTATACAGCTATATTGCCCCGACTACAAATTTGAAGGCTTGGCCTGTAGTTGCGGGAGGGGCTTGAATTCCCTTTAAAAGGGCTGCCAATCCACTCCCACTTTACCAATGCTGGTCTGGCGAGTCACCCCTCCCACCACTCCCTCTATTCATAAACACCCTCTAAGGTAGGCCCACTTTTATTACAGGCCTACTGCTTTGTCGGTTCCGGCACACCACAACCGACTGGTTCCAACTCATTGATGTTATGGTTATTATATGCTAGATTTCTGTATACGGCTATATTGCCCCGACTACAAATATATATATATATATACACAAATATACATACATGCATATATATGCACGCACACACACATACATATATGTGTGTATGTATACATACAATACGTGTGTGTGTGTGTGTGTATACACACACACTTTTATTTCCTATATATGTATAATATATTATAAATTAAAGCATTTTGATGGACACAAGTCTCTTTTCAGCTATGTAACTATGTAATATATCAGACTATGTAATAATATATAGTGCAGCCAACCCCCCCTTGTTTCATATGTATATATATATATATATATATATATATATATAATAAATGAAATAAAGATGCACTCTGCGGTCTTTAGAAGAAATCACTGGTATTTAATATCCAACAAAGTTACATAAATCCGATCGACGTTTCGACCTCCAGGTCTTCCTCAAGATCAATTTATAAACATATATGACAGAAATATATAGGAAATGAAAGAAGGTTACTCACCAATCATGCAGTGTTCCCTCATTCCAGTGGTCCAAACCCGGAAGAGTGCATAATGCGTCACGTGACGTGTGACATGTGCAGTGTGGGCGTGCCCATCTCCCAGACATGGTTGCTAGGAGACCAATAAACTATGATGGAACAGTGAATAGCTACAGTCCGGTGGTTCGGAACTTTGAGAAATAATGTGTGTGGTGGCAAATAGGCAAATTGCGCTAAGTGAAACTGCCAAGTTATATTGATTAAAAGGTGCAACAGTGTGTAGAGAAAATGTGTGGACTCTAAGTCCAAGTGTACATAGTGTGATGTCACACAAGGTGACCTGAGTATTAAGTGCCGCATGCACCATTTAAAGATGACAGTAAATGTGTGTGAATGGTATAGATCATGCACATAGTAAAATCAATACCAACGAAGACAATATTGAAGGTACATCATAAAAAGTTTCAACAAGCATACCATGGAGCAGTGTCATTGAATTAACAATTAGAAAGATCACTTTCCAATACCTAAAGCATGTAATAGGCAAATGCTTAATAATCATACCTTAATTGGCTAATGGGCTAAGAGCAGATAGTCTGCTGAATATACTAGGATAAATATAGTACTGAAACCCCAAAACAAAACAGAAGAAAGAGAACAGAAGCCAGCAAACATCACCAATAAAGCAAGACACAAGTAATAATCCCTGAAATCCAGACTAAGGAAATCTATCTAGGCATGGCCAGAACATACTATAATTAACTCAGCATCAAAGCATATTAAGAGAGATACATAAACTTCCTATGTCAGGGAGAACAGTAAATAGAATCTAACTCCTAACACAACAAAGTATCTACACCCAGGTCTATTATAAGGATACTAGCATATACTAATGAGTGACCCAAAAAAGGACTAACTGAGGATCATAGAGGAAAGACTACCGATAATACAAAATAGTACATAGGTGCATCACTAAACCTCAGTTACTAGTGAGACTATGGCTCCACAGCAGTGTACAGGCAAAATAAAGTCAAAGTAAAGTTGTACAGCCAAGATAGAGTATCTACAGAAAAAATATATACAAATATACATATATACAACCTCATACATGGACAAAATTCCACTAAGATCCAAAGAAAAAGACTGCATTAACCCTAAACTGGGGTGTATGCTCCTAAATTTCCTAAGGATCTCATAATGGCATATCAGAGAAACACTGAAAACACAGTGTTTTCATTCAGTCCTCTTGGAGTCACAGTGTCAAGTTGATATATCCAGCGTGCTTCACGTTGGAGTAACATTCTCGATCTGTCACCACCTCTTGGTGGGGTCGGGATATGGTCAGTCGCTATAAAGCATAACATAGGTAGTCTGTGTGAAAAGGCCAGAAAATGTTTTGCCACCGGTTTGTCACTGTAGTTATCCCGGAATGCGGTGGTAATGGTCGAATGGTGTCCACGTATTCGATCCCTCAGAGTAAGGTTAGTTTTGCCCACATAGGACAATCCGCAGGGGAAAGTGATCAAGTAGATCACATGGTCTGTAGTACATGTGATGTGGTGTGCAATATTAATTATTTGGCCACTGTGGGGATGTACAAATGTACTACCGCTGAGCATGTGACTGCAGGCTACACAGCCACTGCACTTGAAACACCCTTTTCTTATGGTTTTGGAAGTGGGTTGGTAACAGTATATATGGTCGTTCCTGACCAACATGCCCCTTAGACTTCTGTTCCTCTTATAGCTAAAAATTGGTCATTTTTGAAATATAGAAGGGAGCTGTTTGTCCACCTGTAATAATCCTCAATTCTTATTGATGGATTGTTTCACTGTAGATGTGCAAGTGTCACCTCGAGTTTAGCCCCATTGTTAATCTCTGATTCCCATATTTCAACAGCTCGAGTATGAGCTTCTTGAAGGGTACGGACCTGGTATGCTCTGGCCAACCTGCTCCGTGGTATGCTTGTTGAAACTTTTTATGATGTACCTTCAATATTGTCTTCGTTGGTATTGATTTTACCATGATTTTACTATGTGCATGATCTATACCATTCACACACATTTACTGTCATCTTTAAATGGTGCATGCGGCACTTAATACTCAGGTCACCTTGTGTGACATCACACTATGTACACTTGGACTTAGAGTCCACACATTTTCTCTACACACTGCTGCACCTTTTAATCAATATAACTTGGTAGTTTCACTTAGCGCAATTTGCCTATTTGACACCACACACATTATTTCTCAAAGTTCCGAACTCCCGGACTGTAACTATTCACTGTTCCGTCATAGTTTATTGGTCTCCTAGCAACCACGTCTGGGAGATGAGCACGCCCACGCGGCACACGTCACACGTCACGTAACGCATTACACATACTTCCGGGTTCGGACCACTGGAATGAAGGAACACTGCATGATTGGTGAGTAACCTTCTTTAATTTCCTATATATTTCTGTCATATATGTTTATAAATTGATCTTGAGGAAGACCTGAAGAGGTCGAAACGTCGATCGGATTTATGTAACTTTGTTGGATATTAAATACCAGTGATTTCTTCTAAAGACCGCAGAGTGCATCGTTTTTTCATTTATTGTCTATACTCAGCGTGGGATTGCACCAGGGCATATTTTTTACATTTATACAACATGAAAGGGTGAGTGCCACTATACTTATATACGTGTGTATATATATATATATATATATATATATATATATATATATGATCAGATCACATTTTATGACCAATTTGTGCAGAAATCCATATCATTCCAAAGGGTTCACATACTTTTTCTTGCAACTGTATACATAGAGATATATATCCCAGTAGCCCCCCTATGTGTGTGTGTGTGTGTAATATTTTTTTTTTTTTACTTTAGCAGCCTGGGGGACTCTCTGACAGCTCAGACAGTACCCCTGCAGGCAGCTCCTACACTCCTATTGCGGCGATGTGATCATGGTGATCACATGGCCCTGGAGGGCCAGGGTGGCCGGAGCTGCTGCAGGGGGGCTACTGGGATATATATCTCTATGTATACAGTTGCAAGAAAAAGTATGTGAACCCTTTGGAATGATATGGATTTCTGCACAAATTGGTCATAAAATGTGATCTGATCATCATCTAAGTCACAATAATAGACAATCACAGTCTGCTTAAACTAATAACACACAAAGAATGAAATGTTGCTATGTTTTTATTGAACACACCATGTAAACATTCACAGTGCAGGTGGAAAAAGTATGTGAACTCCTAGACTAATGACATCTCCAAGAACTAATTGGAGTGAGATGTCAGCCAACTGGAGTCCAATCAATGAGATGAGATTGGAGGTGTTGGTTACAGCTGCCCTGCCCTATAAAAAACACACACCAGTTCTGGTTTTGCTTTTCACAAGAAGCATTGCCTGATGTGAATGATGCCTCGCACAAAAGAGCTCTCAGAAGACCTACGATTAAGAATTGTTGACTTGCATAAAGCTGGAAAGGGCTATAAAAGTATCTCCAAAAGCCTTGCTGTTCATCAGTCCACGGTAAGACAAATTGTCTATAAATGGAGAACGTTCAGCACTGCTGCTACTCTCCCTAGGAGTGGCTGTCCTGTAAAGATGACTGCAAGAGCACAACGCAGACTGCTCAATGAGGTGAAGAAGAATCCTAGAGTGTCAGCTAAAGACTTACAAAAGTCACTGGCAAATGCTAACATCCCTGTTAGCTAATCTACAATAATGAAAACACTCAAAACAAGAAATGGATTCTTAAGTGGAGTGCATACCTTCCTCACAGAGGGAAGCCACTGCTGTCCAAAACAAAACACATTGCTGCATCGCCATAGCTCTTGGTAATAAGAGCACCTGATGTTCCCACACAGCAGTACTGGCAAAAATATTCTTGTGGACAGATGAAACCAAAGTTGAGTTGTTTGGAAGAAACACAACACCATGTGTGTGGCGAAAAAGGCACGCAGCACCAACATCAAAACCTCAATCCCAACCCTCGTGAAGTATGGTGGTGGGGCATCATAGTTTGGGGCTGCTTTGCTGCATCAGGCCTGGACGGATTGCTATCACTCCATATGAAAGTCGAATTCCCCAAGTTTATCACATTATCTTTGCAGTGTGAGAACTTAAGGCCATCTTGTCTACCAGCTGAAGCTCGTAAATAGAAGATGCAAGTACGCAAATAAGGACAATGACCCAAAGCATAGAAGTAAATCAACAACAGAATGGCTTCAACAGAAGAAAATACGCCTTCTGAAGTGGCCCAGTCAGAGTCCTGACCTCAACCTGATTGAGATGCTGTGGCATGACCTCAAGAAAGCGATTCACACCAGACATCCCAAGAATATTGCTGAACTGAAACAGTTCTATAAAGAGGAATGGTCAAGAATTACTCCTGATCGTTGTGCACGTCTGATCTGCAACTACAGGAAACGTTTGGTTGAAGTTATTGCTGCCAAAGGAGGTTCAACCAGTTATTAAATCCAAGGGTTCACATACTTTTTCCACCTGCACTGTGAATGTTTACATGGTGTGTTCAATAAAAACATGGCAACATTTCATTCTTTGTGAAAAAAAAAACGGTTGTTAAGGACTTACCTGGACAGGTGATCTGCGGCGATCGAGGTCAGGGCAGACTGCCGGAGATCCCAGCAGCCCCCCTGCTGCAGCTCTGGCCACCCCGGCCCTCGAAGGCCATGTGATCACCATCGCCAAAATAGGTGTCTAGGAGCTACCTGCAGGGGGACTGTCTGAGCTGTCAGAGAGTCCCCCAGGCTGCTAAAAAGTAAAAAAAAATATTACACACACATATATATGTATATATATAAAAATTTCATTCTAAGTGTATTTTGATATAAATATATATATATATATATATATATATATATAGTTAGAATAAAATTGCACATATATATATATATATATATATTTGTGTTAGGTGCTTAAGATAGTACAGTGTGAAATACCATGAATAAGCGTAGGATGATAAAAGGAGCAAGTCGGTTGTGGTGTGCCGAAACCGACGATGAGGTAGGCCTGAGAAAGAAGAGGGCCCACCCAGGAAAAGAAATAGAAAGGAAAATAAATGTTAAAAGTGGTGTGGTGGGAGGGTCATTCAACGCTGACCTCGAACGGTAAGGAGCCAGGCAAGGGGAGTGCCTTAAGTAGGCTAGGGGTGGAAAACCAGCACCTCCCACAAATGCAGGCAAATTGCCTTAATACTTGTGTTAGGTGCTTAAGATAGTACAGTGTGAAATACCATGAATAAGCGTAGGATGATAAAAGGAGCAAGTCGGTTGTGGTGTGCCGAAACCGACTGTATTGGTTATGGGCAATGATAAATGTTCTATTATTGTGTTCCCATTCATGTGCAATAACTTATGATACCTATAGGGGGTGTAGTGAGCTATGTGACATTAAGAGCAAGAAGATGGCTGCTGCATATTTAATGAGACATGTGCTTTAGGGAGGAAGTGACCTATAGGTGGCCTAGTGAGCACTGTGACGTCGAGTGAATAAAGATGGCTGCCGCATAGTCAATGAGACTTGTGCTTTAGGAAGGTATTGAGAATTCTTAAGTCACTTCCTTTCACAAAGGACCACATGTAGTATCCGCCTCCTAGAGATGACCATTAGGTATTGGTCATGTTACCTCTGTGGGTGGATACTAGATGGGAGGTTATTCAAGGGGTTTCCAGAAACTAGAGTTTCAGTTTCATGACTGGGTCAGAAGAAGCCAGGTGTCTTTAGAGGTGCCCATGTAAATCCATTTAACATGTGGCAAGGAACTCACCTCATTGTTCTGTGTGTTATGCTGATTCAATTATCCTGTGTAAGCTGCTGAATCTCCATGAATAGAGCTAAGTAGATTTCTTACCTGAATGTATTGTTTATAGCAGTGTATGTTTTTAAAGTATTTGTTTTTTTTTTGTGTGCTTGATAATTGTATTCCCAGTAAAGTTTTGTTTATACTTTCATCAAAACTTTGCCTCTTGTCTGTTCATTCAAGATATTCACTAATATTTATGTGATTGACCAGTATACCTTTTATTATTTTATTTGTGGTATTATTTCATATTTATGAAATTCAGAACTTCATAAATATAAAGAAATTACTTAATTTACCATTACAACTGGCGCTGTGAACAGGATGCTGCACAATCACTAAATATAGAATATTTGAATGTGTATATAGATTGAATAAGCCTATAGCACAGTCACGTTGCACAGTGAAAAGAGATATAGTTAACAAGCATTGTCTTTGATTGGTATATTTGCATTTTTGTGTTCCCCCTGAGAGTAAAGATGCTTACTCTGTTTAAAAAAAAAGTAATAGAGCAGGAGGGAAGGAGGCGTCTAAGTATGGGACAATTCCATTGTGGGCCAGTTTAGAAAACTGGAAACCCATTGCTGAGGAGCTGATCAAGTATGCAGCTCCTGTCTATCCTGATGATGGTACTGAACTTGGTGCTCAAGCATTACGGTTAGACCTGGGAGTATACTCCAAAAAAGTGCGGAAAGCTGCTGCCACCACAGGGTGGATAGTTGTGCAGGCCCTTAGCCGCGAGGTGCAGAGAAATAAAGCGCTCGAGAAAGAGTTGCAGGATGTAAAAGATTTATTAGTTATGACTAAAGAATGTATGCGTAGTAATGCATGCCAAGTGGCTGCCCTAGAAGAAAAATGTACTACTTTAGTGGTAAGCAAGATTAACCGCAGGAGGTCACAGAAAGGAAAAAAGCCAGTGCCTGTAAGTAAAGTGCGAGCAATGGTTGCAAACCCCATATGGGATCCTGAAGCACCGCTACAGTCATCTGATGATGAGTATGTATCCTTTTCTGATGATGATAATGATGTGGACAGGCGACAAGCCCGTCCTATCATTACACAGCAGCGGAAAAGGACACTACAAGATAGAGCGCGTGGTTTGAGAAATGGTGTACATGAAGAGATGAATGAAGTGGTAAAAAGTTACACACAAACAGAGCTCATGGAGCTGGCAAAGGTGTATAAGCATGAAGTTGGTGAAAATGTGGGAGAATGGTTATTGCGCATGTGGGATGGAGGAGCTGACAGTGTGCAGTTGAATGCAAGGGAAGCATTATGTATGGGGCAGCTGACGCTGCATCCACAGCTCATGCAGGTATTACGGAGGGTGAGGGAGATTGGAGGTAATTTTTCATTATTTGATATGGTGCGGCATGCCATAATTGTGGCCTTCCCATCTAGCAATGACATTGAGCCCATTTCACCCTGGTCAAAACCGAGGGATGCTATTACCCGCATTAGAGTTATGGGTTGTGTGGTGGGATTAAACAAGGATAACTGGGAAGGTCCAGACATGGAGGAATTCACAGCCAGCATGCGGTCTCGGTTTTTAAAAAGTGCACCCCAGGAAATGAAGGCATCTTTATTGTCTTTGCTGGGCAGTTTGGGGAATAATGTAAAGGTACATCAGCTCACCACTTATTTAGCTGAAATTGGAGAATTAGAGTCAGAATCTAACCCTAGGAAAGGTGTGTTTGCCGCTAACAGGACGAGGGAGGAGATGGTGGAACCAATAGAGGGAGAAAAGCAGGGAAAGTTTAGGAATAAAACAAGGCTGAGAGTTAATCGTTTTCAAATGTGGAATGATTTGATTGAGGCTGGTGTACCTAGAGAACAAATTAATGGAATTTCAACACCTGCCATGTTTGAAAAATGGTTAAAACTAAAAAAAAGGGTCTAATAAAAAGGTACAGGTACATTTGACATGCAAGGATCAGGCAGACAATACCATGCCCTCTGCCCCATTTGTCCCAAAGTCTCCTCCCCCTAGTTATTTAAAAAACACTCCTCTCATGCCTACAGACACAGCTCCTCTGTCCATACCTCTATTCCAACATTGTGCTCCTTATGCTGTGCCCCCACCCTCACTTCAAGCCCAAGATAACACCCCCCACATTCATACCCACATATGTCCTCACTGTTTCCAACAGAATATTGTGCTAGGACTTACTCTCATACTACATCTAGTGAGAAACAAGCACTGCCAGAGAGTGATGGTAAAGTCAGATCCTTGTATCCTGTAAAAGATCTGATGACACATGATTTGATGGATTGGGACAGTGCTGTTGTACAATGACAGAATGGTGGGCCTCCGGCGGTACATGTGTCCCCTTTAACCGCCGGGGACCGATGCCCTTATGTACCTTTGACTGTGTGGTGGGGGACAAGACCAGGACCAACAAAGATTTTAGCTTTAGTTGACACAGGAGCAGAAGTCACAGTACTGCATGGTAATCCATCAAGGCTATCAGGACCCTGTGTGAGAATAGAAGGTTTAGGAGGTAGAATTACCAAAGCAGTACAAACTGTTGTGGCTATGTCAATTAACAAAGGACCAAGATTCAGTGCTAAAGTTTTGATTTCAGAATTGCCAGACAATATCTTGGGAATAGATGTGTTACTAGGACAGAGTATTGAGACACAGTGGGGGGTGTTCACGTTTGGATTCCCTCATAAGCCATACTATCTCAGACCAGTAAAAGACATTGTGCGAGGGAATGCAAATTGGACACCTGTCATTGTTCCTCCTCCGTGCAACCCGGTAAGACTGAATCAATACCGTTTGCCCGGAGGATGTCGAGAAATTAGTGAAACTATCAACAAGCTTTTACAGTCAGGTGTAATTCGTCCAGCTGTCAGTCCGTTCAATGCTCCAGTATTCCCTGTAAAGAAGATGGATGGCTCATGGCGAATGACGGTGGATTACCGGGGACTCAACAAGGTAGCACCACCATTGAGTGCTGCTGTCCCTGATATTATCACCATTGTGGGAAACATTGCCAAACAGGCCGGGGAGTGGCATGCGGTAATAGATTTAGCTAATGTGTTCTTTTCAATTCCTATTGCACCTGAGTCGCAAGATCAATTTGCTTTCACTTGGGAAGGATGCCAATATACCTTCCAAGTTGTGCCCCAGGGATATATACACTCACCTACGATTTGCCATGGACTAGTTGCACGGGATTTAAGCCACCTCACTCTACATCTTCCAGTGTTTCACTACATTGATGACATCATGATCTCGGGATCTAAAGAGGAAGTGAAAGAAGCATTACCTGTTCTAGTGAATTACATGACTGGACGGGGATGGGCAATAAATAAAGACAAAATTCAAGGTCCAACCCAAGAAGTTAAATTCCTAGGAATGATGTGGTCTGGGCCTGTTCGGAAGATACCTCAGCCTGTGCTGGATACAATCCAGAATTCTCCAGAACCTACGACGTTAACAGAAGCCCAAAAGTTTTTAGGTGCAGTTGGTTACTGGAGAGCATTTATACCGCATCTAGGATTGCTGCTATGCCCCATATACAATGTTACAAGAAAGAAATCAGCATTTGTATGGGGAATTGATCAAGCTACAGCATTCCAAGCAGCAAAGGAAGCAGTATTACAGCATCAGGGCTTGGGCCCGATTCAAATTGGAGCTCCGTTCATATTGGATGTGATGGTGAACGACAACGTAGCATCATGGGGACTATGGCAACCGAGCGAAGACAAAAGCAAGCGGGCAGTACCAATTGGGTTTTGGTCCAAGCAATTGACTGGGGCTCAGCAAAGGTACACACCTTTGGAGAAGAATCTTCTGGCAGCATACCTCGCACTGCAGCATGTGGAGACAATGACTGAGAAAAGCATAGTATCAGTGAAAACAGATTTACCAATAGCAGGATTGGTACGAGATGAAGGATTATCTGCAAAGACAACAGTGGCACAAAGTCAGACATTATTAAAATGGAAGTGGTACCTGCAGGAAAGAGGAGGGATCCAAGCAGGTGAAGTGAAGGAACTGACCAAACTCCTTACTGGGTTAGTGACATATGATACACTTTCACATCCCAATGTACAAGAAGTCCCAATTTTACAGCCCTCACCCATCAAGACAGCTCCTTCATTCAGAGAACTGGGTGAAGAACAAAAGAAAAACGCATGGTTCACAGATGGGTCTGCAGTCATGACCCACAAAGGACGACATTGGACTGCAGTAGCTTACAACCCTCAGCAACAAATTGTGATTCAAGAGAAGGGAATAGGAGGATCTAGTCAATATGCTGAATTGACTGCCATAGTCATACTGATGGAAGAAACCACAGATCCAGAGCTCTACATCTGTACAGATAGCTGGGCTGTGTACAAGGCTTGTGTTACATGGATGCCTACATGGAGAAACAACAGGTGGCAAATACATGGCAAGACAGTATGGGGAGGAGAAGATTTATGGGAAAATATATGGAAAACAGCCCAATCAAGATTAATACACCTCGGACATGTTAATGCCCATGTGAAAGACAGTACTGGAGAAAAGAACCCGAATAAGATAGCCGATGAATTGACCCGAATACGAGAAGCAAAAATAACACCACAACCTGTTGATCCAGTATTACTTAGGATGGCAGACTGGGCCCATGAGACCGCGGGTCATAGAGGAAAAGCAGCTACGCTAGAGTGGGCGCGAGCCCGAGGACTACCAATAACTCTCCAGATGATTGTCCAAGCTCAAGAAGTATGCGAGACCTGCAATGAGGTTAAGAAATGGCCCCTCACGAAGCAAGCCCGTGGACATTTAAATAAAGGAACAATAGCAGGACAGATCTGGCAGATGGACTACATTGGTCCCATGCCTAAAGGAAGAGGGGGGCTGATGTATTGTTGTACTGCTGTAGACACCTTTTCCGGAATTCTGAAAGTATTACCCTGCAAACATGCGAACCAGGCCTCAACACTTCAGATGCTACAGACTCTTGTGATTGCTTATGGACTGCCATCTGAGATTCAGACAGACAATGGAACCCACTTCACTGGACAGCTCGTACAGCAGTGGGCAAATGACTCAGGGATTAAGTGGATCTTCCACATCCCCTATCATCCTCAAGCTTCGGGGTTGATTGAAAGGTGCAATGGGCTTTTAAAAGAACAGATTCGGAAGCTATCCCCAAGTAGGACATTGAGGGGGTGGGACCGGGTGATCACGCAGGCAGTTATGATACTAAATAGTAGACCAATAGGACAGTTTTCACCTTATGAAAGATTGACTGGACAGGTAGGGACACCAACTGTGTCAGTTCGATTAAGGTTCAAGGGATCTTTCCCCCAACAGGTGGGGAAGAACAAATTTAAAGTGGTCAGCCAGAACCTAGTTGAGATTGTACAGGGTGATGAATGGATGACATACATCTTTCCCATGGGTGGGATATTACCAGAAGGGACTGAAGTGACCTTTGCCCTAACAGAGGAGCTAAGAGATGATAAATGGTTGACCACAGGGATGGTAAATGTGTTATCAGATTTGTGGGAAATCCCATTGACCAGGGGGTGTCCAGGCCAGATTTTCTCACACACTGTATTAGGCGTGGTATCCATTTGGATCCCACGGAAAGTATTAGTGACATGGGAGGAAAGCAATACCTTACAGACAGGTTCCAAAGTATGGGTGCTACCATGAGCAGGTGAGCAGGTCAAACAGAAGGGAGAAATACTGTCCAATGGACCTGGTGACACTAAAGTTGTATTACTAAGTGGAGGTACTCACCCTGTTTTCTTTCCTTCCAACAGATTGGTGGCTATATAGACAAGTCGGATCCCTGGTCCTCCAACTCATACCTGAATCTATTAGCAAGTTATTCGAGAGTGTCAAACAGCACGGATTGCTGGATTTGTGGGACCATATCATTCAGCGAGGAGAGCAGTTACCCATATGTTGGTGTTCCATGGACATTGGAGGAGTTAAAACGATATAATAATACAGGATTCAGCTGGTACCGAGAAGAAGGAAAGCCACAATCATTGGACAGATTGCATATTATAAACCGCCCCCAGGAAGGTGCTATTTGTATCAGTTCACATAACAATGGAGCCAATGCCACTAAAATGGGATATTCTAACTGTACATCTGCCTGGGTAAAGGGCTATGGTAATGAACAACATTGGGCAATGACTGTCAAAGACTCCAGCCCAATGGTGAGAGTAATAAGTATGACCTCTCATGGTGCAATAAAAAGACTGAGCTTTCCCTTTATTTCTATACTCCTGGACACTTGTTTTAGTGGGGCCCCAGATAATAGTTACAGTGTCCTTCCCAGAGGTGTGTATTTTCTGTGTGGTAATTGGGCCCATAGATGGTTACCTACTCAATGGGAAGGAGAATGTTACATTGGATCAATCATCCCCGCCATAAGGCATAGAAATAGCTTTCCAGAAGGCATGATTAGAAATAAACGGTGGAGTTCATTTATCGGAGAACATCCAGCTAATTCTGGAATTGTATTTCCCGGCTGGGGAGTATATTGGTCATTAACTCGAATAGAAGCTTTAAAAAAGCTAGTGGATGAAGCTTTAGATGCAACCGTGGATGCTATTAACAAACTATCCCAAGAGCAGGTACAAATGAGAGCAGTGGTGTTGCAAAATACAAAACAAATGGTATGCACAGATAGTGATACAAATAGATTGCTCTAAAACACCCGTGTAGGATCCCCTATACCAACACTGTTAAATACATACAGAACAGGAAAAAATGGATGGAGCAATATTAGTCCTCTCTTCTCGACTTGTAGTTCTGTGGAGACAGAGAGGTACACACAATAGTGCAGATGGCTATAGACAGGTGTGGCTAGGTGATAGATGAAAACACTCACAAACGTAGAGCCAATTGGACCTGGCTCTGGTATCAAGGCCTCAGGATCTTTTGGGGGTGATCCAAATCCCTCTGGAGGTGTTCTGGATGTCCAAGGATACTTTCTATAGAGCATGTAAAGGGCATATACTGAGGCTGTGTTTTCACAGCGACTCAGAGCAAAATAGACTGGCATTAGATTATGTCTTGGCCGCCAAAGGAGGCGTTTGTGCGTTGGTAGGGACAGAGTGCTGCTCATATATTGTCAATAACTCTGGCGATAACACATGATATTTCAAAGATAAATGATACCAGGAAGAAGCTCCAGAATCCACCGGATAGTGGACCTTTTGGGTGGTTGGGTAATTTAGGGTTTAAAGTAATGCAATGGGTAGTAGTGGGTGTTGTTTTATGTATAATATTGTATTTTTTTGTAAATTGTATTATATGTGTGGGAAAGCAAGCTATGAAGAAAGTAAGACCTATCCGAGAAATATATGAGTTATAGTTATTATATTGGTTATGGGCAATGATAAATGTTCTATTATTGTGTTCCCATTCATGTGCAATAACTTATGATACCTATAGGGGGTGTAGTGAGCTATGTGACATTAAGAGCAAGAAGATGGCTGCTGCATATTTAATGAGACATGTGCTTTAGGGAGGAAGTGACCTATAGGTGGCCTAGTGAGCACTGTGACGTCAAGTGAATAAAGATGGCTGCCGCATAGTCAATGAGACATGTGCTTTAGGAAGGTATTGAGAATTCTTAAGTCACTTCCTTTCACAAAGGACCACATGTAGTATCCGCCTCCTAGAGATGACCATTAGGTATTGGTCATGTTACCTCTGTGGGTGGATACTAGATGGGAGGTTATTCAAGGGGTTTCCAGAAACTAGAGTTTCAGTTTCATGACTGGGTCGGAAGAAGCCAGGTGTCTTTAGAGGTGCCCATGTAAATCCATTTAACATGTGGCAAGGAACTCACCTCATTGTTCTGTGTGTTATGCTGATTCAATTATCCTGTGTAAGCTGCTGAATCTCCATGAATAGAGCTAAGTAGATTTCTTACCTGAATGTATTGTTTATAGCAGTGTATGTTTTTAAAGTATTTGTTTTTTTGTGTGCTTGATAATTGTATTCCCAGTAAAGTTTTGTTTATACTTTCATCAAAACTTTGCCTCTTGTCTGTTCATTCAAGATATTCACTAATATTTATGTGATTGACCAGTATACCTTTTATTATTTTATTTGTGGTATTATTTCATATTTATGAAATTCAGAACTTCATAAATATAAAGAAATTACTTAATTTACCATTACACCGATGATGAGGTAGGCCTGAGAAAGAAGAGGGCAAAAATTAAGTAATCCAATTTATTAACAGACCACCAATACATATACATTTATCAACCAGACATGTTTATGAAAGCATCTCTTAACTCTTGTACTGGGTTCGGTATGTACCGTGAGTAAGCGGATGACTTCCAGCGCCCCAGTGTTTTGATAACATGAGTTGGGACGTTGAAACTGGAGGCTGTGGACGCGGCTCCTATACGAAAGGAGTGTCCTGAGTAATTGTTTGCGTTGAGGCCCAGTTGTGTGAGCAAGGACCTGACGTAGGTCATGAAGGTTGTAGTGGTGAGTACTGCACCTTGTAGTTGTAATAACGGTTGCGAGGGCAGTAAGTGATGGTGCTGTATGTAGGCATCAAGAACTTTTACGGGACACCATCTGTTGTGCGTGGGGTAGTACGGAATGTTTACAGGTATGTGCTGGCTGGTTTTGGAGTGAGGTAAAGACAGGATGTAATGATCCATATGTTTTGTCAAGTGGGAATAGAGGAGGAATGGAGTGGTTTGGGTCGTGGAGGTCGTAGTGAATTCTCTGGGTCGTAGAAATCCATAGAAAGCGATGTATATTGCTGTTGATGATAGAATTCGTATTAGTGTCAAACGGTTTCAGGTCGAGTAGGTTAGATAAAGCTTTGAAGATATGGTTATCTATGGGTAGCCTCTGGGCCAAATGTGTGGGTTCTGATTTTTGAATACCTCTGAGTATGGTCTTAATTTGGTGAGAGGCCATGAAACTGTTGTTATTTGGGTGTAAGATGAGCATGTGGTGTTGAATGCCAGTGAGATAGAGTTTGATGGTGTTATATGACAATTTGAGTTTAAGGTGGCAAAAGGAAGCAAACCCCAAAAAGATGTCATAACAAACGGTTGTATGATGTTATGTTCCAGAAGGAATCGTTTGAATAGTGTGAAAGCCCTGTTGTATGTTTTGTTTGTATTGTGTGAAAGTGCCAACTGAGACAATGTCCTGCTATGCTGCATGATGACGTCTAGTCCAGTATGAGTTGTTGAAATGTTGGAGTGATGGTGGCTGTGGGTGCTGCTGACGGGAGTGCTTGATGAAACTCCTGAAATTTAAAGCGAGACAAACTGTCAGCAGCTGTGTTGTATACACCTGGCACATGGAAACAACATAGGAAGAAATTATGACAAGCTGCCAACCAAGTGAGTTTCCTCAGAAATCTCATAATCGTAAGAGATTTGGAACGACCTTTGTTGATGATGTGACAGGTTGCCTGGTTGTCTGAGTAACAACGCACTGGCGTATTAGCCCATAAATGACCCCACGCTACGGCAGCCGCCACTATGGGGTAGATCTCAAAAAGAGCTGAGGTAGTGGAAAAACCTTCCAAATCCAGAACTGCTGAAGGCCAGCTGCCCCAAAGCCATTCGTTCCCAAAAATTGCTGCAAAACCAGTGGTAGATGCCGCATCTGACCAAATGGTAGGAGATGATTCAGTCAATTGAGGGAGGAACATACTTTTACCATTCCAAGTGGTTAAAAACCTCTTCCACATGTTTAGATCTGCCGTAGCTTGGGCATCTAAGGACAACCTGTGCGTGTCATGTAGAAAAAGTGGGAAAAGATGCAATAGTCGTGAAATAAAGGAGCGGCCTTGAGGTATGATGCGCATTGCAAAATTTAGTGACCCCAGCAGGGACTGTAGTTCTTTGCGGTTGCAAGTGCCGAGCTGTAGGTAGTTGTTTATGTAAGTGAGAATATTGTCTATCTTTCGTAAGGTAGGCTTGCTTGCATTGTGGCAGAGTCTAACTGGATACCCAGAAAAGTGATAACCGTGTCTGGCCCTTCTGTTTTCTTTGGGGAGATGGGTACACCTAGTTGCTCAAACAGCTTAGTGGTAGCTTTGAGGCTAGTGGGAGGTGCAGTATTCTCCTCGACCAGTAGGAAATCGTCCAAGTAATGTAATACTGTAGGGCATCCGGCTATGTTCAATAGTAACCAGCATAGTGCTTCGGCAAATGTGTCGAAAATAGCTGGGCTACTTTTGGACCCAAAAGTTAACCGGGAGAAAAAATAGTAGTTCTCGGACCACTTGATGCCATGCAGGTGCCACAGTGTGGGGTGGATAGGGAGTAATTTGAAGGCGTTAGTAATGTCGGTCTTACTGAGCCAGGCTCCCACCCCTGCTTGTATGATGGCTGTAATGGCGTGATCTATGGTGGTGTATTGCAGAGAGAATTCCTCAGAGGGTATGAGGGAATTAAGACTGGGGTTGGCCGATGAGTGGGGAGCCGATAAGTCAATGATGAGTCTCTGTTTTTGGGAAGATTTCCCTGTGACAATACCAATAGGGTTGGTGCGCCATTCTGTGAATGGGGGAGTTCTAAAAGGCCCCAATACAAAGCCCTCCTCCACTTCTTGGTTTATGAGGGTGTCAACCACTGTGGGGTTGTGTTGGGCGGATTGTAGGTTTGGGCATTCCAGAGTGCCAGCTGGTATGTGTAGGATACCTGTGTGGAAGCCTTCTGTTAAACCAGAAATAAGAAAATCTACCAGGTGTCTAGATGGGTGCTGAGACATCAATGCTGTGAATACTGGCATATTAATGGACGTAAGGTAAGGCTTAGAATACATTTTATTTGGACACATGGTCTTAGCATGTGCCCTAAAACATTTTGAACAGACATGCAATAGTCTACATCCACTGTAATTACAAGACCCAACATTGAAATTATTACATATCTGGGACTTGCCCAGAAACTTGATTGGGCGTCCCAATTTGTCTTTGGATAGTTTCCCTGGATCCCCAGAGGAACTAGTTCCTTGTGTGGAGGCATGTCCGTCTGCCGTGTTGGGACAAAAATTAGTAGTATGGGCTGTGGAGGAGCAGTATGCACAAGCTGGTGTTCTTAGACCTGCAAAGTGTCTGCAGAATAAGACGGTATCAATCCTTCCCCAGTTGGATCGTGTACCGTACTGGGAGAAGGCTCCAGCCACTTTTGCAGAAAAAGACCTATGGTAGTCATAGAATGCTGAACCACCATATTTGTTGCCCAGGTCTACCAGCTTGTGCATATAGAGATCAAACTCCTCTCTTCTGTTGGGATAAACCGCACAGACGACATCCCTGTAAATACCAAACGCTAGTACAAATTCAGGGATAGTCAGTTTCCTGTTCAGGCGGGCATCCCTAGATCTGACAATAACAGAAACATCATCATAAGCATACGTCTTATGTTCCACAATGTCCTGGGAGGCAATCAACAGGGAAGCCAGGTTGACGTCTTTACCTTCCAGGATATCCCTTTTGATATGCTCAGGTATCATGTGGGCCAGGCTAACTTCCTGGTCATCCAGGGGGCTGGCTGGAGCGACTAATGGCAAGGCTGGTGTTTGTACCGCAGCCGCGGGTGGCCCTGCTAGAGTGAGGGCCGTGGTGACCGACTCAAGTTTCTCCAGCCTGGAGTTGACCTTGCCCATGGATGCCATGAGTGAGGATAACATGGCCTGTATGTCCCCTGGGTTGGACTGGCTAGATCCTTCCCCGGCTTCCATGTTATTGGTTGATGTGTGTAGCAGT
The DNA here is from genome assembly GCA_933207985.1 of Pelobates cultripes. NCBI lineage: Eukaryota > Metazoa > Chordata > Amphibia > Anura > Pelobatidae > Pelobates > Pelobates cultripes. Next base: position 64,405,036 of record OW240921.1, on the reverse strand, counting down.
TTGAAAAGTTCTGCCTTCCTTGCTGTAGCGGGGTAGGGGATTTGTCGTCTCCTTAATTCCGTGGTTATGCGCGGGATTGTCCAGGATCTAATTGATGCTGGACTAGCTAGCTCTCCTCCTTGTGTGGGAGTGACAGCTCTAGCCGGGGTGCTAGGCAGGGAGAAATCCTCTACCCCTTCCTGAGACATACTATAAATAAAACAATAATTAGTATATATAACCACCAAATTGTACTGGCAGGCTAGCTAGGCCGGATGGCGAAAGTATTATGCTTGTTTGGTGACAGGTGAGGCCCTACTAATTGCCAAGCGGCTTGAGAGGCTCTATCTATGCGTTGGCGCGAGGGGTTATTGAGGCCACTTGACGTAGTGGCAGGAGTTTTAGGCCTCTCGGTGACTGTACGACAGAAAACAGGGGAAGGGAGTGACAGGTGAGGCCCTCTCTTTGCAACATGCGAGGCGGCTAGCTAACGTGTGGCCCGATGGGTGTTTGCCTCCGAAACGTTTGAGGCGGGGTGTTGGCCTCGCGGGACCACTAACTAATGGCGACAGCCAAGATGGGGTAAATACCTATTGGGAATCCTGTGACCCTATTGCCAGTACTCTAAACTAGGGGGATGAAATGAAATGTATGGTAGAATACCATATGAGCAGGTGTACATACCTGGTAGTATGATAAATCACAGGAATAAACCGTGTGGAGCAATTATATAAGCTCGACAGCCTAAAAATGGGTAAAAGAGAGTAGTACGATGAGTGTGGGGTGTAAAAAGAACCAGACTTATAGTCTGTAGCAGCAATGTATAAAATTATGTTGATACCATGGGAATAGCTATGAGTGGCTCAGAAATGTTTGCATGCTTGAATAAGACATCTGAGGGAGGCCGTGGCCTATGTACAAACAATCTATGTGTTACATGATAATGGTGTGTAAAGGAAAACATGAAACGTAGGTTATATACATATGTAAATAAAGAAAATTCCAGTGAAAAAAAGCTTCTCTCTGGAATAATGGGTAGGAGGTCCCTTTAACCATCAGATGGATAATATAAAATAAAATATACCTTTTATTAGTTAATTTAAAATATATATGTAGAAATGAATAAATGAAAAATAAAACATGTAGACAGGCAGATTTATGAGTATGTTCACTGGTGTGAAAAGATAAGATAACTCAGTCTATTAATATAGAGCAAAATAGTATCAACCAATGAAACATAGAGTCCCCACTCTGGGAGAATGAGAGATGTTAATAAAGTGAGCGAACTAGCAATATTGTAAGTCGCTCACACTGAGTGATTATAAGTTATACTTGGTTGTAAATCAATACAGAATGTGGCACTGCTTGAATGATAAACATGGGCCGATTGTGTCAGAGAAAAGGACCATGGTAATCAAGCAAAAAATAACAATCAAGGAAGAGAGAGAGATCTCCTGTAATAATAGAGTAAAAAGGACAAATATATAACAGGTGCCTAGGCAATCTGTCGTCCTAATTCTAAGGTGTTACAAAAGATCATAAGTTACTTGCTGGATATAAATGGGTTATCTAAATCAATATGAGCCCAAAATCGTGGAGCAAAAATGGAGGTGTAATAACAGCAGAAACAGATCCCCTTCAATTCCCACTTGAAAACAGCTCAAAACTCCTGATAGTTCCCCCCACTGGAGATAGCTCTAACACTTGTAAAGAACTAGTCCGATCCAACATTTGGAGAGAGCGATCTGGATACTCTAACTCTAACTGCCTGTCTAAAGATGCCTGGAACTACCTAACATATGTTTCGGCGCTGCTAACGCGCCTTCGTCTGAGGCAAGGCAACCGGACGCAGCTCTCCGGTAACAATTTAAAGCTGCACATAGCCAATCACTGTAGGGGGGGCGTGGTTACATCATTCGCGCCCAAACAGGATACGAATTGGCCACGCCCCCTATGACCGTGGTGCCTGATAATTGGTGGGGAGCCCCTAAGGGAAACAAACTGAATTAACCCTTGATGTTACTATTGTTTCACAGTCCGTGAAAAAATATATATATATATACGTGAAAAATACTGCTTTGTCCATATAGATATTGATGAATTAGAGATCTACGCAGAGGTCTCGAAGGTCACATGCATAAACTTTATGAGCAAGTGTGGATACAACAAAGTAATAATGATGCATCTCACAAGTTCCTCGTATTAAAGGAAAAAGGCAAATTTGTGTATAATTCAAATGGACTATATAATAATATATGCAGAGTTCAATTGGACTGGGAAGGAGAAAAGAAAAAGGAATTTTCTTTATTTTCTATTTAAGTAAGGGTTATCCCCTATGAGGTTGTCCCTGACACATTAATACTATAGTTTCCCTATTGGGATACTATCGTTTCTCTCTTTTTTCAATTTAAAGGTTTCAATACCTAATTTGTGTCATACCAGAGTACTTCAGCCATAAACATGGCTATTAATTTCTTAAATCAATTAGGAGATTCGAATCAATGGTGTAAAGATGCTGAGACAGTTTTCTCAGAAAAAGAAAGCAATTTTCTCTCTCAAGAAGTAAGCATTGACTCTAAATTTAGATCATTATCAAACACCTGCAAACAACAAATTAGAATAGGATGGGAACTCTCTTCTTTACAGAATTACCTTAGTAAGTCTATGATTCCGAGAGGGCTTAGGGTACAGGTTATGCCAAATAATCAAATGGAGGATGCTATCCTCCTAAAGGAATGGGAGGAAGCGGCTAACACATGCTCCCGCACCTTTATGGACATAATCTGTAGGTTTGAGACCCAGAGACTACTACTTATTAATAACAAGGTTAAAGAGGCTGTAGATGTGATACAACATCATAAGGAAGACCCTAGTTTTGAGACTCATGAACAAAAACTCCAACAGAACCTCAATAAGTACCAAGATGGGATTAAAAATAGAAAACATCGCAAATTTCTGAGGGATAACCAAGATTACAAAACTGACAGAGTCTATAGGAAGTTTAGAAAAAACGTAAGGGTTGATTCAGACCAATGCCTGACGTCAGACTATGACACCTCTGACACTGAGAATGAAGGTAAAAATACACCTACAACACCAGAGAGCAATGCACAGTCTAAGGGAATCCTTAAAAAAGGAGTAACTTTTTTAGGATCACACCCCCGAGAGGGGGAAACACAACCCCAGTTCAGACAAACAAGGTTCAGGGGCAGGACACACAAACGCCACTAGGCAATGATATGAAAGTCATCAATCTTTCTGGGAGAACACTAACTCAGTCCCAAATTAAGGTCCTAATGAGGGGTCTATCTTTTGTTCCTGTACCCCCATTCAATAAATTTGAATGGGTAAAAGATGTACATTTATTTGGAAGACGTTTGGCTCTCCATAAATTTTTCTATAATCATAATGAAAAGAGAGCAAAAGATCTAGGGTTCAATATGAGGGAATATCAATGCTTGAAAGATCTGGTGTCCCTATTGGAAGACAATGATGACACTAGAGACATACCATACACTGACTTGTGTCCTAAAAGCAAGTTTACTCCCAATATAAAAGACTTCAAGAACATTGACATGTTCGTTGAGTCGTCTTGTCAAATGATTGAGAAAATCTCAATGGATTCACTACAATTATATCCACACAACAATCTTACCCATGATGAACGAAGGGCTCTTAATGAATTACAGAATAATCAGGACCTTATCATTAAGCCAGCAGATAAGGGAGGTAATGTTGTGGTTATGAATAGATCTCAGTACATTGAACTAGCCTCTAACATTCTCAGTACTGAACAAACATACAGAATACTACCGACTGACCCCACGAATAAGTTCCTCTGTGAACTCAAAAACCTGCTAGACTCAGCCTTTGACAGTGGAGTTTTGAGTAAAGATGAATATGCATATATCTACATTAGAAATCCCACCGTGTCGACATTCTACTGTTTACCAAAAGTACACAAACAGCACAATTTACTGACAGCTAGACCCATAGTGTCCGGATCAAATAATCTAACTTGTAGAGCCAGTATCTACATTGATAGAATTCTTCGTCCATATGTAGAGAAATTACCATCTTACTTAAAAGATACAAAGGACACGTTAAAATTCTTACTAGCTACCAAGTTACCGGAGGGTGCCATTATATGCAGCCTTGATGTAGAGGCATTATATTCATCTATTCCTCACACCTCAGGTGTATCCCATAATCAACATTTTTTGGATACACGGGGAAAAAAACACCACAGCCACACGTGTTTTGTGATTGATCTACTCAAATTTGTACTTACTCATAACTTCTTCCTCTTCAACGGTCGATACTACCACCAGGTGCAGGGCACTGCGATGGGCACGTCTTGTGCTCCGTCTTATGCCAACCTGCACCTAGGGTGGTGGGAAGAGAATGTGGTACACTCAGAAATAAATGCTGAATTCACCAAGTACATCTTCCTTCGGAAGAGGTACATAGATGATATTCTCATTGTCTGGACCGGTACGGCTGACTGCTTTACAACTTTTGTTGAAAGACTCAATTTGAATAATTTAAACCTTAGGTTCACAATGGAAATAGGACATGAGTCCCTTAATTTCTTAGATTGCACTTTGAGAATTACGGATGAGCATCTCATTAAAAGTACTCTGTTTAGAAAACCCACCTCAACTAATACGATGCTGAGGTGGGAAAGTTATCATCCTTTAACTTTGAAGAGAGGCATCCCAGTTGGCCAATACCTCCGTTTGAGGAGGAATTGCTCGACTATAGATGATTTCATCCTGCAGGCCAAATCTCTGAGACTGAGATTTAAAGAAAGGGGGTATCCCAATCGCTGTCTGAAATATGCCTACCAGAGGGCACTTAACAGTGATAGAGAGGGACTTCTCCAGGATAAACCAGCATCTCCTAAATCTGAACCCATCAGATGTATAGCTAATTTTGATGCTGGATAGGAACAAGCCAAAAATATACTAAATAGGTTTTGGCCCCTCCTCTCACAAGACCCTCAACTAGTTGGAGTTGTTACTCCACATGTATCCCTTACTGCACGAAGAGGAAAGAATCTAAAAGAAACTCTGGTACCTAGCCATTTTTCACTTAAACAAACACAACGATGTTGGCTATCAGTGCAAGGGACCTACCAATGTGGTAAATGCGTGGCTTGTGGATACATCAATAAAGGCTCAAAAGAACTAACAGACTCAACAGACAAAACTATATGTAAGGTCAAACATTTTTTCAATTGCAACACAAAGGGAATTATATATCTCCTTAGTTGTGTTTGCGGGTTGAAATATGTTGGCAAGACAATACGCCCCTTTAAAAAGAGAATTATGGAGCATGTATACTCCATTAGGAATCTCAAAGAAACTCCTGTGGCAAGACATATTAGAACTAGCCACAATGGAGATTCCAAAGCCATCAAATTTGCAGGTATTGAAAAAGTTAATACTGGCGTTAGGGGAGGAGATCTGGATAGAATCCTCTTAAAAAGGGAATCATTCTGGATCTATAGATTCAACAGCTTAGCCCCTAATGGTCTAAATGAGGGCTTTACCTTTACACCATATATTGATAAATGACACCCAACATTAAAACAATAATGAAGTACTTTAATTCAATTTCAATATTTTTTGCCTAAAAATTTTTCTTTCTTATTTATCTATTATCCACCTCTGTTTGTAGGTTATGAATTCAAATATATTACATATCCTATCCCTGATTTGGAAGTGGCAGCCAAAGTAAGCCCCTCTTTTTCTTTTCTCCTTCCCAGTCCAATTGAACTCTGCATATATTATTATATAGTCCATTTGAATTATACACAAATTTGCCTTTTTCCTTTAATACGAGGAACTTGTGAGATGCATCATTATTACTTTGTTGTATCCACACTTGCTCATAAAGTTTATGCATGTGACCTTCGAGACCTCTGCGTAGATCTCTAATTCATCAATATCTATATGGACAAAGCAGTATTTTTCACGTATATATATATATTTTTTCACGGACTGTGAAACAATAGTAACATCAAGGGTTAATTCAGTTTGTTTCCCTTAGGGGCTCCCCACCAATTATCAGGCACCACGGTCATAGGGGGCGTGGCCAATTCGTATCCTGTTTGGGCGCGAATGATGTAACCACGCCCCCCCTACAGTGATTGGCTATGTGCAGCTTTAAATTGTTACCGGAGAGCTGCGTCCGGTTGCCTTGCCTCAGACGAAGGCGCGTTAGCAGCGCCGAAACATATGTTAGGTAGTTCCAGACATCTTTAGACAGGCAGTTAGAGTTAGAGTCTCCAGATCGCTCTCTCCAAATGTTGGATCGGACTAGTTCTTTACAAGTGTTAGAGCTATCTCCAGTGGGGGGAACTATCAGGAGTTTTGAGCTGTTTTCAAGTGGGAATTGAAGGGGATCTGTTTCTGCTTTTATTACACCTCCATTTTTGCTCCACGATTTTGGGCTCATATTGATTTAGATAACCCATTTATATCCAGCAAGTAACTTATGATCTTTTGTAACACCTTAGAATTAGGACGACAGATTGCCTAGGCACCTGTTATATATTTGTCCTTTTTACTCTATTATTACAGGAGATCTCTCTCTCTTCCTTGATTGTTATTTTTTGCTTGATTACCATGGTCCTTTTCTCTGACACAATCGGCCCATGTTTATCATTCAAGCAGTGCCACATTCTGTATTGATTTACAACCAAGTATAACTTATAATCACTCAGTGTGAGCGACTTACAATATTGCTAGTTCGCTCACTTTATTAACATTTCTCATTCTCCCAGAGTGGGGACTCTATGTTTCATTGGTTGATACTATTTTGCTCTATATTAATAGACTGAGTTATCTTATCTTTTCACACCAGTGAACATACTCATAAATCTGCCTGTCTACATGTTTTATTTTTCATTTATTCATTTCTACATATATATTTTAAATTAACTAATAAAAGGTATATTTTATTTTATATTATCCATCTGATGGTTAAAGGGACCTCCTACCCATTATTCCAGAGAGAAGCTTTTTTTCACTGGAATTTTCTTTATTTTCTATTTAAGTAAGGGTTATCCCCTATGAGGTTGTCCCTGACACATTAATACTATAGTTTCCCTATTGGGATACTATCGTTTCTCTCTATATACATATGTATATGACTGTGTAGGGGACGTATGATTGGTTGGATCAGTACGTGTGATTCAACCCGAGTATGCATGCAAAAGGATTTAAGCCTTATGTGTCATCGTCATGACAGAGAAATGAGGCCTGTAATGTAGGCTGAGTAAATTTGAAATGAAATGGATAGTTATAAAACTCCTGGCGTGGGAGTTCAATGATCTGTACCGAAATGTAACTGGTTTTATAGAAAGGGACATGGATGAGGTCATGGCCTAATTAACACAGCGTTATGTATGATATGTAGCAGAAAGACCAAAGGCAGGGATACCCCAAAATGATTTAACATGATGTAAAGTGATGTATATCTATATGATATGTATGTATAGCAAAGACGTATCAACCCGAGAATTATTGCTTAAATGAACCTATCCTTGTATATGTTGTATAAATAACCCAGAAATGAGGCTTGTAACATAGGCTGAGTCCATTCGTATAAATGGATAAGTAATGCAGACCCCTGAAAGCGTGGGAGTCAAATGGTATACACAGAGAAGTGGACTTGATTTGTGGACGTAATACAATACTGACAATTGTTAAAAGTAATCAACAATAATCTATTTAAGCAAGCAATACTTTAACCGAATGTTATATACACATGAAATGGTGAATATAATTCATGAAAGGATTATACGTGAACACACAGAACAGCCGAAAGCAAATGTGAGGGGAACACAGAAGTTAGAATAGTTTAACCGTATGATTTATGCGAACCAAAGCGTGTATGAGCGTATGTAAAATTTGCCGAACGGCAAAACAACCGAATGAACATTCGTTTAAATAACATGAATAGGATATGCGAAATGACTATTGAACGATTTAAAACATGTTCAGCCGAATGACCGTACGAATGAAAAGCCCGCGAATGGCTTGAAACATTCGTGTCATAACCAGGGAAAAGCCGTAAAGCGAGGACCCGTGCTGTACCGTACGCCGTGGGAACCAGTCCTGGCGTGACAGGAAGGTCTGACTTACGGTTTAGGAGTCCCTGGGACGCGATCTACGACAGAGAACGGAGTCAGAAGAAGCTGGACGGGCGGAAAGGCCTGAACAGGATTCCTGGACACAGCTTAACGTGGTGAAACCTCCTGGATACTGAAACCAATATGGCGTCTGAGAGAACCCGGAAGTGGATCCTCATTCAACGCTGACCTTGAACGGTAAGGAGCCAGGCAAGGGGAGTGCCTTAAGTAGGCTAGGGGTAGAAAACCAGCACCTCCCACAAATGCAGGCAAATTGCCTTAATACATATATTTTTTTTTTTTTAAATAATTTTTACAGTTTATTTTTATTTTTTTTTATAATATATATATATATATATATATATATATATATATATACACACATAATATATATATAGATATTATATATGTTATAAATATACATGTGTAATTTTACTCTAAGTGTATTTTTATATTAATATATGTATATATTAATAAAAAAATACACTTAGTATGACGTTATATATAAGAGATATATATATCATATAGATATAATATATATATATATATATATATATATAGAGAGAGAGAGAGAGAGAGAGAGAGAGATAGATAGATAGATATATCTCATATATACACATATTTTTTTTTTTTTTTTTATTACCTTTTATTTATTTTCCTTTTTTCACCAGCAGGGAGACTGCCTGTCAGTTCAGGCAGTCCCCCAGCATGCAGCACTGTGGACACCTATGGTGGACATGTGACCGCTCTTTTAGAGCGCTCACATGGCCCCTGGGGTCCTAAATTGAAGAGGGGGACTCTCTGGGCTCAGTCCAGAGAGGCTCCCCCTTCCAATAAGAAGACCGACCGCCGGAGGGGGAACGGCTGTGATCGTTAAGTACATGGGGAGGGAGAGGGAGGGTAGGGGTTAATTTAAAAAAAATGTTTTACTATTACGGTGTGCCTCGACCCCTCGAGGCACTCAGTACAGACAGAGCATAGTAAGCCTGCCTGATGGCTTCCATTACTCTGCCTCACTGCCGGGCTCCACGTGGAGAACCTGGAAGTGAACGTTCCAGGGGTTAAAGAAGAGCCCTTTACCCTCCCAGCAACCAGATTACACATAGTTCTGGTAGTACAAGCTGGAGTACAAGTTGGAATAATGGCAGCCACAACTGGCCTTATATGTCTTTGGGCAGGAGGCTGGCAAGCAGGCTCCTCCAGGAACTCGTGGCAAACTCACTTGAAAAGGGGAGTTGGTCACAACATATATACACACATATACCTATGTGTTTAAACCATGATTAAGGATGCAGTTTGTCAACAGAGGGATTTCAAGTGAGGAGTATGGATGCTAACCTTATAAAAAACTACTTAACCCTAGGTTCTACACTTCATCCTTCAGTGGCATTAACAACACTTTATAGAGCTTTAAAGATATGGCTGGAAAACCTGGAGGAAGATATTCAAAATGGGGTACGCAGAGAGCATCTGATAGAAAGTCTAGAAGACTTTAAGATAGCGACTTAGTTTTGATCGGAGGCATCCTTGGATCTCATTAAAATGATAGCCAAAAGTAAGGGCACTATTAGTAGCTTCGAGAAGGGCTCTATCGCTACCCTCCTGGGGAGCAGACTACGCTTCTAAAGCCTCTCTTTGCGTCTTCCCTTCCAAGGAGATTTACTATTTGGGAAAGATCTGGATGAGGCCATTCAGTAGGTGGGAAAAAAATCCTTTTTACCCTAAGAAAAAATGAAACCTATTGCTTCATCATGGAGGAATAATAGATATAGGGATCAGTCCTTTTGGGAGAGAAGAAGCTATAGATCTGAAAGATAGCACTCCAGAAACACAAATTGGAGAAATTACTGTCAGACATCTACTAACAAGTCCTCAAGAGGGAAAGGAGCTGCTCCTTGCAGACCCTTCCTGCTCATTCCTGTTCCTTTGTGCTCCTTCTCCTACTTTACCTTTTGTGCTCCTTGCTGCCCCTTCCAGCTCCTTGATGTCCCTTCCTGCTCATTTCTGTTCCTTCTCCTTTCTGCTCCTTTTCTTACTTTACCTTCCTACTCCTTGCTTACCCTTCCTGTAGGCTGTCTCCCCCATCCCTCACTTACCTGATCTATAGTCTGCCTCCCCCCCATCCCTCTATTCCCTGATCTGTAGGTGGATCCCCCATCTCTCACTTACCTTATCTGTATGCTCCACCCCCCATCTCTCACTTCCCTGATGCCTCACTTCTATAGGCTGCCCCCCCATGCCTCACTTCTATTGGCTGCCCCCCTCACTTCCTGATCTATAGGCTGCCCCCTCACTTCCCTGATGTATGGGCTGCCCCCATGCCTCACTTCCCTGATCTATATTCTCTACCACCCCCATCTCTCACTTCCCTGATCTATAGGCTGCCCCCCATGCCTCACTTCTATAGGCTGCTCCCCATGCCTCACTTCCCTGATCTATAGGCTGCTCTCCATGCCTCACTTCCCTGATTTATAGGCTGCCCCCCATGCCTCACTTCCCTGATCTATAGGCTATCTCTCCCCTGTTACCTGATCTGTAGGCTGTCTCTGCAGTTGCTGGCTGCATGTGCCGCTCCCCTGTGGATTCAGTCAGGAGAGAGAAGCAAGGATAAGATGTAGCTTCCTATCTCTGTCTCTCTCCATACACAGCTGGTATTGCACTGTATTTTCAATCTCACACGGAAAATAGCAGTTCAAGCTTAAAAATCCAGGGTGCAGGGGGGGAAAGATCCCCCCCCACCCCCACCCCATGGGCAGATGCCCATGAACAGGAGGTATCTTATTGTAAAGTTCCATAAGAGTTCTTAATAGTAGCCCCAGTGTCATGTTTTTTCTTTAACAAATGTCAAACAAAAAAATAAGAACCACTCACTTTTTATTTTGAGGCAGTTTCAGCACGGCAAACTGATGTGGCAGCAAAGCAGAGAGAAAAAACTGACAGTCCTTGAAAATAGAAGTTTAGGTGATGTGTCCTGGGTTAGTCCATAAGCAAAGTCCTTTATCCAGTCCAAGGTCGTTCAATAGGAGATCAAGCAGTATTGAAGGAAATTCCAAAAGCAGAGTCAAGGCAAGTCCAAATTAGTTAGCCAGGAAATCAAAGTTATAGTTGCATGAAGAGGAGATTCAGAAGGGATCCGGTAACGGAACACACGGTCTCTCTAAGAGTGATCCAAAGGATTAGAAAGGAACTTCATGCAATTGGTCAGATTAACACATTATATGTGCACTGAGGTGTTGGGGATTGGAGTTTAAACAGCCAAAGGGGTGTGTACTTCCATGCTGTCTTAAAGGGCCAATAATAAATGAATAAAATTTCTGACACCCAGGTTTGATCTCATGCTTTCGGCGTTCTCTCCTACACTGCAACCTTGTTTCCGTGTAGCTAGCCTGTAGCATTACGCATTTCGCCCTGCCTCTCTGAACTTTTTCAAAGGCAAAAAATCCATAATAAATAGAGTTGCCAATTGAAACAGCTGCAATTAAATCACAACTTAGGATACAATTATAAATAAACACAGTTATAAACAAACACACATTTATTTCAATAAAAAAGGAACCTATTTACATTTAGTTCTATGTCCTTTATATTGTAAACGAGCATCTTCCAAAAGAGAAAATAAGCCTTCATTTAGTGTGTGTGTATATATATATATATATATATATATATATATATATATATATATGATATGATAGTATTTTATTATCATAAACAAATTACACATCACAAAATAAGATCTAAACCAACCAATATAATCTCTTACAAGATATAGCTACCTTATTGCAAATACACCATCTTAAAGGGCCATACACTAAAAATCTATATGAACAAATATATATCTAAATACATATATTTATAAACGGCCCAAAAATATATATTAATGTACAAATGATTTAAAAAAAACATATTCCAGAGAGCTTTCTAGAAAATATGAAACATATATTTAAGAAGGGGTTTGAATTGAAAGGTTAAAATAAAATATAAAATTAAATATACATACATCCAAGAAATTGAAAAAGTTGAACTTCACATTTAATCATTCACTAGTCAGTGTACCTAATCTAAAAACTCATCTCATGTCCTCCTGTCCATTAATTTGATAAAATCACCAACCCTTAATTTTTTTGTTACCTGTTTATTATTTAAGGTTTTTATTGATTTACCATTTGTAGGTACAACATTGGTAGCGCGAGGTTACAGAATGCACAGTGAAGTAGTGATCAAAGTACATTCAAAAAGTGCAACGGTACATTTTGGCATGTAGTTTCAATGTGTTGCAATATTCCTTCTATCTTAACAATACTATTAGTTATAGCGATTAAGGTTTCAAACATAACATACTTGAACCTAGTGGTTGATCAAATAAAAACATGAAAATCTTGGTTACAGATGTGCGATGGTCCTCTCAAACCACTGTGTTAGTTACAGGACATTTCATCCCATTAGCTATCTGTCGTACCAGGACCTTACAACCCACAGGGACACTTTGAGCTGTGGTTCCAGTAAGCTTCCGAGTGGACAGGGTTTCCTGTTGTCTACTATGGGTGACATGTTTGGGATTCAGATCCTGCGATCCTACCGTACGTTAAGGGAGGGATGAGCCTGACTAACTGGGTTGTCGGCTTGTACCGTCGGTAATGTCTGAAGTCAATTTGTTGTGGGTAGCTTAGGTGTAATGAAACTGTTCCATGGTTCCCATATCCTGGTGAATTTCTCATGGTTTTCTAGTTTGGCATGTGTTAGTTCTTCCATCTGTTTTATGTCCTCTACTCTTGAAATCCATTCCCTGACTGACGGAGGTTTGGGTTGTTTCCATGCTTTGGGTATCAATTGAGAAGCTGCCATGGCTACATGGTTAAAGAGGGATACTCCAGTTTTTGTGAGTCCCTGTAGGGCTCCCTGTAGGGCTAGGAGAAAAATGTAGTGTTCAGGCTCCTTAGGGAATTTGGTGTGAAAAAGTGTTTGTATGATTGCGTGGATTCTAATCCAAAACTTGGATATAATTGGACATTGCCACCAGATGTGTGCGTGGTGTGCTTCTGTCTGGTTGCACCTCCAACAGGGGTCAGAGGTCGTGTTGTGTATTTTATGAATCTGTGCCGGTGTGTAGTGCCACCTGCTTATACGTTTAAAGTTGCTTTCTTGTGCCGTCAGTGAGGTGGTGGAGTTATGTTCGGTTTTGAAAATAGTACACCATTGTTGTCGTGTGAGGTTCGTTTTGAGTTCGTCTGCCCATTTTAAAGTGTATCTCAGGGGGGTTGGATCATGCGTTTCCCTGATTAATGTGTACATAGTGGATAGGGTTCGTTTCGCGAGTGGGTGAGCGGTGCACAGTTGTTCGTATCTCGTTAAGGGTCACTCTCCTTTAGGTAGTAACTTCTGGGTGTTGATGAAATGTATCAGTTGATTGTAATGGAAGGGTTGGTTTCCTGTGTGTGTGTGTTGGGATGAGCTGTGATAGGCTTTTTATTTTGCCTTCTAAAACTACATCTTGCAGTTGTAATGCGGGGCCTTTATAGTAGAGGTCGTATACCTTCCCTGTAGCTCCTTCTTGGAAGTGGGGGTTGTGGGTGAGTGGATACAGTGGGGATGGGAAAGGCGATACGTCAGTCGTTTTCCGCAGTTTATGCCATATTGTGAGCGTCGTGTCGATGGTTGGATGGGTTTTGTGTTGTCGTCGTTGTGGTGTGGATTGTTGTAACCAAGGACGGGTACTTAGAGGAGTCTCTGAGAAAGAGTTTTCTAAGGTCACCCATTGTTGAGTCTTCGTGAGTTTTGGCCATTCATAAATTCTGTGTAGGTGTATTGTTTTGTGGTATAGCTCTATGTCAGGTAGGTTCAGCCCCCCCATGTTCCCTGCTCCCAGGGGCGTACCTAGAGCATTTGGCACCCGGGGCGGATCCTGTGCTTGGCACCCCCCCACCCCCACCCAAAAAAAAAAAACCCTGTAAAAAATGTTAAAGGTTTTCTTTCTTTTTTTTTACAATTTGTAAACTTTGCAAAACCGCTGTCAGCCCCTCCTACAAAACCCTTGTCCTGCCCCGCCCCTCCTACAAAACCTCTGTCCTGCCCCTTCTACAAATCCTGTACTGCCCCGTCTACAAAACCCCCGCAACCCCCTTCCACAAATCCCCTGCTTATCCCCCCTTATAAAGACTCCTGTCCCAATACAAAACCCCCGCCCCCTTCTACAAAATCCCTGCAGCCCCACACACACATTTACAGGCAGACAGTCACACACTCAGTTACAGACAGACAGTCACACACTGTTACAGGCAGACAGTCACACACAGTCACAGGCAGACAGTCACACATACACATTTCCAGGGCCGCCATCAGGGCATGACAACCGCAACGGTTGTCATGGGCCCGGCGGTCCTGGGGGGCCCGGACTGCTCAGGTCGTCCGGGCCCCACATACAGTGGGTACATACCGGGTCGCAGGGGGCCCTGCGACCCCGGTATGTACCCACAGGGCCAGCCTCTTCTCCTGGGGGCCCCCCAGAGGCTGGCCCTGCTGACACCCGGCGGGCGCGCGAGGGAGCATTCTCTGTGTGCTTCCTCTTCAGCTCCCTCGCGCACCGCATACTAATGCCGGAGCCGGAAGATGACGTCATCTTCCGGCTCCGGCATCAGTACGCGGCGCGCGAGGGAGCTGAAGAGGAAGCACAGAGAGAGTGCTCCCTCGCGCGCCTGCAGGGTGTCAGCAGGGCCAGCCTCTGGGGGGGCCCTGAGGTGGCCGGCTCCTGGGCCCCCCAGGAGAAGAGGCTGGCCCAGTGGGTACATACCAGGGTCACAGGGCCCCCTGCGACCCGGTATGTACCCAATGAATGTGGGGCCCGGACGACCTGAGCAGTCCGGGCCCATGACAACCGTTGCGGTTGTCATGCCCTGATGGCAGCCCTGTTCACACGTAGCAAAATACATACGGTACTTACTCAGCGCAATTTGGGCAAAAACCCTGGCTACTCGTTGACAGAACACTCAGATGACTGTTGGGTTCGCTACTGCCAGATTCCTGTGGGCATAGGCTTTGTAGTACACCTCTGCAAACCTGCTGACATACTTGAAGCAGAGGAGGCGCTTCTCTGAGAATTTGATCGATTGTGTGTGCGAGTCTGGGAGATCTTGCGCAACTGCATCACTCTAGACCATGCCAAGACCTCACAGCTCTGGACTACAGATTGATGCAGCAGGGTGAGACCTTGCCCGGACATCACCCGCAGGGGACCGCGGGCAGAGGGCATCATTGCCGCCAACAGCAGGATGGTGGCCCAGGGAACCAGTGTCCCAGACGTGGCCCGACCTTGGGGAGCTGCTTACCGGAGTGTGAGGGGGATCCTGGGGTGCCTTAGATGACTGGCCGGCAGCCTGGTATGTATTCATGTTTGGTTGACCTGCCAGCAATTGAGAACCTCCCTCTTTCTAGACAAACTTGGTTGGAGCCAATTGCATAAACCTGGCCCTGCACCCTTTACCTCCCCCCTGCCCCCCTCCTTCTCCACCCAGTCAGAAAGTATGTTTTGTTTTGTTTTTTGCTTACACCAAAATACAACATTCCATGCCTTCCTAATGGTATTAAAGCAGAATATTATCATGAAGACAAGGAATAAATTGAAATAACTGTTTAGTAGATACACCCCCATGATTTTCATGCATGTATTCATTGGGGCTATATCTTAAAACAGTTTGCAAAAACTGCAGTTCTTGTGAGCTGCAGCATATGCAAACCCTCCCCTTTTTTTCTCTGGAATTGACTTTCAGTCTCTTCATGTACAAATAGCCAATCAGAGGCTTCTCATCAAGGATTTCTGCTGCCCTAGGCAAAGATCCATTTTGCCGCCCATTCATGTCACTTACTTACTGAGAGACACATACGCTGACACACATACACTAACTCACTGACACACACACACACACACACAGAAACTCACTGATACACATAAACTCACTGACAGACAGGCAGGCTTGCTCAAGTACAGTATGCCTGCTACTTCTGTTAGCTCAGGGAAGCCAGCAGAAACAGGAAGAAACCCCTCTTGCTGTTTCACTGCCAGGGGGATGTTTCATCCATTATTTGTAAAAGTGCTGATTTCTAATTAAAGTATGCACTTTTATAGGCTTTCTTTATTATGGGATACTCTTCACCCATGAAGCACTCCAGCAAGCTGAAGTGCTATGTGGTTGTGGAGTGGTCCTTTAAGTAGTTGAAAAACAATTTTACAGAGAAAGTCTCTCGGCACAATAAACAATAATAAGCTGTGTTGCTTAAAGTATCTCTATAATCATAAACAATCGTCATAAAAGCTATGCTTTATTGTAATCCTAACTCACTTCATCTGGGTCTTCCTACAAGCTTCTTATAAATGACAGCAAGCCAACATTTTATTTTCAACCATATTAAAGAACTAGATTATAACTGGTTATAACTGGACAGCTATTAATTTGGAAACCAGCTGCATTACATCATAAACATAGGATTGCTTCCAAACTGACAGTTATCATTATGTGAGGTACATCTTTAAATTACATGGTTACTTTTAAAGTAGCTTCAAATTGTCTATATATACATTTATTTGGAACATTTTCTAAAACGTAATACTTTTCATATACAATTAACTATACATTTTCCATTTATCCATATATAAACAAATAAAAAAACAAACAAAAAACTATTTCTGTTTCTACAGTATCCATTTTGTTCTCTTTTATCCACATGTTAAATCTTCAGTTTTGGTGAAATGTTTTTTTTTTCCATCTTGTGTATGAATGGTCCTTATAGTCATCAACAGATCACAGTTCTTTATAACAGTTTCTGCAACTGTCATCAGTTGTGTCTGAGTGTTGTGCAAGTATAAATGTGTTGTATCTGTAGATCTGTGTAGTGTGTGTATGTATGCCCCCTTCGTATTGCTTACCTTCCCTGGTGATGCAGTGGATTCCTTGTAGTCTGGTGGGGAAGCTACTTTGTTTGTACCAATATTAGTCTGGTGGGGAAGCTACTTTGTTTGTACCAATATTAGTCTGGTGGGGAAGCTACTTTGTTTGTACCAATATTAGGCACAGAACTCTTTAAGAGTGCCTTTGCAGTGCCGACTGTGCTGCTTGAAGTCATCCAAAACCTCCGGAGGGCTGCCAGGGTGCTCTTAAAGTGGTCCGAGACCAATAATCTTTCTTTTGCCTAGGGCGGCAAAAATCCTTGCACCGGCCCTGTCTGTAGTGCCTAATACTAGTGTAGGAATAAAAGGTCATGAAAAGGGAATGAAGGTGGAAAGCGCAGGGAAGAAAAAATGAGTACACAAAGGAAACTTACCATTACATCAAAGAAAATCACTGTTTTGCAAATCTATATCACCCACATCAACAACATTAAAAAAGAAAAATGCCTTGCCTGCTTGGTATTCATTGTGTGTATTGTAATAACCCACGTTTCTATGTTTATTATTAGCAATGCAATGTATATTCTCCGTTTACTTCGATAAAACATATTTAAATAAAAAAATAAAAGGTAAAAAAAAAAAAACATGCCTATCATGGTCAGATCAGCAGGACCATCCCACACAAAGAAGACTGAAAATATGGCTTGGACAGAGCAATTGCAGCAATTGCTGCTCTATTTAAAATATTAAACGTCATTACAGGGTGGGGTACAGCTGTGTCCCCCATGCATGCCTAATTGACCCCTGCAAATGACCCAGCAAAACTGAGATGCACATCTATGTGTGGCATCAACAGGAGCCAAATAATGCACAGAAGTAGCAGGTTTTGTGGGTTCTCTGTCATAGGTTCAATGTCAGGATGCCCCAAAAACATGACACCCTTATTAAGATTTCTTAAGTAACCACTAACTCTCATATTATAACATGTCAATCTTGATGCTCTTATTAAGACTTACTTTTTTTTTTTTTAAATAGCTAGTGTCTTGCTGAAAAGTCACAAAGAGTGTAATAGTTATCCATAGTTTACTGTGCTAATTTGCATATTCTTCAATGGATCCTGGGAGCAGGGCTGCCATCAGAAATGTTGGGGCCCCTGACACAGCTCAAGGTCTGGGCCCCCCGGTGCCTGCACCCGAGTCCGCCCAAAGTGCTGCCCCCCCCCCCCCCCCGAATCCGCCCACAGGGATGCAGTGTCTGCAGGGCCGGTGCAAGGATTTTTGCCGCCCTAGGCAAAAGTAAAGTTTGCCGCCCCCCCATGTGACATCACAATGCCCCCCCCATATGATCTGCCATGTTAACTAACACCAGTGCTGCAGTGCCGCCGTGTTTACATTAAAAGGCCTGCAGGGACAGGCTAGACACCAGAACCACTATATTGCTGCAGGTTCTGGGGACTATAGTGTCCCTTTAATGTGAGGTAACGAGATTAGTGCCACGTAATATATCAGATTGCCTACTTACAACCAGATGAGGATGATGATGGCCTCTAGCTGCCGTCTGGCTCCACTGGTCTGGTGTAGAACAGGCTCTCTGGAGGCGGTTTGTAACTGTGGTCACAAAAATCACTGTTCTGGGAGAACGGGAAGCAGCTCCATTTTTTTGAGGGCCCTTTACACAGCTCAAGGTCTAGGTCCCAGGGTCCACCTTCATGTTCCACCAATGAGTTTGTTCACAGGGAGTGGAGTGTGTGTGTGGGGGATGTCCTGATGTGTGTAAGGAATGCATTGTGTGAATCTGTGTTTGTACGTGTAAGGGCTGCAAGATGAGTTTGTGTATGCATGGGATGCAGTGTGTGCGTCTGTAAGG
>OW240921.1:64209396-64386076 GCA_933207985.1 Pelobates cultripes | reverse complement strand
CTTTTGCCCGGTGTGCCCGATGGCCAGTCCAGGCCTGCACATACACACACAGATACACACACTGACAGATACACTGACACACAGATACACAAACTGGCAGATACAAAATTGACATACAGATACACACACCTTTACACACACACACACACGTTTATATTTGCAGTCATTCTCATGTTCGCTTACTTTTTTCTGCACAAGGGTGACTTTCTGTAGTGCAGCTGGCTAAGGCTGGTGTACCAGGTCGGCAGCTGCTCACTTCCTGCTGCTTCCTCTCTCCCTCTAGTTAGTGACAGCCTGTCACTGCCTCCCAGCATCCCATACAACAGGGGCCGGTCGCCAAGCACAATAGAATTTTTTTTTTTTTTTTTTTACAATAAAATGAACAAAGATTAAGCTTCTATTTCCTGGTCTATTTAACATTGGAATATGACTTATCCAAAGTAAAACTATCAGTAATGAGAGTTGAACAAAGACTTAAATACCTACTAAGTATACATAAGTACCAATAAAATTGATTAACTCAACTGGTTCTCCATTAGCCCCATAAAGGTTGATCTTAGCAGGGATGTAACTTGAGGTGCAGCAGGTGCAATGGCACCAGGGCCCACCAGAGGGCCCACCACTCTTGACACCCATCAGAGTAATGTAGAGCAGCAAGATTCCCAGCTGAGGTGAGACCGCATCCAGCTTTTGTATTAACAGGCATGATGGGCAAGATGCAATAAATTCTGAGCAAGTTGCAATCTACAACAAGCCCCACCCCTTCTTACTCCAGAATGCTTGTCTTTCTTGTGGATGATGGTAGAAGAAACTGCTCCAGCCTGCTCTAAGTGTAGCCTTGGGTGTGAAGCATAAGAAAGAGACCACTGTAGTTGCTACAGGAGTCAGCCTGTCTGTCAGAAGAAAGAAAAGAGAACTGGGGCTTGATGCTTGGCTCTGAACGATGGCGCTTACCTTGGTACTTTAATATAATTTGACTGCAAAATGTCAAATGTGGTGTGTCTGTGAACTGCATGAGGTATCAGTGAAATGCATGGTGTGGTGTGTACTGCATGCACGTTGTCTGAACCACATAAAAGGTATATGTACTGTATGGAGTGTGTCTGGATTGCAAAGTACAGGGCTTGACAAACTTGCTTGGAATCTAGGAGCCAGCTAAAGAAAAAGTTAGGAGCCAAGTTTAATTTTCAATGACAAAAATGTAATTTTTAAAGGGACACTATAGTCACCAGAACCACTACAGCTTAACGTAGTGGTTCTGGTGTCTATAACCAGGATTTTTAATGTAAACACTACCTTTTTGGAGAAAAAGCCATGTATACATTTCTGCCTAGTGACACCTCTAGTGACAGTCGCTCAAATTGCAACTAGAGGTGATTCCTATTCCAGTGCTGCACACTATGCAACACCTGTGTTCAGCATTTCCAAGCTCTGCAATGAGGTGCTGAATGTTCCCCATAGAGATGCTAATTAGCGTATTCCCTATGGGAAGCATTGGCTTGGCTGAAATCACCATTGATCAAAAAAAAGGTGAGTGTGTATCTGTCTGTCTCTGTGATTGTTAAAGTCCACCTTTTGGAAAAGCTGGAGTGGAATTATCTTCCTGGGGTCCAGTGGAGCTGGTATGATCCTCAAAACTTTAAGCTCCTTATGCTCTGCTCCCTCACGCACTGTTTAGAGATGTCGGGGTCATATTCATATACGTTCTATTCCAATTCCTGGCTTCACTGCAGAGCTCGCGAAGGAGCAGAGCAGAAAGATTACAGCTCCCTCTCGGCCTGCCTGCATTGTAATCCAGCTGGCCTCCCTCCCACCATTCTCCAACTGCCGACCAGTTGCATTGTCCCTCACCGCTTCCACTGAACGGGCTGACAAACACCCAGGCACCTGGACTAGGGGGACAAAAGAAGGGCACAGAGGGGATAGGGGGACAAAGATACACACTGATGGGCTTGAGGGAAACAGGGGCACTTAGAAGCATGGGGGGGGGGAAAAAGACACACAGAGGTGCTGGGGAAGGAGAAAAAGAGGAACAAAACATACACAGAAGGGTGGGGGGGACAAACAGACATACAGAAGGGCTGGGGGCAAGAGACACACAAAGGGATTGAGGGAGAAAAAGATGCCTGCTTCAGAAAGAAAGAAGCCTGCCAGCTAGCCACAGCTGCCGGCCTGCCTGCTAACCAGCTGCAGCAGCCAACAGGCCACATCAACCAACCAGCAACAGTAATTAAGGTGAGAAAAGCCAACTTGAAAACTCTTTTCCCTGTTCACAATATAGTAATTTTTTTATAAGAGTTTTAGAGAGAGCCGTCTCCTTGGCCCATTTTAGTCTCAAATGGGGGCCTTGTTGGAGGTGGTGGGAGGCAAATACAGGACCCATCCTGGGTGCCAAGTGCTCTATGTAGGCCCTGCTCTTGCCACATATTTGATTCAGCATAGCATACATGACAGGCCCATGGAGCACGGAGTTTCTTGTTAGCAAAACGGAGTTTGGATTGTTAGCATAACTATAAAAAAATGCTAGAGCAGTAGAAATGTATTATTACAGCAACTTGAAATCAAAACTCATGCAAACCCCTCTGCCAGTGCCTTTCCCCATGTACACTCTCCTATACAAACTGTAAGACAAACACATTAATGCACAAGAGACAGACACACAGAGTGAAACATTAACATGTGTATACTTATCTAACTATTTCTGGTTGCCACTGCCCCACCCCCATACACAAACACACTTACCCAGTTACCCTAGTGTTGTAGTGATGATCAAGTGCTGTGAGAACAACTGCAATCATCTACAACTATCAGAAAGTTTCTCAGCACATGCTGCTTCCCTGCTCAATTGGGATGTGAAGTGGCTGTGAAATGACATTGCGATGGCACTGAGAAATTAGTCTGCGGTGAGATAGTCTGATTGTTGCTGCTCTCTTGAAAATAAATACAAATGTCCCGGCATACCCAATGGTTTCTTCAAGAGGTAGTGATTAGGTGGTAAAAGGTCCAGGAGCTTACAAATAGAAGGGGAACATGCACGGAGAAGCTTGTGGGGAGAAAATAAAATTGTAAAAGTAACAAATGTATCCAGTATATAAAGTTACTGCGTTACGATAAATACAATTGCTATACACTGATCATGGGGAAATAATTAACAATTAATATAAAGTAAACAAAGTATAGAATAGTTAGGTTATAAGGAAGCAAGAAGTCTGGAGGCCTTTTACCAAAGCTGAAGCTGCAGCAGAAATCTTGTTACTGTCTCAGCCAAAGCCACAGAGTCAGTAGGACTTGGTCACTTTCTTATCATTCTGGCATTATTTAATCTAAAAATGCAGGCTGGGAAAGTATTTGAAGGATTATTAAATAATAATATTCTGGAATTAATTAGGAGAAACATTATTAGCAAAAATCAACATGGTTTTATGAAACATAGATCATGTCAAACTAACATTTTATTTTATGCTTACCCTTTTATTTGTCAAGTTTGATAAACTTTTAGGCGTATCTTTTAATTCTAGATTGTCACATAGTTTTAGCATACGCCATTATAGTTTGAGCTAATGTTATGTTTTTATTTCATTTTTTCATTCTAAAATGAATTATATCCCCTTTACGTTGGTGGACTTATGAACCCGATCAACGTCCGGCTCCGATCTGGAACGCATGGTGCGTTCCACGCGATACCGGATGTTTTCTCAGTGATACGCATTCCAAAGAGGCGTGGAACGCAAACATGGAAAATAGTGAACACAGGTGAATCGAACTTTAGCATTGCATTCCGATTGGCTGCAGGCATGGCGGAAAAGCGCAAAATCACCTTTAAATTATGAATGGAGGAGATCAAGTCACATCTTCAATTTCCCTGATGAAGTCCGACCGAGGACGAAACGCGTAGAGCGGAGAGACTCATTCAGCACTTTTATTTGATTTTATACTGTTTTTTTATTTGTGTATGGTTTTTTTTCGCTGCTTCAAAACTCGTCCCAAGGGATTGGTTTTGTGATATGCTGGATTTACATATTGATTGTGTAAGTGCAATCTAAATAAATACTTATTACGTTATTTTATTGGTGCACTATGTCTGTGTCTCTCTCTTAACCCCTATTTAAAGTCTCGAGAGAAGATCAAGCTCCTTCCATCTTTGACAGTACTTATACGCATTTTAGCCTCCAGCGTAGTTTTGGTGTTATTATATACTGCACCATTATTTGTTATTTTTATTTCTAGATTGTCACATAGTTACATAGTTCAGCCTTCCTCACATATGTTTTTGCTGTTGATCCAAAAGAAGGCAAAAAACCCAGTCTGAAGCACTTACAATTTTGCAACAAACTAGGAAAAAATTGCTTCTTGACCCCAAAATAGCAGTCAGATGTCTCCTTGGATCAAGCAGCTATTACCCCACTAATTAGAAATGATATCCCTGTATGTTATGTTTTTGCAAGTATTTATCCAATTGCAGTTTAAACATCTATATTCAGGCAGAGAATTCCATATCCTTATTGCTCTTTCTTTAAAAAACCCTTTTCTTTGCATTAGATGAAATCTCCTTTCTTCCAGCCTAAATGTGTGACCTCGTGTCCTATGTATTGCCCAGTTTCTGACTAGATTTCCAGCTAATGGTTTGTACTGGGCCCGAATATATTTGTATAATGTTATCATATCCCCTCTCAGGTGCCGTTTTTCCAAACTAAAGAGATTAAAATTTTTAACCTTTCTTCATAACTAAAATGCTCCATTCCTTTTATCAATTTTGTAGCTCGTCTCTGCACTTTTTCTAGTGCCATGAAATCCTTTTTTAGAACAGGTGCCCAAATTTGCTCAGCATATTCAAGGTGTGGTCTTACCAGCGATTTATATTACATTTCTATTAAGAAGATTTAAGGGAGCTTCTTACAATTTATTGTACTGCAAGGGTAAATTTGATTTTATATACTTTTTACCCACTTTTGGGGAGCACGTGTGCTATATAGATATGTATATCTATTTATACAATTTTTTTTAAATGATTTTGTTATATTTATACAATTGTGTGTTTTATTGCAGTACAAGCTAACAGTATTACAACATTCACAGTTAAAATGATATGCGTAACTTGAAACATATTAAAGTATGTTTCATATATAAATATTTGAGGTGAAATAAAAGTTCTAATTCTCCTGAACAAAATTTTATATAATAAGTGTAGGTGCTAATAATTTGAAAGAGGTAAATTATGGTTGAATAGACATATAGCTCAGATTACATGGTTTTTTTTATTTAGAACTTCTACAATTGTTTCTGTCCTGGGGTTCAAACCAACATCACCACCTATTTACAACCCACAGGTATTCTCCACCTCACTTTTATTTATTTACAGATTCTCATATCTGTGACATCCCACACCTCACCACACCATTTATTTTTAACAATGTAATAAACAAAATTGTTAAAGTGCATGTGGTTTACAGATTGTAAATCAAAGTTCTCAGCATATCTTACAGTATGCTAAGTGCACATTATTACAATCAACCACTAACGGTGTAAGTGAAAATGTATGCCTTTGTGTATATGGAGTGGAATAGAAAAAGAAGGGCAAGTGTAGATAAGAATCCAGCTCCCATGCCGTTCCATTGCAAGCTCATTCTGCCATTAGAGAGAAAGCATCTGAAAACCCCAAGCATCTAAAAATTCCTAAGATATTTTCCTAAGCATGAATGCTGGCTTGATGAATTTATTGACTTTGGTTAGATGTCTGATATCCATTGTGATGTTTTCAGAGGGCATGAACCAATGACTTGGACGCATTCAATAAATGTCTTCCCACTTGCCTTCCACACCTCCAACAATTAGAAAAGACGAGTGGGAAAATTTTGTGGAGTGATTCTGGGGTGCAATACCCCCTGAACAGGACAATAGTATATAATTAACCTCCTAATATCAAAAGATAATTGAACTTTTAGAATGGAGTCAGGGCCGGCGCAACAGTTAGGCGAACTAGGTGTCACGGCTTACCTTAGTTGGGAGTCTGGTATGCAGAGTTTAATGCTCACCCTTGCAATTAAACACAGGCCAAGGTGGTCAGGTAAGAATTCACCTAGCCTGTGAATCTGTGCATGGGGGCTGTGCAGGATATTGCTCCAAGTCGCGGTACAGGTAAGGACACAAGCAGGAGAATCATCAAGGGTAAGCCAAAGTCAGAGGATGCCAGAAGTCAGGATACACAGTAAGAAAGCCAAGGTCAGGAGCCAACTGGAGAACACTGAAATCACAAATTCTAACACAGGACCAGAGTCAATGAACTGACACTGCCCTCAGGGAGAGGCAGTGTCTTATACCTGGCTAATCAGTGATGCTTTACAGCTGGACCACGATTGACAGGAGCAGTCACAGGTTAAAGGGACACTCCAGGCACCCAGTCCACTTTTGCCCATTGGAGTGGTCAGGGTGCCAACCCCCACTAACCTTAACCCTGCAAGTGTAATTATTGCAGTTTTTTACAAACTGCAATAATTACCTTGCAGGGTTAACTCCACCTCTAGTGGCTGTCTACTAGACAGCCACTAGAGGGCACTTCCTGGTTTCTAGCACAGGAAACCTGTGCTAGAGCGTCGCTGCACGTCCTCACGCTGTGTGAGGACCTCCAGCGTCGCTCATTTCCTCATAGGCAAGCATTGAAATGCACTTTCAATGCTTTCCTATGGGGAGCGCTAATGTGCATTAGGTCTCCCCGGCCGGTGGGCGGGATCAGTCTCGCCCACCGGCCAACGCAATGCAGAGGAGGAGCGGCGGCGGAAGCAGCTACGTTGGACATCGTCGCTGCCTCAGGTAAGTCATTGAAGGGGTTTTTACCCCTTCATCAACCGGGGATTGGGGGTGGGAGGGAGAGGGGATTGTTTTCCTGGCACTGGAGTTTCCCTTTAAGTCCAGCCCCCAGTGCTGAAGACTTGGCAAGGATAAGTTTCAGGCCAAACCAAAAACCGAAGTGGCTCAGAGGCAGGAGCACAGGCTGAGAACCATAAAGCACCCAGGTTCAAATCCCCTGTTGGGCACTTCTGGGGCGACCTCGTCTGGCAGTCTGCATGTCGTGGTGAGAACCGTGACACTAGGCATTCACCTAAGGTACCGGCCTGCTGTGCGGGGCAAGCAGCTCTTGAGTATGTGAGTGTGAGTGTATGTCTGTCAGTGAGTGAGCAAGTGACATAAGCGGGAAGCAAAATGGATCTTTGCCTAGGGCAGCAGAAATCCTTGCAACAGCCCTTAAAGAAGTGTAAGAGATTTAGTATCTGAAAGGTCATTTTTTTTTTTTTTTTTAAGAATCCTCCTCCAAGTGCTTTTAAATAGAAATAATTACCCTCTACACTTCAAGTAAGTGCTGACAAGGGCTAGATAATGCTCTCTTTAGGCCAGCTCCCACTACGCACAGATCCTCAAACCACATCCAGTCTCTATGTACCTGCTCTCGACAACAATTGGTAGAAATTTTGTAACCACCCATTTATTGATACCCCTCAATCTGTCACTTAAACCTTACTTCCCACTTATGAACACTTTCACACACAGTCACCAACCTTTGTTTTGTTTCGAGCAATATATATGTTTGTTGACTACATTCCATGACAATCAGACATTTGATGGATAGCTAAGCATTATATATATCCTATCCTCAAACATCTACAGTTTCTCTTTACAAATTCTTTGTGCACTTCATTTTGTGTGGCTTCTGCTGGTCTGGAATATTGGAATATGTGGTGCACAAATATCTGCAGTGCGATGATTAACCATAATTATTAAATTTCCTTTAATGTCTATGGACTTTTCTGGTGATCCTCATCCAGCAGTGGGAAAGGAGTGGAGCATATAAGAGGAATGTTTATAAAGGGGAGTGATAAATGAAACCGTGCCCACAAGTGGTGCAAAATTAAATCTTCGACCTAACAAAGTGTATACAGGGGGACAGCCTTGAAGCAGTGAGAGGTTGGCAAGCTAACTTTGGAAGACATGCAAGTAGAAATGTATTTTTCAATCACTTGCTTCCTGTATTACAATAACCTGCTGGTACAAGCTCAGTGTATTAACCATGATTAAAACTGCTTTACAAACCCAAGTTCCATCCACTACTGTACTGTCTGATGGTTGTTTCATCTATGTTCTCTTTGTATTATCTATTCTGACCTTCAGTAATATAAGAAGGTAATTTTTTTTAGCTCAGTTCTGATTTACTTACAACTTATACAGTTCATGAGGCTTCATCTTTGGCCAGTCGCATGTCAAAACCAAGTTGTGGTAGGTTGTATTTTTCCATAAATGATGATCTCTTAGTTCACCAACAAGGATTGTGTGGTTCATAGTTCCTTTCTTATTACGAATAAGATTTACTCTCAAGATTACAATTAGCCCTACTTCACCTCAACTGTAGCAGCTTTTTACTTAATAATTACCTATATTGGGTGTAGTATTTATTGCAAATGTAATTTCCATCCACAATTGGTTTTCATTCTATATCTTTGCTACAGGTGTTGAAGTGGATTTATACTAGCCTGATATATTTTCACCAACTTTATCTTCGAACTCGTTTTACTTTTTAATATTCTGAAAACCAACCTTCACTGTGAGATTTAATTCTAGTTATGTAATAAGCTTATTATACAGGCTATTTAGATTATGTAATTTACTTCAACTGCAAGCTCTTGCCCTATCGAGATTTTCTAATGAAATTCCTACACATTATGAGGCTCTCATATGACGCTCTCTAGTAATGAGTCTTTTGATATGTATGAACACTCTGGACTCTAAGTGTAATCCTGATTCTGACCAACCATCATAGAGTCTGAAATATAGTGTTACACTTCATTCCAGCTGCAGAGGTTTCAGTTATATAAATTCTACTAAAGTATTTTAAAAAGTTACAATAGCTGTGGGTACTTTTGTAGCCATACTCGTTACAAGCCTTAATTGAAGTGGGAAGCACTGGATGTGTGAACTAAACATATATACACTTGTCACTTTGTTTTTTTCCCTATACCCATATATAGATTTAACAAAGTGATTTTTTTTTTTTTATATTACCAATAAAAGTGATATTTACTAATGGTAATTTCTTTGAAGTCATGCTTCCCCTTTCCTATAAAAAAAAAATATCAAGTCCTATTTGACAGGTATAAGTGATTTCTATTGTGTCTCCTTTATATCATATTGGTTAAAAATTTTGTTTTCTCTGACAAGTTTTACTACAAGACTAAAGGGAGTGCTATGGGCTACAGCGAACAGCATTATCATATACACCTGTATCTTCATAGATAGATTTGAGGACGGTTTCATCTATCCTCATCCACTTTTGTGCAAACATGTACATTATTGGTATAGATATATTGACAATATAATGGCGTTGTGGAGTGGTACGTTACAGTCCATAGAACGGTTTCACCAGACCTTGATCTCCTTTTCTAAAGTCATATAATTTACTATGCTTTACCAGAGTCAAGGTACTGATGTTAAGACAGATCTATTTGTCAAGGCCACTGACAGGAACACAATATTCTTACTTTTTGAAATGCAATAATCTTCTTTTTGCTCTCCCATGTAGTAAGAAAATGGATTGTGACTAACCCTGAAATTTGTGATCAAAGCTTGAATGTGTTAAAAAAAATTCCTGCAAAATGATTCATAGAAAGATTACTCACTACTTTGGTGCAAATATACTTTGGTGCCCCTGCAATCAGCCATTTAGGAGTTAAATCACCTTTATTACTGTTTATGCAGCCCTAATCACAAAGCCTCCACAAGAAACATGATTTTATTTACAATAAGATTGTTACAACTATTACCTTAGAACTTATTAATGATTGCTCTGTTAATTGAACTTTCATCACACATGAGGCGCATGCAGGCAATGAACAGAGCAGGACATATAAAATTCTAAATTTAACACATTGTACAATAAAGGAGGTTTAAAAACGACATGTTATCTGAGGAGGCTTTGTAAGTTTCAGCCAGGGGAGGTGTGGCTAAGACTGCATGAACAGAGTAATTTAACACTTAATTTAACACCAGAGAATTGAGCTGTAAGACTACAAGGGCATTAGCTCTATAGCAAAACCACCTCATTAAGCTAAATCTGTTGTGGTGTTTACAGTATCCCTTTTGTAGATCTGATCTTTTGAAACATTCTAATGGCCTCTAACAGTAAGATGCATTTTTAAGCCAATTTGACAAACACTCATACAGAAAATTGCAATTGCCATATCCGACAATGGGCACACCCTGATGTGAATGAGTTTTAACTGCCACTAATGATGGCATGTACAAAGGGAAAACCTACACGTGACAACATGGTCAGTACAGGGAGTCATGCACATAAAATAGTTTTGGGTAATCTACAAAATAGAAATTTTATGTGCCTTAGATGCAGTTCTCTCATTAAAATTTCAACTTGCCTCTAGCATTTGGTTAGTGAAAATTTAGCTCTGGTGTTGAAAAATTAACCCCTGATGAATGTACCATAGGCCATCCAGACCTGCAATGGCAAGTAACTTTTAACGACTTGCTAATAACTTAGGACCTGGATACATCTACTTTAAGATGGCTATAGATAAACAAATCAAGGTTGCTTCTCTGGAATCTCTTCAAATAAAATCAAGAACACTTAAATAGTTAAAAACATAAAAGAAATCCACTAACTCCAACCTTTCAAAGTTTTATTTGTTGTTAGAAAAAGACAATAACGCATGTATATTAATAACCAATTAAGTCACTTTATCACATAAAATTATTGCAACATACAAGATGTTTTCATAACAAGAAAAAAAAACAAAAAACACTCATTTGTATGTATAGGAGGAATGGTGTCCCAAAACTAATCAATATAGAATGGCCTAACCAATGCTGCTTAGTGATATATACATTTAAGGCCGAACCATTGTCACAGTAGAAAAATATTTACTTTCACTGTGATTCTGCAGTCATCTACAATGCTTGTTCTACTAAATGAGAAAAAAAATATACTGTTAAAACTTCTCTGCAAGTTATATGCATCTTCCATACAATCAGGCAATAATCATGCCTATTAGTGTAATAAACATGTATCATTTTAATGGCATAGTATACACACATAAAAATAACATTGAAGCACAGTTTTATATACTGCAGAGCTAAACTGCTACAATGAAATGCAAATCTCCATATGTATGTGTGTGTATATATATATATACACACACACACACACACACACACACACACACACACACCATTTTGCTTGGCTTTTAATTGGATTGTAATTTCCAAATACTAAAGCTATGGTTTTTTGTTGTTTTTTTTAAGCGTCACACTACCCTATACAATGGATATTGTGTTACTTATTTAATACCATGTACAAACATAACCTGAATCTGCATATAGTAAAAGTTATTACATCAATTGTTTTGTGAATAATATATGCATGAGAGGCACAAATAATCTATTTAGCATGTTTGGAATCAATATGATGTTGCAAGGTGGTTTGATCCCCAAAGTGCCTATGGCACAAATCAGATTGGTGATGATTTTCAAAAGTATGAATCTTCTGATGACGTGTAAGTTCCCCTGTGTCTCGGAATCTATGCTGACAAACTTGGCATTGGAAAAGTTTTCCACCAAAGTGGATATACTTATGACGGGTAAGATGGGAAGTCCTTTTAAAAGTTTTTCCACAGATCGTGCACATGTGAGGCTTTTGTTGTGAGTGGGCAATGCTGTGCCTCTGGAGATAAGACAGATATTCAAATATTCTGAAGCACACTGGGCAAGTATAAACCTTACGAGGAGCCAAAGATCTAGAAGTCACAATATGTTTAACATCTGCACTAGTTTCACTGGATAGCTTACTTGTTTGTGTCAATTCTGGTTCCTCTACTACCATGGTGTATGGCAAACCTTGGTTGTCAATAAGCAGAAATCTCCTGTATGTAGAGTTTTCTTCAGGTGAATCTTTTTGCTTGTTGACTTTGGTTTCCACTGTTATTATATCTTGAGAAAGAGTTGAGCTGAATATTTTTTCTCTTTGTACTTTAATACATTTATTAAATCCTGTCTTTTGAGTAATATCTATGCTTGTCTCTTTATAGGGATAACTCCCAGTTGGGAGATCTGTGCTACAGAATGGTTTATCATACACTTTTTGGTCCACTGTATCCATTTTATGTACTGGATTAATCTTCTCTTGTGTTTCAATTGTATCACCTTGATATGAGTTATTCTTTTGAATTGTGTTATTTTTACTTGGATTGTATAAAGGAATTCCAAGAGAACGATTTGATTCTTCACAGGGATTGGTATTATTAAAAATAGTTTCATTTGGTAAAGGGTATTTATTCACATGTGCTTTATTTCTTTTGAAAGGGACTGAAGTAGGTACTTTGATTTCAGTGGGGTTATAATGTCTCAGTTTAAAATTATGTCTGGACATATTTTTCTCATCTATTCGTGAAAAACATGTATGGCTGCCATCTTTAGACTCATTTACAAAACTTGGCATTGGTGCAATTTCTACATCTTGACCAGGATTCAATTTTACTGTTTGTATGTGTTCCATGGACTCAGATTTCCAGGTAATCCATTTCTTTTCTGTACATTTATTAATGAAGCTCACAGATGATTCTTTATAATGTGGTTTTCCTTTAGTTCGGTCTTGCCCTCTTAAAGAGAGGGTAGCTCCTGAATCTTCATTTAGTTTTAACTGGTTTGGTCTTTTCTGTATTTTCTCTTTGTTTAGGTAGTTGCTATGACTCACATGTAAGGTTTTATGAACAACGTTATCATCCCTGTTTTTAACAAAAGTAAAGCTAGGTGGAGCCATTTTCCAGATGTCAGAATCCATTCACAAAATGTTGTAAATCACACTTAAATTTCAGTCAGAATATACCTACAGAGCAACAGAATACTGTTAATAGTTTTAATATAAAATTTATATTTTTTCAGTTATACATGTTGAAATAAGGACATCCTTTAGTAAATGTTCTTAATGAAAATGCTTTCTGTTGAATGTCATTAAAAATTCACTCCCACAAATCTCTAAGGAAAAACATTGCACATGCGTAAATGTTACACAAAGATGTGCAAATCTTTAGTAAAGGTATGAAAAGGATTGCTTTCCATTACACAGTACAACTGGGAGAATCTTTATTCAATGGAACACAAACACTT
The DNA here is from genome assembly GCA_933207985.1 of Pelobates cultripes. Taxonomy (NCBI): domain Eukaryota; kingdom Metazoa; phylum Chordata; class Amphibia; order Anura; family Pelobatidae; genus Pelobates; species Pelobates cultripes. The sequence goes on along the minus strand of OW240921.1, from coordinate 64,372,918 downwards.
ACACAAGATGGCCAAATGTATGTGAACTCTTTCAACCTCACCAATTACTAACGGGTGCATAAAATACAACACATAGCCATGAAATCTCCACTTTAAACAATGGTCATACTATAGAGCTCAGTGACTTAAACATGGCATTGCCATGGGATGCCACCTTTGCAGTAAGTTAATGAAATTTGTCTTCCACCAGATTTGCCTCAGTTAATTGAAAGTGATAATATTGTGAAGTGAAAATAGCTTGGAACAGCAACCCAGCCACTGAATTGTAGCCCACACATGAAAATTACCTAAAACCTGCTGCATTACTCAGTACTCCAAAACTACCTCTGGAAGCACATTATCAAATGAACTGGGTGCTGTGAGCTTCATGAAATGTGTTTCTATGGCAGAGTAGCTGTATGCAAAACTCATATCAACTCATGTAAAGTGCAATGCCAGTCGTTAGCTGGAGTGGTGTGAAGCATGCCATCACTGGAAACATGTTGTATTGTGATGAACTGCATTTCACGATCTGTCATTCTGAAGGAAAATTTGTGTGTAGTACATGCCATGAGAATGCTACCTATTGGAAGGCATAGTGTCTACTCTAAAGTTTGGTAGAGGAAGGATAATTGTCTGGGGCGGTTTTAATACTTTGGGCTACAGAATGCAAGGCACTTTAGACAACTGGGGGTTTCCAACTTTGTAGCAATAGTTTGGAGAAGACCCTTTACTGTTCCAGAATGACTGTGCCCCAGTATACAAAGCGAGGTCCATGAATAAATGGTTTGATGAGTTTTGTGTGGAGGAACATGAGTTGCCTTCAAATAGTTCTTATCTTAACCATACTGAACAACTTTGGGATGAAGCACAATGCAGATTATGAACCAGACCTTCATTGCCAACATCAGACCCAACCTCACAAGTGCTCTTTTGGCTGAAATTCACACATTCCAAAATCTTGTGAAAAGCTTTCCCAAAAGAGTGGAGGCTCCTATAGCAAAAGGAGGCCAATTCATATTAATGCCCACGATCTTGCAATGGGAAGATCAAAACACTCATATTGGTGTGATGGTCCACATACTTTTGGCTAAATAGTGTATTTCTGTAATATACATGTGAAAGAAGCTACCTCTGATTCAGAATGGTAAATTAAAAAAAAAAAAAGAAAAGAAAAAGTTTCAAATGGAAACAGAATATTTTCCTGTACTTACTTCACATAGTTTCTGTTTTGCAAATGGCTGCTATCTTGGAGCATGCATACAAGTAAGGATAGATTATGATCTTTAATATGCATTTTTATGTATAAGCATCAGTTGCTCCCCTTTGATATCAACACCATAAAAACAGAGGAACTAAGCATTTGTGTGTCTCCACAAAAATGTTAAAGGACCACTATAGTGCCAGGAAAACATACTCGTTTTCCTGGCACTATAGTGCCCTGAGGGTGCCCCCACCCTCAGGGACCCCCTCCCACCCGGCTCTGGAAAGGGGAAAGGGGTTAAAACTTACCTTTTTCCAGCGCTGGGCGGGAGCTCTCTGCCTCCTCTCCTCCTACGATCCGCCCGTCAGCTGAATGCGCATGCGGCAAGAGCTTGCGCGCAAGCGGGTCTCATAGGAAAGCATTCTCAATGCTTTCCTATGGACGCTGGCGTGCTCTCACTGTGAAAATCACAGTGAGAAGCGCAAGCGCCTCTAGTGGCTGTCAATGAGACAGCCACTAGAAAATGGGGAAGGCTTAACCCATTGATAAACATAGCAGTTTCTCTGAAACTGCTATGTTTATGAAAAAATGGGTTAACCCTAGAAGGACCTGGCACCCAGACCACTTCATTAAGCTGAAGTGGTCTGGGTGCCTAAAGTGGTCCTTTAATATGTTATTAGAGCCTACAATTTTCTGTAAAAATATGTCTTCACTTTATGTAATGCAAATTTTTTTGTGTGTGTTTATATACAGCTGTCCATGAGTGGTTTACTGGCTTTGCATCTTTTCCTAAGTTGTGTTTCAAAGCTGTTGTATACAGCAAACACAAACTCAAAGGAATCCATGTTTAAAATAGAATGAGGCAAAAATGTGATTCTTTATTGAACTAATTTGCATATGCCCACCCAGAATCCTTCGCCATAGTAACATCACTGCATATTTGTGATTTTTGTGGGAAAAGCAAGTCTTATGGCTTGACTGGCGTGCAGAGCTTTGTTTAACATTGTATATGTGTGTGTATATATATATATATATATATATATATATATATATATATATATATATATTACATATATATATATACACACATACACACACACACATACACACATACATCCACACACAGGAGATATATTCATCAAGACCTCTAGGTTGGACCGTATCCAAAGTCTTAATCCAGAAAGTCTCTCTGAAGAAGTACGCTTGATCTTTCTCCTCCTCTACTTAAGGGGTGGGAGGGGGGGGGGAGATAAGACATTGACGGTTATTATGTGGGTAAAACCGACTAAACTTTATGAGACCAGATCAGAGGCCACAGATCAGGAATCAAGATGGAAAAGCCAGTGGCTAAACATTTCTTGGAAGTCCAACATAGACTACCCACTCTTAAGTTCATTGCCATAGTCAATGTCCCCCCCTTAAATAGAGGGGGAGACAGGTCACGAGTACCTCTTCAGAGAAAGACTTTTTGGATTAAGACATTGAATACGGTCCAGCCTAGAGGTCTCAATGAATATGTCTCCTTCAATTCTTTTCTTAATATTCGTTAACTATATATATTTTTGAGTTTCATGTCAAGTGAATTTGACAGTATCTTCATATGTATTTGGAGCTTAATATATGCTTTATTTATATTATGTGGACATTACTTATGGGCTTCTTTTCTCACACACTTGTGCTCAGTGTTTCCTTATATATACATGCTACATTTTTTTGCTTAGTTGGATTGCATAAGTTTATTTTGATTTAGTACTTCTACACACACTCTCTTTCTCTGTACATCAGCTCAGCTCCAATATGGTAGTATTCTATCACAGTTTCAAGTCGTGGTTATGTTTAATCCTCCTTGTTTATCTTTTAAATCACGATCTTTCCACATCTAATATTCACACTAGATCACCATGGCAACGGGAAGCTCTTCAGTTCGGGATGTCCTTCCACCGGACATATGACATCATTATGAGCATGTTAATGAGCATGTTGGGGGTGGTCCAATCGGTGTGTGGAACTGGGTCTCATGCACCTTGAACAATAATACAGAGTATATATACCCCATAACATTAAAATAAAGTAATAAGCTTACCAGCTTATCACTTTCTTTTAATGTTATGGGGTATATATACTCTGTATTATTGTTTGTACAGCATCTTGATAAAGACCTGGTTAAGGTTGAAACGTTGATTTTCTATGCTAATTTGAATACACTACTATTGAATTTTGAAAATCTATAGAGTGCTCTCTTTTTGTCTTTTGGATTATATATATATATATATATATATATATATATATCTATCTTACTTATATAAAAAAACAAAAACACTAAAGTCCTTGCACGCAGACTGACCAAAATGTTTAAGTGCCGGACACAATAAGCCATAGCCAAAAATAGAATATAGTAAAGGAGACGGTTTGCACTCATGGTCTTTTGAAGATAAAACAAATATTCCTTTATTATAAGTTATTCCATAAGATTATCAAAGTTTCAGCCCTCGTTCGGGGCTTTCAAGTTTGATAGTTGATCCTGAGGAAAGCCCTGAACAAGAAATGAAACGTTGATGATTTTATGGAATAACTTCTAATAAAGGAATATTTTTTTTTTTTATCTTCAAAAGACCGTGAGTACAAGCCATCCTTTACTATATATATATATATATATACATACACACACATACATACACACACACACACACTTTCTAAAGTTATTTAGTTCAAAGCCTCAGTATCCTATGATGTTGCAGTATTCTGGGCAAACGGAATTCCAGAATCTTGACTCAGGACACACTGGGCTTCGGCAAACCCCTTTGTGTGCGATTTTAGTAGCTGGTTTGTTTTTATAAGTTTTGTGAAACTTTCCCAGTTAACCTGAAACTCTAAGCAAAGGCTGAAAAAAGGGGCTTCCCAGTCATGATTGTGATCATGTCTAAATGTAGTTATACAATAGATTAATCAGTGATGTATTGCTTTTAAGCTTTTCCAGATTAAGAGTGACTCCTAGTGCAAGCCTGGATGTTGATTTTCTGCAATAAATCGGTAATGCATTGCTTTATTTTTGTAAAATCTTTGTAATTAGAAAGATTATACTATTTTATCCTTAACTTTTGTAAATACACTTCAATTATAATACTGATCTATGTAATAAAAATTTTTATTATTCACCAACTCAATTTGTCATATCCTGCATTCTTGAACCTTCTAAATAGATAGCAAAACACTGTAAAAAAATACATTTGTGGCTTGTAGTTCATATAAAAAAAGTTATGAAACCCTATCTGAATGGTGAATATTATATATATATATATATTTTTTAATAAGCTATAGAAATGTCTGACTAGGACTATAACATTTAAAAATTAGATTTAGAATCAATTTTAAAGGAACACTATAGGGTCAGGAACACAAACATATATTCCTGACCCTATAGTGTTAAAACCACCATCTAGCCCCACCCTTTTATTCCTAAATATAGCAAAATCTTACTTGTATTCAAGTCTGAAGCTGCTGGTTCTGCCCCTGTTTTTCTCTGAAACTGCATGTGTCTGCTGACATCATCAGAATTGGTGGTCTGAGCCAATCACAATGCAGATCAGGGGCAGTGCCAAAACAGGTCAAACCACAGCCCTGGCCAATCAGCATCTCCTCCTAGAGATTAATTGAACCAATGCATCTCTATGAGGAAAGTTCAGTGTCTGCATGCAGAGGGTGAAGACACTGAATGGCATTGCTGGTTACTCTGCAGCACTGCCCAAGAAAGCAACTTTAGCAGCCATCTAAGGAGTGGCCAGTGGAGTTATCACTAGACTGTAATGTAAACACTAAATTTTGTCTGAAAGGCAAAAAAAAAAAAAAGCCTGAAGGGAATGATTCTACTCACCAGAACAAATGCAATAAGCTGTAGTTGTTCTGGTGACTACAGTGTCCCTGCATGTTAATGCATTTAAAATATATATATATATATATTTTTTAAAGATATACTCCAAATGTCTAAAGCAAGCTGAAGTGCTATGGAGATTTGCAGTGTCCCCTCTTTGTCACTTTGTAAAAGTGCCAATTCCTCTTGAAATTGGTACTTTTATGAAGGTACTACGTTGCCCTCCCCCAGCTGTCAGACAGCCAGGAGAGTGTATATCCTATTTACTTTGTAACCTAGCACAAAGCAAAGCTTCTAACCGAGATTTAATTTCTATGAGATCAAAAGTACTGATGCTCTTCCAATGAGTGGCGCTGCAAGAAAGCACCCATTCAATGCCAGATTAGAAGTTAACCCAATATTTAACAGGTTTTGGTAGTGTAGAAGGAGTCCAAGAGATTAACCAACATTTCACAATTAATATTGGAGTGTTCCTTTATGCAGTCTCTTCTTCCTGTCTCCATGCAGCAGAAATACATTTACTGGTAAGTTATGGTTTTCCTTATAGTATGGAGACAAGAGAGTCTGCTAGCATATTGAGAAGGCTGTCATATGTGCTTGTATTATCAAAACATTTCTCCTTATTCTGCATCAATATTACAATCCAAAAAAAAAAAAAAAGTGCTCTGGCATTTCAAACTGTAGGAAGGTTTTCAAATGTCAGTTGGTGCAGTGTCTTCACTTGGATTTTTTGTTGTGATTTAGGATTTTTTTTTTTTTTAAATAGTTGCATCAGAATAAGTTTTATTTGGCCTTTTTTGGTGCTGAACAAGAGACAAAGCGGATCTGTCACTTTTGTAAGACTGTGCTGGAATTTAACTGGCAGCAGATGACTAATGGCAGAAGGACCTCCTCTCTGCGGTGCCCAAGTACTCCCTACAGCTGGTACTTCCTGGATTCCTCCCTGTGCTGTGACTGGGAGAGACTTTACCAAAGGAGGATCCAGCTCCAGGGAAAATTTGGCCTTGGCTTCTAAGAAAAGATAAATTTTCTTTATTTTCTTTCTTTTGTTCAAAACTTGGCAGTATGAGGGTTAATCGTGTGGCAGTTGGCCAGCTCTTGCCACATGTAAATATGTATGTGTGTGTATAATATATATATATAGATAGATATTTATAGCATGCCTTCGTAACAAGTTAAAAACAAGCAGCTGGCAGCTATTGTTGCTCAGGAAGATTTGTTTGGCTTTTGTCTTGTCTTTATCATTTTCAGACTGTATTTGCTTCTTAAGCTTTGTGTCATCACTACTCTCTGCACTTTAAGCCAATGTTCTACCCAAAAACGTTATTTTTCATCTAAACCAAATATTTTCAGTTTTACTAGTAACATTTTGTGTGTAAATGTATCATGCCTTAGCAAAAGTCAATAGATCAAATCTACTGGAACACCTTGATCTATATTTCTACTAACTTCTTCATAGAATGCAATTAAGTTAGTTTGGCATGACCTGTCTTGTTCAAAATACATTCCTGAATATTATCCCTTAATAGCCCTTTAAATAATTTCCCAACCACAGATGTTAAGCTCATAGTTCTGTGGTTTCTAGGTTGAGCTTTTGAACTTTTTTTTAAAATACATCTGCTTTTCTCCAATCTTCTGGAACAAATCCTGAAAGGAAAGAATCCTGAAAAATGTAAAACAGTGGTGTGGGTATTTTTACACTAAGCTCCCTAAGCACAAGTTGGTGAATACCATCTGGCATTAGGGATTTGTTTACAATAACTTTATTTAATTTCTTGTTTTAGTTCAAAGTTCAATCCTTTTATTTTTTTTCTTTATATAGTTGGATCTTTGTTGGCACTTTATCCTGTGTTAACCAATCACCTGTTTGCTGTAAGGTTTTTGTAACTGGCATTTGCAAATCTACAGTCATAGATTCTTCTTCCCTATATACTGAAGAAAAATAATTATTTAGAATTTATGCCTTGTCCTGATAATCCTTGATTAACTCACCCATCTCAATTTCCAATGAAACAATGCTTTCTCTCTTAACTTTTTTGGATTTAATGTACTTAAACCTTTTGGGGTTGGTCATAATCTCTATTGCTACGAGCTTTACATTTTCAATATATTAATAGCCTCCACCTGTCGCCAATGAGAATTAAATAGCACCCTCCCAACTGGAGAAGACAACGGGAAATTATTTTTGTTTGCCACCACCCATTGCCAGTGGGTGGGACAGGGGAGACTTTTGCAAGCCCCAATCACTTTATTGTTTTCAGTTATTTCTTTATACAGCACAGAGCCCCCATCCGCTAGCAAAGGGTGGGGGACTGGACAGTGAGCAGTCCACCCATTACATAGTTTTAAACCCCCACCCGATGCTCCTCTGACTTGTCCCCCCCAGACATTTTACAGGTCCCATCACCTAGTTGCTAGTTTTTAATTACAGTGGTCAGTCAATATTAGCCATGCTGCCACGCAGGAAGGTATTACTACTAATATTGGGGTCCTATTGACCCTCACAGGCTCATTAAATATGACAGATGGCTAGCAACCACTGGCAGGCAGCCACATGATTAACCCATGTGCAGCCTCTTTTTTTTTTTTTTTTAAATAACTATTTGGTTGCTACTGCAGATAGTTTGGGTATAATCACAAAACAAACAATATGGTTCAATCATTGGTCATTTCCTGAAACCTCCATATAGTATTTTTCGAGTCCAGGATTTCAGATAAATAGCTGATCACCCCAAATTGAAAATACACATAGACGTAACATTAGGGTTAGATGTCTACAGACAAAACAGCTCCAAAAATCGATTTGAAATTTGGGGAAGTCTGATAGATCTTATTGGAAGCTAGTGCCCCTTCTTTGGGTTCAAATTTGTATGTTTGTTTTAGTTTCACTTATTGAAGAAGAAAAAAAACTCCTAATTTTGTTTACCCATGGAGGGAACATGAGGTGGAATACACCTTCTGTCTGCGAATACACAGCATCCATGATGTTGTTCCTCAGATTTTCATGGAATCTATGTTTGGCTGGCACAGAGATCTCTCCTGACAGGCCTGATGGCAAGTGCAGCTAAATGGGAAGCAAGCTATCTCTGTGCATACCAAGCTGACAATGTGCAGTGTTCCCACCCTTCATTCCTGTCCTTTGTATGGAAAGAACTGTTGCTGCAGGGTCAAGCAGTTTAAGCACCCTCTTATAACCCCCCTGTGTGCCCAGTTATACTCCCAGTGTATTCTATTATCTGTTAGTGTGGGCACTTTTATTCATCTAGTGTGCCATCTTATACCAGTCATTGAGCTTTCCTATAGCCTCCCAAGGCTATATCCTTTCCAAATGGGTTCCGTTATACTCTTCACTATGTTTACTCTTATTTCCCCTAGAGTGCCCCCTTATTCCAGTAAGTATGCCCTGTTAAACTCCCCTAATGTGCTCTCTTTTCACCCACTGTGCCGTCTTATACCTCCTCCAGTGTGCCTTTTTTTTTTATCGTCCTCTAGTACCTAGTATGCAACATTAATCCTCCACTGTTCCTTCTTTTACTAGCTGTTTCTTCCTACACCCTCCATAGTGTGTCTTCTATAATCTCGTCAAGTCCAAGTAAACCACCTGCCCCCTCACCCAATCTCCTAACATGTTGAGATTCCTACAAAAAGAATCAAACACATGTAGAAGAGAACTGGAGAACTGAATCTGCAGAACTCACTGACTGAAGTTGCACTGCATAAGTGGGGCAAATTGTTTTAGCGAGATAGGTGGGAACCACTGGCCAATACTGCACTTCCTGTCCAGTCACACAATCCATCTGGCACCTCTCAGCTTGCCATCCAGGCACCACTTATTTACAGGAAGACTGGCATCAATTATACTTACCCACAGGCAGCCTTGCACCACTAACACAGACCACGTGGCTTTAGTCACAATCAGCTATAACCTATCAAGCACCATTCACCCGTAAACCCATGCTGCCATCTGTTAAACATTTCATTATAATTAGCTAATTTTTTGTTTTTTAATTTACTAAATAATTTTTGAACAAATATATTTTTTTCATTTATTATGAAAAACAGGGAAATTAGCAAAGGAAAGTACATTAATGCCAAAAGTTAATATGTTCTCAAATGTTAAAAAGTAAGGAAATTATGAACTTAAACTGTTCCCACCTTGCATGACATCAATGAATGTGTCAAACAAAAAATTCTTGGTGACATAAATTATATCACCCATGACTTCATCCTACAGATAAGCAAACATATAATCAGAGAAAATAAGTACTCTGGTACATTGCTGCACGTTACACTATTCATGTTATCTATTGTTATGAAATTATATCCTATTAAGCAAGGATCTAAGGAAAAGCACTATGGTGAGTCACTGGTTATGTGGCATGGGAACCTGTGTTTTTAATTTCTTCACTGTGAGGTGCAGTCATATTTTAAAATTTATTTAACATTGTGTAAACAGTGCACTGCACAGCCAAAGGAATTAGTTACTTGGCATACTGCCAGCATGTGAAAGAAAGTTGTCTATATATTCTATGCCTGTCCTCTCTTCACTGCTCTGTCATGAGTCCTAATTATGGCACGCACTCTCTAAGGACTATCAGTCCCATGTCACGTTTTTAAAAATAAAAAGTATGAATAAATGTATGATTAGGGAAAGAGAGACAAGAATAGAATATGAGGTTCCAAAATTGAGGGGGTCATAAAGATTGGACAGAAAGTGTGTGGGGGAGAATATGAAGAGAAGGTTGGAAAATGTGTGGCTGAGATTATGGAGAAAGTGGAGGAAGAAACTATAAAGAGGGAAGGTGTGGGAGAATACAGATAGTTGAAGGCAGGGCCAGACTGGGAAAACAAAGCAGCCCTGGAAATAAAAATATTCCAGCCCTAGAATTCATTGTGTTACATTGTGTTTGTATTTTTACATCGATGTGCTTTGGGGGCGGTTATATTGTTTCTTACCTGCAGCCCCTCACTTCATATGATCCATGGGTATTACAGTGCTGTAATAGCCCCCCTCCAGGCTGACACACACAAGTTCGCTACAGACAAGCTCGCTGACACACACAAGTTCTCTTACTCATACACAAGCTCACTATAGACAAGCTTACTGATACACACAAGTTCACTACAGAAAAGCTTGTTGACGCACACAAGCTCACTCAAGTCAAGATCATGGATACACACAAACTCACTAAAGACAAGCTCAATGACACACACGCACTTTACATACATGCTTACCGACACAAATACACACAAGCTCATCTGACACACACAAGCTTACTGACACACACAGACACAGGCTCTCTGACCCAAATAAGCTCACTATAGAAAAGCTCTCTGACACACACAAGCTCTCTACAGACTAGCTCATTACTAGACAACCTCACTGGCACACACAGAGGATTTCTGACCCACACAAGCTCACTACAATCTCACTGACACACACAAGCTCATTACAAGCTCACCGACACAAATAGAAGCTCTCTGACCCATACACAAGCTCACTAAAGACATGCTTACTGACACTCAAAAGCTCACTACAGGCAGGCTGACAGTCACACACAAGCTCACTACAGACATGTTCACTGACACAAATACACACGCAAACTACAGACAAGATCACTACAAGTTCCCTGACACACAAGCTCACTACAAACATGCTTACCACAAGCTCACTAAAAAACACAAGCACAATACAGACAAACTCACAAGCTCACTGACACACATTCAAGCACAGTACAGACATGCTCACTGAAACACATAGGCTCACTACAGACAAACTCACTACATGCTCACTGACACTCAAGCTCAGTGAAACACACAAGGGCACTATAGACAAGCTCTTTCACCCACATACGCTCACTATAGACAAGCTCTTAGACTCACACGAGCACAATACAGACAAGCTCACTACAAGTTCGCTGACAAGCTCACTGACACACACTTAAGCACAGTACAGGCATACTCGCTACAAGCTCACTGACACATGCCCACTAAAGAAACTCACTACAATCTCACTGACACACAAAAGCTTACTACAAACATGCTCACTTACATACACAAAGGTCACTGGCACACACTCAAGCACAGTACAGAAATACACACACGCTCACTACAAACTTGCTGACATACAAGATAACTTCAAGCTCTACACACACACACAATCAATCATGGGCTGCTGGGTGAATATATAAGTACCTCTAACTTCAAATGCAATACGAGATTTTTTTTCATGAAGCTCTTCCACTTCCTGTGTGAAAGGTCACCAAGGTGTGGCTGGGGGGCGGAGCTCCAGTGCGTGGGTTGGCTCTGCCAGACTGTATATGCAGAGCTGGAAACTAAGACGGTGCTTTTTTGAGAGAAACTTTCAGTGCTCTCTCACTCCTCTCTGCTGCAAACCAGCTGTCACCAGCTGTTTCTGTTACCAACCTCTGGCAGCCTCACTGCAGTCATCCAGCAAACCAGCCCCAAACAAAAAAAGTAAAAAAAAAAAAAAGGAGTGCTGCACTGCCGGCCCCAGGTGCACCGTCCCACCGGGGAATTTCCTGTTGGGCCAGTCCGGCCCTGGTTGAAGGTATGGGTTGAAGAATATGAGTACATGGACAAAAGGTTGTGGTGGGGAATCTAGAGAGAAGGACACAAGCATGGTATGGAAAAATGGGTACTACTGGGGAGAGAAACAGGGGGCAGATGGGAAGACGTTCACGAACAGAGTGAGTAAAAAAAAAAGATAGAAAATGATGATGTGATATGAGAGTTTTATTGTCCTGGAACACTTTTTTTTTTTTAGAATTGGGATATGATGACATTAGTCCATAAGACAGAATCAAGTTAATATATTTGTCAATATAAAGTCGAATTTAATTATGGATTATAATATAATGAAGACTTCTGCATTGCAAAAAAATTTGGTTTGGCCAAATCAAATATTTCGAAATGTTTTTTTCCCAGGTGGTCCAAAATTCATCCATATGGCGTTTCAGTTCAGATAAATCTCATCTTTTTTAGGAAAAATCATTCAGATGAACCAAAATGGTGGGAAAATCATTGTACTGCAAAATATATACATAATATAAAATACATATATTATAGAGGGAAAATGGAGGAGCAGTAAAATAAATTTAAAAATCCATATTTTATATATATATATACACACACACACACACACACGCATGCATGCACATACACTTCTCACTTGATCTGTAAATAAAAACTATATTTAGTGGCTGTCCCCTAACAATCAAACATCTGCTTTTTTAGAGTCATCGATGGAACAAATCATGAATCAATCAAAACTGTTCATCCATTGTCCAGATTGTTTTTAATTATTTATTTTTGTAGTGCCTGGCAGTTTTGCGATACCACGACAGTAATAGCAAGCAATGCAGAAACAGAGATAATAAACATTAGCATGGCAGCATAAACAATGGCACTTTTTAAAATTTAAGTCACACGTTAACCCCTTAAGGACACATGACGGAAATATTCCGTCATGATTCCATTTTATTCCAGAAGTTGTGTCCTTAAGGGGCTAAAGATGGTGATTAACGTCAGGCAATACTATGTTAAAATAAATGCATAAGACATCAAGCAGGTCTGCACTGTTTTTAGGATAGTAGAGTAGGCTAAATCTATGCATGTATGTTCAGAATTTGTAACAGTATTATGCTGTATAGAGTAGGCACAGACATTGAAGAAATACTACTCTGTCAATTGTGGAGTATAGGTAGCGAAATCTAGGCACAGGCAGACATAACAAGAAAATAGGTATAAACATGCTTGGCAGTTCTAGTGAGCTTAAGAGTGTTAGTACCACTGGGTGTACTTGGGGTTAGGAGGTATATGTACAGACTACAGATGGCAATCCTAGCAATGTGGAGGCAACAGTATGTTAGTAGAGTAGTTGGTCTGTGCTTAGGTTTATTCAGTCGATGTCTGTAGATGGAGCTTCAGCAGCCCCGATGTGCAGCATCTGCAGGGCTGAGGAGGGTGACGACTGCGACTTCACGTTGCCTCTTCAGTGTGTATCTCCCTGCCGTACCCCATCACTGAGCCTCTGTTCCTGCTCGCTGCTCTGGGCTGACACTCTCTGTCGGCGGGCTGCACTCCCAGATGAATAGCCCCTTGTAGATCGCCGCTGGGGCGCGTCGGCACGGCCGGGATGTAATTTTTTCATCGGCTTTGGTCTCCGGTTCCTCCACCTTACTGCTGGAGTTGCCCTCAGGGTAGGCCATGGAGATGCAGCCCCGGTCTTGGGTGCTTGGACCATCAGGCAAGGTATTCGCCGCACGTGCTTAGAGTTTCTCCCAGAATTGGGCACATATGCTGTCAAACCACTGTAAGAACAGGTCCACACTGTCAGTTTCAGGTGTGCAGGCTTCAAGGCATTGAGCGTTTCGGTCTCCATTTTGGTGAGTAGACCTTAAGCTTCAGGTGTGTGCTGAGTAGAGATGTACCAGGCAATCAGTCCAATAAGCACGGCAATGTGGACCGGGATAACCCCCACCGGTCCAAAGGGGGTGGAAAGCAGAACCAGATGAGACTCAAGACAGGTTCCGACAGAGGAGCGCCTGCCTCCTCCGACTGACAATCCCGCGTAGGCCCCAAGACAATCCGGCACAGTCCACGGCAGCCTGGACCAAGAAAACTTGAACCAGCACCTCAGCTTAGTGTTCTGCAGGAATATGAGGGTTTGTTTTGCCAGATTCGTAGTTATTTAGTAGGTTAATCGATGCTTTTTCAGGCTTTGGCTGAGAAGCTCAGGCCATGTACGTCCTGCTCGGTTTGCGGTCAGGCCCCGTCCCCCTGTCCATATTGTTTGTTTCGTGATATGTCCATAAGGTGCTTCGAAGTTATGGAATTTGTATTAACTGCAGATCTCCCAAAATTCAGATTTAAAACTGGAAGCACAAGTCTAATAAACACAATGGTCTCACACCATAGGAGAATGCTGAATGGAGTAAGCTTCCTATCATATCACTCCTACAGAGTTTGTCTCAATGTTATATGAGCAATGAATAATCATGTGGAAATGTGCAGAAAATATATGTGGGTAATTATTCATGTCTTATAATGTACAGATATCTGAAGCAATCATTATGGCATTATAGTGATCACAGTAACATGTGAAGAAGTACCTACTGTATTTTATAGTGCACTAGTCTTTGCCTTAATGTACTGGGAGTATGTGATTGAGAGATATGCAAACATATAAATGCTAATGTAGATTGATCAGTTATCAGACTAATTTTGTTGGCAAAGCATCATAGTACATGGAAGCCCACATCTGAAGTGCTGGAGGTTGCCTATCACTGTCCTAGAGCATTTCCATTATAAAATAATTTAAGATCAGTGTGACGGACCGCCTGTCACCGCGACCGGGTGCCTCCGCCAATCAATGCTCCTAGTGCTCACTGAGGACTCCAAGCACTCCACCAGACACCATCAGCACCGTAGTCCCCACTTCCAGCTTGGCTGGGGTCTCGCTGTCCTCCACCCACCCTGGACCCAAGACCATGATCCAGCTTCCAGTGAGCAGACCTCTCCTACTCCAGAGAGTGTAGCAGGCTGCTCTTACAAGAGCAAGTGATTATAACCCAGAGGAGTATAGTGATATAGCAATCCCCAGAGCAGATACAGCTGTTCCCCCCCACACATGAGATGAGACTATGTTGAGGGCAGGCAGGAACTTGTTTAATGGGAGCCACAACTGGCCTTTTATGCAAGTCCCCGTGCAAGGGGCACTCCTCCCTGGACCTGAGAGTAAACCACAGCAGAAACAAATACACAATTACATTGGCTCTCAGATCCAGGACATTTCCACACATAATAGATTAATCCCTCCTCTGTACCTGGGAGATAATTGAGTCAACACTGAACTAAACTCAATTATCTCCAAAACATTTTTATAAAACCCCCAAAATACCTTTAAAACATAAAATCCCCCCCACAAATGTTACATTCCCTTATAGCTCTAATCTGGGTGACCAACATATACAAAAATCACCCAGATCAGTTCAGGGGTTCAGGAATTTCCTGGAAGCCATTTATTTGACCGACCGCAACCATGCCCCAAATAGTTCAACAGAATCAGGGCTTGCGGTCAGTCCAGTTCGGTAGTTTAGAAACAAATAAAACTACCAAACATAGTCAATGTTCTTACCCTGGAGCTTGTTCCCCTCATCCAGACGAACGATTTCACCGAATAGTGCCCTTCTAACTTGTATAGACCCGAACAGTGCCCTTCTAACTTGTATAGAAGTCCAGCAGTGTTCGGGAGTTTCTGTGTCCGATTTTAGTTTCATGAGATTAATGCCCAAACACCGCTGCCTGCGCTCATGCGAACAAGACGGCGGCACCTCGTGGTTGTCCATAGGAATTGCGGCCATCCAGATGAACAATTAGAACACTGCGGTGAGAACCGTTCCAAGGTGTTAATAGGTGTTAACAAGCTCCCGGGTGGTCCCTGTGGTTCGGTAGTCGAACGGGACAATGTTAAAATTGGAGGGGAATGCAATCTACTGAACAGAATAGCAAAAAGGCACAAACAAGGTCTTTTATGAGCCTTTTTGCATGGTCCACAGTCCTGAGGCAAGAAGTTGGCAAACAGGCCCTTCAAAGAACCAGTGGCGAGGTTACTTTCGCCACAATCAGCAAACAGCACTACTACACATCAAGCAATTCTCATTGTTTTTATGAGTCACTGGTTCATTTGTTTGGTATCAGGGAGATGCTTGTGTAACAAAATCAATATGACAAACATTTATTTGGTCACCAAATAATGAATATATGTTCTGGAAAACAGGATACTACAGATGTATAAGTGGTAATGTAGGTATTGACTGTACAGGGCATCAATGAGGTATTAATATGAATATAGGTTAATATAATACTTTTCTAAGAAAAACTGATTAACTTACACATCTGTCTCAAAGTGAACAAATACACATTACACTGATCAGCCAACATTAAAGGACCACTCTAGGCACCCAGACCACTTCAGCTTAAAGAAGTGGTCTGGGTGCCAGGTCCCTCTAGGATTAACCATTTTTTTTTTTTTTTATAAACATAACAGTTTCAGAGAAACTGCTATGTTTATAAATGGGTTAATCCAGCTTCTAAAGCCTCTAGTGGCTGTCTCATTGACAGCCACTAGAGGCGTTTGCGTGCTTCTCGCTGTGAAAATCACAGTGAGAAGACGCAAGAGTCCATAGGAAAGCATTATGAATGCTTTCCTATGAGACTGGCTGAATACGCGTGCAGCTCCTGCCGCGCATGCGCATTCAGCCGAAGAGGAGGATCAGAGGCGGAGAGCTCCCCGCCAGGCGCTGGAAAAAAAGGTAAGTTTAACCCCTTTCCAGCCCGGCAGGAGGGGGTCCCTGAGGGTGGGGGCACCCTCAGGGCACTATAGTGCCAGGAAAATGAGTATGTTTTCCTGGCACTATAGTGGTCCTTTAAAACCACTGACAGCTGATGTGAATAACTTTGATTATGTCATTAAAATGGCTCCTGTTGTGTGTGGGATATATTAGGCAGCAAGTGAACAGTCAGTTCTTGAGTTTCATGTGTTAAAAGCAGGACAAATGGGCAAGAGAAAAGATCTGAGTGACTTTGACCAGTGATGGTCAAATAGTGGTGATGTCTTGTGACGGCTGCAGGGAATTGGAGTGTGTATGAAGTATCCGGAGGTCTCATGGGACCCCATGTTGTACTCTCGCCAGCAGTGACATTGTCTCCTGGTCCTTTAAGAGGAGCAAAAACAAGAAAGATGGCGGCGCCTATGATGGACAGGTTTAGGTAAGTAATCTCACTTTTACCTTGTCTCCCGACCACCGGACCCTCAGTGGATTGTGTTTAAGGCAAGAAATAAAACACACAGACTGTAGTGGTTATGGCTGTACATAGATGTGCACCAGAACAGAATAAATAATTTGAGTAGATAAGTCACAACTTGAGTGACTATTCGCCTTGGAAGAGACCTCCAAGTTCCTGCAGCCGACGCATTCTGCACCACTGTTTACAGCCCATGCAGGTGTATTCTTTACGGTAAAACAGCTTTTTTAAGGCTGAGCCACCAGGTTCCAGTGACTGGAGGAAGGGGGAGGAGCCTGAGCCCAGAGGAGAGGTGAGTATAGTAACTGGAATCAGTGTATTTATCTGTGTGCCTATAAAACTGTATATGTTTGTAGCATAGTGTGTGGCACTGTACAGGGCGGCCCATAAGTCCCTGCCCATCCATATATCTTATGAATCCAGTGTATCAGTGTTCTGGATGGGTAGGGACCTATGGGCCACCTTTATGTGAATATGTGCATACATCTCTGCATTCAAAATTCAACAGTACACACAAATACACCCATGCATCCAAACATCAATACTAAATACAAACATACAAAAGTCACCCTCTGTACAGACACTGCTCAGTGCTAAATACCTCCCTGCAAGGATGGGAAAATTATAGAGCCCCAGCTGGGAAAGCATTGTGGGAGTTATACACGACAGGGGGGCCTACCTTTTGGCCACCCTTTGCGATAGGTTGGAAAAAAAATTTCTTGCACCAGGGCCTTCTCTGCATTAATTCCGCCACTGCGAAAGGGTCAAGTGTTTTCCTCCCTGTGTAACTCGGGCTTAGAATTATCCTAAAATTTTGGAACAGGTTTACTGGAACTTAAACCAACTAATATGTACTTACCTTGAAGACCTAATTTCAGGTGTTTGTTCGCCATCTATATGGAGAAAGAGGCTATAAGAAATTAAACTTTTCTAGTCTAATTACATATGAGGTTGATAAGTGGTATTATAGCTGCACATATAGGGAACACTTACAACACCACAATCAACCTGGGACACGGCATAGAAGTAATACTATACAGCCTAAAGTTCAATCTTCCTGGAGAAAACTGGCTTTGTGTGGGTTAAAAATAACATTTTAATTTCATACTTCCAATTACGAATTAGCAAGCATGTTGTGTATGTTCGGATGCTTTATTGGGGACTAAACAACAAACTCTAATAAAACAGAGATAATATGTTAACTTCTAGCAATGAGTAGAATTTGTACAGATCGGCATTAGTAAATTATTTTTTTATACACTTAGTAGAGGATTAATCTGTAAAAGTGTACCAAACAGAAAAAGACATGTATGCAAAAAGTGGAGATACGGAAAAAAATATCCAATATCTATAGTGAGTTTTGATATTTTAGTCTACATGTAATTTTTAGTTTTGTTTTCCAATTACAACAAACTACTGTTTACTGAATAAGTTCTAGATGTGTTTCAGGACCAACCACCCCCTTTTTATTAATCCAAAACAGCCCGAGCTTTACAAATATGGAAGCAATACTTATTTGCACAACTTTTAACAGCAACGAGAGAGCAAATTACAAATGCCAGAACGTGCTACAATGTTGCTTTCTAATTCTTTTTCGCGCGTGGAGAATACGGTAGAATATACAACTAATGCCCTGTGGGTCATAAAATTAAATTAAGGAGTTTTTCTTTTTTTAAATCCTCATACATTTACCCTGGCTGTGTTTACATGCTTTCGCAGATTGCTTTATTGTTAGCTATTTGCGTTCACACTTGTTAGACAAGTTCACGAGTGCTGTTTTGAATGAAGCTTTGGGGTGACTGTGGAATGTATTTAAGCGCAGCTGCAGATTCTTACCTGGGATTTCCTGCTTCCTTTGATCGCTCAGGCTTCGTAATGGTTTAAAGGGAGGGTACATTTCTGCAGAGGAAGGGAAAGGTGTTCCAGTGGAATATGTCCTGAAGGAAACAGTTGCCAGAAATGTGGGATGGCACTTCGGTTCCCCATGCGCCTGCTGTGTTTTGTGATGGTGTGTGCTGAAGGCTGCGTTTTCTATTAGTGTTAATGTGGTAATAGGAATACAATAATTAAGTGTAAAATGGTAACTATAATAGATCCCAACATAGGCATCACGTTATGTACAATCCTAGTTAATTTCTCATTGCCCACTTAATCTGCAGATCAGGTAAAATACATCTATTATACATGTGTTCTAAAATCCATAATTCAAGTGTCGCTGAGGGTGGGGTGAAGAGGAAGAGAAAGTATGTTTACCCCCACCATTAATTCGCCGTATAACCTATCGCTTCATAAAAGGTTTTGTTGTAGCACTACAAAATCTGAAATCTCTACATCTATCTAGTAAACGTATCTTTACACGTCGTTAGGCAAAGTATAACTTTTAACTACGGCTTAATTGCTGATAAAAAATATTTTTTTATAAAGGGAGGTAATTTTCATGAAATACATTTCTTAAATAGACTCTTTAACCCCTTAAGGACTGAGCCAGTTGTACAAGTTGTAAACAAAACCTGGGATTTGCACTTAAGCTTGCCCCCACACTTATTATACATTTTATTTAGGAGAAACAGGGCCTTTATTTCATATCAAATATTTTTATATATAAAAAATTTATTATGAATACAATCTGAAAAAGTCTATGAAATTAAGAAATGATATTTGTCAAGTTCTGCATGGCATTTTAACTGTGAATGTCATAATACTGTTGGATTTTACTGAAATAAAATACACATATTTGTATTCAGAAACAATTCCCCCCCAATGTACAGGTTTTATGGAGTTTTGGAAGCTTACATGCAGGGCCGGTGTAAGGTCTTTTGCCGCCATAAGGGCAAAAAAAAAAAAATGGTTGATGTCACTAATAATATACTAGATTGCCTACTTACAACCAGATGAGGATGGTGATGGGCTCTGGCTGCAGTTTGGATCCACTGGTCTGGTGGTCCCGCCTCCTGTCCTATAGAGCTCTCCCTTCTGTCCCTTAGAGCTGTCCCCTGCCACGTAGTGGTCTCTCCTCCTCCCCTCCCCTAACAGTCTCTTCTCACCCCACACCCTCCTTGTGTTCTCCTTCCCCCTCCCTGTGTTCTCCTTACTCCCCCCTCTCCCTGTGTTCTCCTTACTCCCCCCCTCTCCCTGTGTTCTCCTTACTCCCCCCCCTCTCCATGTGTTCTCCTTACTCCCCCCCTCTCCATGTGTTCTCCTTACTCCCCCCTCATGTGTTCTCCTTACTCCCCCCCCTCCTGTGTTCTCTTCTCCCCCTCTCCTTGTGTTCTCCTTGCTCCCCACAATGCCTCCCTTACTCCCCCCTCTCACCTTGTGTTCTCCTTTCTCCCCGGTGTACTTCCTTACTCCCCTCCCTCCTGTGTTCTCCGCCCCACTCCCCCCTCCCGTGTTCTCCTTACTCCCCCCTGTGTTCTTACCCCCATGTTCTCTTCTCCCCCCCTCTCCTGTGTTCTCCTTATTAACCCCCCCTCCTCCTGTAGTCTCTTCTCACCCCTCCTCCCTGTGGTCTCTTCTCCCCCCTCCTGTGGTATATTTACTCACCCCCCCTCCTGTATTTCTCTTTACTCCCCTCCCTTCCTGTGGTATATTTGCTCACTTTCTCTCCTGTGGTCTCTTTACTCCCCCCCCCCGTGGATTCCCTACCCAACTCCCCTACCCTGTAGCGTGGCCGAGCTCCTCTTCGGTCCCCCCCACTCCATGTGTTCTCCTTAGTCCCCCCTGTGACGAAGTGCCCTTCGCCACTTTGTCCTGGAGAGGCCTGCTTGCCTGCCTCCTGCCCTGCGACTATGGCCCTGGGAAGTATTGCCCTTCTAGGAACTGATGTGGGCATACTGGAGGCTTATATTGCTGTTTCTGGCCTTTTAAAGCCCAAAGAAAGGATTTGTACTTTTAAACTGGCACTTCGGATTCTGTCGAAGTCGTCGAAGTGGCCGCCATTCGAATACCAAACACGTGGCGGTGGCCATTTTAACTCATTCGAACGCGTTCAGCGGTGTGTGCAGCCAAATCTATGGAACTGTTTTCGGCTACCCAATTGCACGAACACCGCTGACCCGTACATTCTACTCTACTTCTACACTGCGGCTGGAGACTAAGTCTCGTTCTAATGGAACTTAGTCATTTTCTCGGTGTAAAATAGACTGACCGCACAGCCCAAATCCATGGAACTGTTTTGGGCATGAAAATGAGCCTGTGGTCGGTCAAAAGTGACTTATATGTATCTCCTGAACGGCTGAATGGATTCGAATGATTTTTGGGTATGTTTGTATTTGGAATGTGCTGATTAATAATATGTGACTTTATTAATATTGGATGTATGGTTTTAGAGTTATGAAAGTTGGGTAAAAAGTATGTTTTAAAAGGTTTGGATAATTGGGTTACCTCTCAGGCTAAGGGGAGGAGATGTGTGGGTTGTAACCATTGTGTGATTGGGTATTGTATAATTGTCCGTGGACGTCTCCCTTGCAGGGGAGAATTGCATAAAAGCAGAGTGTGGGTCATTAAACCTCAGATCCTGTTTGACCCTCAATACGTAGCCTTGTCTCGTTATTGGAGGGAGCTGCTATCATCACACTGGGGATTGCTATGCTCTGCATACTCCTCTGAGCTTTTAATCACTTAGCTCTTTTTAGAGCTTGTTCCTGACACGCTCTCCTGGAGGAGAGGTCTTTCCCACACAATCATGGAGAACAGAAGCTGATTCAGGGTGGACGGAAGACGGCGAGGCTCTAGTTAAGCTACAGCGGTTGTGGAGTCTGCGGTGGTTGTTGTGTCCAGTGCGGTGCTTGTGGTCCTCAGCGCAGGCTAGGAAGCGTCCATTAATGGAAGGTGATCCGTTACATCCCCCTCTCCATGTGTTCTCCTTACTTCCCTCCATGTGTTCTCCCTTACTCCCCCTCGTGTGATCCTTACTCCCCCCCCTCCATGGTTCTCCCTCCCTCCATGTGTTCTCCTTACTCCCCCTCCATGTGTTCTCCTTACTCCCCGTGTGTTCTCCCTTATTCCCCCCCTCCATATTCTCTTACTCCACCCTCTCTATGTGTTCTCCGCTACTCCGCCCCCCTCCATGTGTGTTCTCCTTGCTCCGCCCCCCCTCATGTGCTCTCCTTATACCCTCTCCATGCTCCTCCTTACTCCCCCCCTCTCCATGTGTTCTCCTTACTCTCCCCTCTCCCAGAGTTCTCCTTGCTTTTCTCCCCTCCCTGTGTTCTCCCCTCCACCCTCCTGTGTTCTCCTTACTCACCACCCTGTGTTCTCTTTCTCCCCCCCCTCTCCTGTATTCTCCTT
Source organism: Pelobates cultripes (assembly GCA_933207985.1). Lineage (NCBI taxonomy): Eukaryota > Metazoa > Chordata > Amphibia > Anura > Pelobatidae > Pelobates > Pelobates cultripes. The sequence goes on along the minus strand of OW240921.1, from coordinate 64,350,749 downwards.
ACTCCCTCCATTGGCCTCTTCCCGCCACTCCCCTCTCCTGTGTTCTCTTTACTCTCCCTGTGGTCTCCTTACTCACCGCCTCCTCCCTGTGGTCTCTTTACTCACCCCCCTCCTCCCTGTGTTCTCCTTACTCACCCCATTCTCCCTGTGGTCTCCTTACTCACCGCCTCCTCCATATGGTCTCTTTACTCCCCCCCCTCCTCCCTCCTCCTGTGTCTCTTTACTCCTCCTCCCTCCCTCCTGTGGTCTCTTTACTCACCCCCTCCTCCCTGTGGTCTCTTTGTTCCCCCCTCCTGTGTTCTCTTTACTCCCCGTGGTATCTTTACTCACCCCCTCCCCTCCTTTGTGTTCTCTTTACTCCCCCACCCTCCTGTGGTATATTTACTCACCCCTACCTCCCTGTGTTCTCTTTAATTCCCCCACCCCTTTCCCTCCTGTGGTCTCTTTACTCCCCCACCTCCCTGTGGTGGTATGTTACTCACCCCCTGTGTTCTCTTAAATCCCCTTTCCCTCCCTGGGGTCTCTTTACTCCCCCTCCCTGACCCTCCCCCCCGTGGTCTCCCTACCCACCTCCCCTTCCCTGTAGCGTGGTCGAGCTCCTCTTCGGTCCGCGTACAGGAGTTTCTGTTTCCTGTACCCAGCCAGACTGATAGGAAGTGCACACTGAGTATTTATGATGTGCACGGATATTGTCAGTTTCCCATTACAAGTTCAGCTCCGGTACGCGTTAATATTTCCTACATATATAGCATTACCATCATATATCGCAATGTCTTATTCTATCACTTATGGACTTGGTACTGTTCTGAGGCAGTCATCACGTTCACATTTGTTTACCAGGTGTTTTTGCCAATCAGTATACTTGCTCCCGTGATAGGTATTTTACTTAATTTGGAGGACGACCACCTATTCGCTAAACCTTCTTTTTTATTTTTAAGTAACATGCCACACTCCTATGTTCAGTATACGTATGGTCATGTTTCCTGGTACAAACCCTAGTGTGCCAGGCTTTACCATACCATCATATGATCTCCTTGACTCTATGTTAGATAATCACGTATTGTGCACTAAAGGTTATTTACCCATCTCTGTTATATTCTACTCAAGCAAATTCATCATCCTAACCAACCCTTGCTATTTAGGTATGGCATCACTAAACCTACGTCAACTCCACTCTAACTGTTTTATGTTACATCAGCCAATGCTGGCACACAATTCCTCTGCCAGGCCATACACAGGCCCATGCCTGGGGATCCTTAATTCCCTGCACATACACACCCTTCCCATGCTGTCACGACCTATATAATTAAATATTCTAAGCCCTACCAGGATAGCTCAAACTACCCTCATAGCTTGGTATTTCATATTTCAAACTACATAAAACAAAATACAGTTAGAATGAAATTACATATGTATATATAATTTATTTTCATTTAAAAAAATATATTTTATTATTGTAATTATATATATATATATATATATATATATATATATATATCTATATCTATATATAAATCTAAAATATATATGTATTATATATATATATATATATATATATATATACATATATGACTTTATTCTAAGTGTATTTTAATACTAATATATGTACTTATATTAATATTAAAATACACTACGTATGACGTTACATATATATTAAATACACTTTTAATTTATTTTAACATGTTTAATAATATTTTTTTTTTTACACTACCCACTGTCTGACAGTCCAGGCAGTCCCCCTGCAGGCTGATCCACAGCCAGCTATAGGGGGCCATGTGATCGCTCCTTGAGAGCGGTCACATGGCCCCCGGGGGCCTGATTTGCCGGGGGAGGGCTGCCTTGGCTGTCAAGCAGTCCTCCCGAAGAGGATCGCGGCGGAGGTAAGTCCACCAGAGCTCCTGGGAGCTTAGGCCTTAACGACGTTCTTTGCCGCCGCAACGGCTTTAAAGCCCATTATAATGGGGACGGCATAGAAGTAAACGGGTTAATAAAGTGTATGTGTGTGTGTGTGTATATATATATATATATATATATATATAAGTAACAGTGTCAGAGGTTGCACTCACGGATTCATTAAAAAATAACTTTTATTAAGCTTTCCTAAAAAATCGACGTTTCAGTCCTATTCAAGGACTTTCATCAGGATTATGTAAACCGTTTACATAATCCTGATGAAAGTCCTTGAATAGGACTGAAACGTCGATTTTTTTTAGGAAAGCTTAATAAAAGTTATTTTTTAATGAATCCGTGAGTGCAACCTTTGACACTGTTACTTGGATATTTGGAGCCCTGGGAGTGCACCCGGTCTGGAAATTTGGAGTTTGAGTGCAAGGTATAGTGTGTATATATATATATATATATAAATCCTTGTTCCCCGCACTCAATTGAACCGGTCTTGTTACTTGCCTCAGTGCGAACTCCAGCCACTCTGTATAATCCACAAAGAGTGCACTCATAGGGCGTGTAAGGTGTAGCCTGTAATTGTGAGAGGGGTTACCCGGCTATGAAAACTCAGGCCCCCTCCATTACAGAACCGTCACCGCTGGTGTCTTTTGAGATATATGTGTATCTATTTAATGAAATCATATATATGCACTATATGTGTATAATATATTATAAAATGCTTCAATTATCTTATAATATATTACATATGTATAATATATTTAATGCGTTTACATTTTTTTTATTTTAATTTTTATGAGTCAGGGGGAGTACCTGATAGCTCAGACAGTCCCCCTCACATGGCCTTGGAGTGCCAGAGCTGCTGCATGGGGACTGTTGGGCTCTCAGGCAATCTCCCCCCCGACCAGGATCGCTGCGGATCACCGGTCCAGGTAAGTGCAGGAGGCCAGGACGGCGGGAGGACGGCTGGGCGTACTATGCTGCCCTCTGGCATTTAGAGCCACCCTTTCAAGGATGGCATAGTACGCCCGACGTCCTTAAGTGGTTAAGCATTTGTGCATTATGTCCACCTCAGTGTCATGGATACATTGCCTGATATAAACAAACGTTTTCAAGCTATGACATTTTCAATTACTTTGAGCTCCTCCATATGTTGGAACCAAAGGTTCATCAGAGGAGGCACCTACTTTTTCCAGACAAAGGAGATGAGGCTCTTTCCCATATTTAGAATTCTAATGGTTAGGGATTTCTTATAAGCCACAGTGGAGAGTTTAGTGTGGTGTATGAAAAGAGCAGCTGGATCCAAGGGGGATGAGTCCTCTGTGAACCTCTGTATGATTGTGTGTATTGTTTTCCTGTAATTTTGGAACAGGGCGTAGTCCCACCAAATGTGGAAAATGGTGCCTATCTTTTACTTGCATCTCCAGCAGGTATTGTCAATAGCGGAGTCAAAGGTATGCAATAATTTCAGTAAATTATGTTTTCTGTATCCTACTAAAGAGAGCACAGTGCAGAGTCAAGTCACATATTTTCAACCATTCTTTGGTTGCGTATTTTGCGCCCAGAGCAATTTCCTATTTCCCCATAAAACTCAGGAGAGGTATTCTCTGCAGTGTCAAGAGCATGCCATATAAAAGTGACAGAACTATGTCCATAGGGTCTTCAAATTCACAGATGTCTTCAAATTCTGTAAGGTCCCTCATAGCCAGGTATTTTTAGGGGACAGACGAAATTAATTGCTCCAACTGCCTGTAGTGCAAATGGTGCATGAAATTTGGTGTTTCAGCCATCTGCAGAGAGTCCAAGGGTCACATCGTCCCATCTCCGGTTGCATGTTTAATTTGGGGGAATTTGGTACCCAACAGACTCCTGAAGTCTTCTGCTTCTAGTCCTGGGAAAAAAAAATCAGGTTGCGGATCACAGGGTATAGTGGTGAGGTAAAGGAGGCGAGGCCAAGTTTAGATGCATGTGCATGCCATTTGTGTAACGTAGCTATTATGAATGACCATTCCACAATTCTCAACATGTGTGGGATCTGGTAGTACACCTTAAATCCGGCAATGCCAGACCCACCACACCCGGTCTTTTGGCAAGGTGAGTGTGTGGTGTGGTATCTGCACTTTGGTGTTTGGGTCAGACGTACCTGAGCATCAAAGATCTGAGGGCCATGAAGAATGCCTCAGGAATACTGAAAGGCAATGTATGAAACAAATGGAAGACTTGAGGTAGGATGTTTATCTTCACAACCCGACCCTGACGAACCAAGAAAGGTGTGGCCCAAGCCAATCCTCTGTTTTAGTTAATGGAGGTTGGAAATTTGCTTTGGTAAATGAGTGTTAGGTCTTACCCCAGGGTATTTAAGAGAAGGCTCCATCTACCTGAAAGAGAATCCGGTTCTCATCTTGTCTGCCCTTAATTCTGGTATAGAGATATTCTGAATTGTAGATTTGGAATAATTTATTTTGAAGTTTGCCAAGAGACCATAAGTTCTGTGATCTGAAGTGGTAATGGTCCTTGGGGTCTATGTGCAGTGTTAAAGAACTTTGCTGCAGGAGGTGTAACACCACGTCTGGTAGTCTCATTAGTCAGCCTGGAACAATAGCCATCTATCATACAAGGCATATATCGTCAGTACGCATATCATGCTGGCAAAAGATAACCAATAATTCTCCCATTCCTTCATTGTATGTAAGGGTGCTCTGAGTTGTGCCTTCCTCTTCCTACTTACCTTTCTTGTAGAGCAGGGGGGGCTATGATCCCTGGTGGTCCAGCCAAAGTTAAAGGTGGAGGAAAGCCCGGCGGAAGGCAGAGCAGTTCTGACAGCCTTGTGTGAGAGCCAGTGGTATTGTGGTACTGTGACGTAGTGGTAGGCTTAATGCAATATGGCCATGTGGTGTAACTGAATTCCCATTTTGTTTGCTAATAATAAAACTGTATTTTATTGTGTGCGCTGTTCCCTGTTCTGTATTTTGTATATATTTTGGTCTTTATGACAGCACCACTACTTAGAAATGCAAATTGCTGGTGTGCCCCAATTCCACTTTTTTTTGCTGCTTTTATTAGAGCAGAAAGATTGTCATGTGAAGTTTGTCCATAATGAATGCAAAGTAACTATAGACTCCCAAAGAGAATGACAATATGTAAAGGCAGTATTATATGTAATATAAGAAGTCTACACATTAGGCATGGCTTTACTGCTGAGAGATGTGTAGAACTGCTTCTACGGACAGTTGCACTAAGCTATTATCTGTTGCCCTCTCTTTGAATGGGCAGAAACAGAAAATAAAGCAATGCTTACTCAATCAAGATTACTCTGGTGGTTCCATGGATGAGTTTCTTGCTACAACATCTGACAGTCCAAATCCACCTCCAGCATGCTGCAAATTGGAATGCCAGTGGGAGGGTGGTAAAGTAGGCGGGTCAGTGATGCAGGTGCATCACTGGATTCACCCACAAAGGGGTGGGCCCACCCAGAAAGGAGGTGAGTCCGCCTCAGTTAATGAAAGGTCAACCTGGCGTGAATGCACGCCAAGCTGCCAGTCAATCATGCAGCCCGACCCACTGGGGGCAGACCCTGCAGGGAGTGCTGTTAAAGTGCTCGCTGTAGGATCCTAGTGCCCTAATCATAGAGCGAGCACATCTATTGATTGTTGGGGACTGTTCCCTGGTGTCCACAAAAGACCGGGCAGCAAGACAGGACCTTGAAATCGTAACTATTCCACTGAATTTGGGATGTTTGAGAGGCATGTGTATGCATCTATTGGAATGCTGCAATTTACTTATAGGCAGATTCCACCTTTAATCTACAGCAATATAATCATGAAGGTGGACATCTCAAAACCAGTTGCAGACATCACAAATACAATCCTAACTTGTCTGGCTTCAGTTAGGGCCTATTTTACTGGCCTCAACCTGCACATCTTGTCTTTCACAATGGAATCAGGGCCGGTGTGTCCTTAAGGCGGGGAGAAAGACACACAGATGGACATGAGGGGACTGAAAGACACACAGAAGGACCTGATGGTGGAAAACAAAGGGTCTGGCATGAAAGAGATACAGAGAGGCTGGGGAACAGGAAAAAGACACAGAGCGGCTGGGCGGAGACAAATGGGCTGGGGGTGAAAGAGAAACACACAGAGGAGTTGGGAAGAGTTAAAGACACAAATGGGCTATGAGACAAGGAGACACACAAATGGGGCTGGGGGAGTAAGACACACAAAGGAGAGTTGTAAGATATACACAAGGGTTTATCCCATAATAGTCCAGGGCCGCCAAAGCCATAGTCCTCCGGGGACCAGTCAATCTTTACCCCTAAATATACAAAGCATGGTACCACTTGTCCAGCTCCACTTGCTCCTGGACCAGCATTTTCAATTCCGTTTGTGACTGCTTTCCCAGTAATGGTATCCTCAGCTCCCATTGAACCTCAACTCGTTGTCTTGTAGTTGGGAGATATTGGTTGCAATATATCCTCTTAAACTGGTGCGCCGTCTCCCAGAGCTCCAAGCGTACCTGATTCCTCAGCTCCAGGGGTCAAGTCCTGGGTAAAAAAGTGTGGGAACTCACCCAAGATCCTTCCCCTCCACCCCCCCGAAAAAAAGGGACAGGGACTGAGGAAAGGGACAGGGACTGAGGAGGGGGACAGGGCCTGAGTAAGGTTAAAGGGGCTTAGGAAGGGGATAAAAAAACAAAAACTCAAGTGCATTCCCCCCTCCCTGAGGCTTTCCTTTGGCCAGAAGGGGTGGGACAGGATCTGGAGTGTGGAAGTCTGCAGTCAGTGGAGTTGGCCGGCCTCTCCTGATGATGTCAGGAGGAGGGGGACGTGACATCCTCTGCTCTTCTACCAGACTCCCCAGCGGTCCTGGGAGAAGAACAGTGAAAGTCACGCCCCCCTCCTCCTGACATCATCAGGAGAGGCCAGCCGGCTACAATGGCTGCAGGTTGCTGGGATAGAGGTGAGTTTAAAAATCTGAGTGCCCAGCCAGAGGCAGGGGATTCAGATCTGTGCTCCCCCCTGCTGTGGCGGCCGCTTGTACCAGCCCCGCATCTTACAGGACTAGTAATAGGGACGGTGTTCCTCCTGTGGAAAAAGTGCCTGCAGGACTCGAGCCCTGGTCAGCTCCTAGGTCTCCTCCTCTGAATCCTGTCTTTTGAACAGGTTAAGTGCCTCCCACAGTTGACTCTGGAATTCAGATACTCTGCTGGTATGTTTGACCCAAACAGGGATAGTTTCCATAGTGCATCTTTCAGGAACTCTGATTCCTTAACTTCTTCGATGAGAAACTGCCGTATTGATGGTTCTCCATCAGGTCTCCCAAGGTGTTCCAGAGGTATCCTGCAAGGAGTAAGTCAACCCCGCAGCTGCTACCAAATGTGACGGAGCTCCTGTACTCCGACTGAGTACCTCTGCCAAGTCTGCTTCCTCGTAGCTATCAGGGACCCTGGAGCACTTCAGACCCAGTCGCAGAGGCTTGACTGAAATCACTGAGGGCCTTTTCCACCCTGAACCAGACAACACTTGGTGAAGGTTAAAACAACAATTCACTTTAATAGACATAGTACACATATTTAAGCCCCCAAAAGCCTCCTGGGAGTGGTAGTGGAGAACCACCCTTCGCATCATATCGGGCTGGGAGTGGATCTCTAAGGCAGCAGGGCTATGACTTTATCCTGCTACATGCTGAAGTGATGGATGATCACTTCATCAAACATCTTGCAGGCAATAAGCCTAATACTGGCAAATTTGCTAATAGAGCAGTCAGGCACCAATCTGTATGTTGGGTTTGTGGTGACCAACGGAGCTACTAACAAGGTCACAGCTCTTTGAGATGGTCCCTTTGTAGTGTGTGCTTTTCTGCACACACTACATCTTGAAGTGAAGGATGCAGTTCACAAAGTCAACTCACAGGTGCAAACCCTACTTGAGTGTAGTAGTAGGATTCCCGGGCATTTCCACAGTAGTGTGAGGACTAATCAACTTTTCAGGCAGGAGCAAGAGCAAACAGGACTACCCACACACCATCTACAACAGGATGTCAGCACTTGGTGGAACTCCACTTTAGATATGCTGGAAAGAATGTTGTATCAGCAAAATGTAATGCATGGTCTATCTTCCGACCACTCCAGTGGCATTCACTCCCCCTGGCACATAAGAATTTGACAATAAAAGGGGCAAGTGGTGTCAGTTCTTAATATCCTAATCCTTTTAGGAATGTCACTAAAAATTTAAGCCATTCAATTGTCCGCTTGTTACCGGTCATTCTCTTGTTCACCAACCTCATTTAAGATAGATGCCTTTCTAGAAAACAAGGACGTTGATCATGGTGGCACATTCCAGACTGATATATAAGCAGTGGTAAGAAAGCTGAAATCTACCTAAAGCTTGTCTTCACAAAAGATTTGGAACTGATGTGTGATGCTAGAATTAAGGGGAATGTGGCATTCCAATTTAACCACCTGACACATTGGAGGGACAGATTCATCAGAGGCCCATTATTTGCAACAAAAAAAAGAGGTATGCTGGTTGAGAGAGATTTGCAGATTGAACCTAACATAAAGTCATCGTCTACTACTCCTAGCAGTAGTGGTGGCAGAATAACCTCAAAACAGCAGAGTTTAGCATTTGCAGTTTAGGCTGAGGTTCTTGGCAGTTAAGGCAGAGAAAATAAATCCGCATTTAGACAAAATCAGACTTGGGCCTCTTTAAGTGTCTAAACGTACCTGTCTGAATTTGCTCTTCTTCATACTGAGCCACTGAGATGAGAAGAGTGTAAGGTCTCCTCTATTTCTGGTTGCCCAGCAGCAGGTGCCATATCCACTGACCACTGTGCTAAATAAGTGAATGTTTTCTGCTACAAGAAAATTTTTGAATCCCCAATGCTCACAAGTGTCCCGGCAACTGATGAAGCAAATAGCTTTCAATTTCACCAAGTTGGGTTACCTTGGCCTTCAGTTTAATACTTGAGGCGTGATCATCTGCTAGCGGAGAGTCTATCTCACATCTCACTTCAAAGTTCTTTCAAAATTTGTGAAAGTATTTTTAAACCTGGTGGTGAATAAAAAAAAAAAAAAATCAACACTTTCAAACAAAATGACCTGCTACAGTGATTCCCTCTTTTTCAAATGCCTTTCATAGTATTGATTTCACCCTTCCTGGCTGAGCCCTGTAGTGAGTTTGTCTGCTACCTCCACAGACACAGTTGGGAGAAAATAGGGCACTGTTTTTTTCAACACTGGAGGATTGTCACTTCTTTTTCTGCAGAAAAAGTGAGCAGCTTTCCCACAAATACACTTTGCAGCGACCTGATGAGGTTATACACCACTACCACACCATCAAGGAAGCTCTGCTCGCCCGGTACACTGTTACCCCTAAGGCAAGCCACTGGAGATTCCGTGAATCTAAGAAGCAAGGAGGGGACTCTTACACTGAGTGGGCATGTCGCCTCCACTGTACGGCATCCCACTGGGTCGCTGGATGCCAGGCCGTGTCTGGGGAGGATATACTACAGCTATTCCTCCTAGAACATTTCTTAAATTCCCTCCAACCCGAACTGTGGGAATGTATCCACGACCGACAACCACTTACGTTGCCTGAAGCTGGTCGCTTGGTTGACGTGTATACCGACGCCAGGCGGATGGAGTTCCGAACTCCGGTCCCCCCAGGACCCATTCCATACCGGGTACCTCAACCTACTCCACCCAGGACTAAGTGTCATCATTACCACCTATGGGGCCATGTGCGATTGCCCCCTGGGACCTCCAGGGCCCTTGTGGGGTCACCCTACAATGGCAACACCCTGTATCCCGGCTGCTCACTGCTTGGAGGCTGAGGTCAACCCGGAGGAATATTTGGTGGTACTCGATGAGGCTGACCCCGTGCAAGCAGCCACCCAGGACAACCGCCAACACCACCGGCAAGTTGTGCTGGTAGATGGGCAGTGGGCCCAAAGATTACGTGACACTGGAGCTACTCTGACCTTGATACAGCGTCACTTGGTCCATGGTCCAACTGTTGCTGTTGGGGTGGCTGGGGGAGCTGTTTTTCACCTTCCCACTGCCCGCGTTCACCTGGATTGGGGAGCCGGATCCGACACAGTGAATATGGGGGTTACGAACCAGTTACCAGCTGAAGTCCTATTGGGGAATGATCTGGGACCCTTAACCTCCGCTTACGTCCCTACTGATCCTGCTGAAGCCAACCCAGGCCAAAAATACAGAAGCCAGCCCACCAGTCAGGGAGACCCAGGTAAGACAACAGACCCAGACTATGACAGTAGAACTTACCCCATTAGACTGGGACACCCAAGGGGAGTTTGGCAGGGAGACGAGGGAAGATCCGTCCCTCCACAAGTATAGGTCCCAGGCAGAGACCATGCAAGGGGGACTGGAGGAAGAGAGGTTATTTGAGAACAGGATAGACTGTATCAGTTAACTGAGACTCCCAATACAGGAGCAACCCCATCCCAGAAGCGACAACTGGTGGTTCCCAGGAAATATACCTCTAGCCGGACACCTGGGAGTACATCGCACATCCCATCGCGTAACCCAGAAATTTTTTTTGCCCGAGAGTCTCTGGGGATGTGCAACAATACTGCAGGATGTGCGACATCTGTCAATGAGTAGGGAAAAGAGGGGACCACCCCACGGCCCGTCTGCTATCCATGCCCATTATTGAAGACCCCTTCAGCCGGATAGCAGTCAACCTAGGAGGTCCTCTACCGAGACCCAGTCCATCCGGTAAGAAGTATATAATTACCATGGTGGACTACGCTACCCGGAAGCTGTTGTCCTCTCGAACATACAGGCAGACACTGTAGCCAAAGCACTGGTTGGAATCTTTGCCAGAGTAGGGTTTCTAAAGGAAATCTTCTCCAAACAGGGGACTCAATTTACCGCAGACTTTACCCATCAGTTATGGAAGGCCTGTGGTATCAAGCCCCTACTCAGTTCACCATACCACCCCCAGACTAATGGTCTCTGTGAACATTTTTAATGGGACCCTCAAACAAATGTTGAGGACCTTTACTGATGAGTACAGAGACTGGGAGCGATTCCTGCCTCACCTCTTGTTTGCGTATCGAAAGGTGCCTCAGGAATCTACTGGGTTCTCCCCTTTTTGAGATGCTCTATGGGAGAAGGGTACGAGGTCCCCTTGATTTCATTCGGGAACACTGGGAAGGGGGAACGAAACATGAGGGAACACCCATAGTGCCATATGTGCTGGAACTCCGGGACCACATGGAGCAGTTGGCCCAGATGGTAAACGAAAATCTCCAGGCGGCCCAGGTGCGACAGAAGGTCTGGTACGATTGGGGTGCCCACCAACGTATGTTCCGGGTTGGCCAAAAGGTCCTAATGCTAAAACCCACCAAGCAAGATAAGTTACAGGTGGCATGGCAGGGCCCTTACAGAGTGGTGGAACAATTATGTGACACCACATATGTAATTGCCAGTTGTGCTGACGAAAGGATCCGGAGATCCTTTCACATTAACATGTTAAAAGAATATCAGGAAAGGCAGGAAGACATATCTGCTGTATGTGCTCTAGCCACAGGCGGCTCTGACAGCCTTTCCCTACCCGACTTATTGAAGAGGGATTCTCAGACTGACCTCCTCAGCCAGGAAAAACGGCCGGCCACCTTAGTGGATATGCTCCTTGATGGCTTCCAGGAATTCGCCTGTGCGTACCTGGATGACATTGCGATCTACAGTGAGTCCTGGGAGGACCAGACAAATGCCACCTTGGGATGGCAGAAGTCCAATACCTGGAACACTGGGGGAGGGGGGGGCGGGGCGGGAAAGCAGCGACCAGAACCTGCTAAGATTGAAGCAGTCATTAACTGGCCCACCACCCACACTAAGACCCAAGTATTGGCTTTTCTGGGGGCCGCAGGGTACTATAGACGCTTTGTACAGTACTATCGCCAAGCCCCTGACTTACTTGACCAAGAAAAGCTTACCTAGGCAGGTTCTGTGGTCTCCCACCTGTGAAGCTGTTTCAATCCCTAAAGACAGCACTAATTCATGCACCTGTGTTGGCTGCCCCAGTCCCTAACAAACGTTTTATTGTCCACACAGACGCTTCCATGTTCGGGCTTTGGGCAGTTCTAAGTCAAGTTGGAGAAGATGGAGGAGAGCACCCTGTCACGTACCTCAGTAGGAAACTATTACCCCGGGAGGTGAGCTACACGTCAGTGGAGAAGGAGTATTTGGCCTATACGGACGGGAATTCACACTAATGACTGACCGCAACGCGTTGTTGTGGCTTAACCGGGTCGTAGACGACAATAGCGGTATTACAGTGGAGCTACGGTGGCACCTAAACCCTACAACTTCACCATCCAGTGCCGGCCCGTTAAGCAGAATGGCAACGCCAAAGGGTTATCCCGACAAACCGAGTTCAGCAATTAATAGAAGTCCGGACATCCACAAGTTGACCCGAAAAGGGTCAAACCGGGGCTGCCGGAGTGTTCCACATGAGGGGAGCACTGTGACAGAGTCCCTGTCCCTGTATTATTGTTTTACATTGATTGGTCCAGTATACGAACACCACCAAACAGATTGAACAGGTTAGGGCATTTGAACTGCTGCAGAAAAAAGTTGCTGGGGCATTTTAACTTTAAAATACTAAATGTATGCATAACATAATTTTTTTTTTTTTTTGACTAATCAAGTGGTCAGATAAAGAAACTGCTTATAAATGACAAACCATTGAGAAGATGTACTTTCACAGTGTGAATATTTGTCCTAACGACTACTGTTTTATATATATATATATTTATTTATTTTTTTTTTATTTTTTTTTACAGGTTTTACTGTTATTTATAAAAGTATCACTGTTGACCCATTCTAGTAGATATCACTATATGTTTCTGCTTATTAATTATGAGTTAATACTACCACCTACTGGTAAATATACATATTGCCCATATTCTTTCTTTTATTATATTGCAACTTATTACTAGACAATTTTTGAGTTATTACTAAATATCGTATACAAAAATAAACAATAAGTGTGAGAAATAGGTGCTTACAAAAAGTGAATAAAGCTGCTACCACACTGGTGTAAATACTTCCCAAAAGGTATACACATTTAAAATGCAAAGAAAGTTATAACTGTGTGGCAAGATGATAATGGACCACACCAGTTGAAACAGAAATATTTTTTGGACCCAAGAAGTACTAACATGAAGAGCTTAATTTATATCTCACAAAATACAAGGGTGAAGAGGGAAAATATGTATTTATACTGTATAATGGTATTAGGGGAACCATGCTGTGGTTGGCAATATAGTTTCCCTGCATATTATTATAAGCCTTTCCTCGCCCTGCAGAGCTCAGTCTGCGCGGAGCCCTCCATGGGTGAAGATGAATTTTTTTTATCATCGGGTGTTTTCCTTTTTCGTTGGGTTTTTTTTGGCACTTAGATTTATTTTATTTTAAATTCGACGGGTATTATGGTTTTTTTATTTGGCCTTTTTTGGGGCTGAAAAATGAAGAATTTAGAAGAAAGAAGACCTTAAATGGTAAGTTTTATTTTTATTTACAGGTTAGTTATTTTATTCCCCCCTCACTATTTTTATGGTGTGGGGGTTAGGTAGGGGATAACTTTTATTTGGGTGGGGGGGTGACTAGGGGCTTGGGGCACCCACTCACCGCTCAGGGGTGGGGGTCGGGGGGGAAGACAGTAGGGCCCCCCTCATTGTTATTTAGGACCCCCACCTGCCGCGCAGGGGTGGGGGCCGGGGGGGAGGACAGTAGGTCCCCCCTCATTGTTATTTAGGGCCCCCACCCGCTGCGCAGGGGTGGGGGCCGGGGGGGAGGACAGTAGGTCCCCCCTCATTGTTATTTAGGGCCCCCACCCGCTGCGCAGGGGTGGGGGCTGGGGGGAGGACTGTAGGTCCACCCCCCTCATTCTTATTTAGGGCCCCCACCCACCGTGCAGGGGTGGGGGCCGGGGGGGGACAGTAGGTTCCCCCTCATTCTTACTTAGGGCCCCCACACACCGCTCAGGGGTGGGGGCCAGGGGGGGAGGACAGTAGGTCCCCCCCCATTATTGTTATTTAGGGCCCCCCCTCATTGTTATTTTGGGCCCCCACCTGCCGCTCAGGGTTGGGGGCTGGGGGGGGGAGGAGTCCCTTGTCCCACTCTTACCTCCATTTTACCAACTTTTGCAGCCCTCTAGCCCTTTCCAGTACTTTTTTAGAGCCATTTTAGTGCCCAAAAGTTCGGGTCCCCATTGACTTCAATGGGATTCGGGGTCAAGTTCGAGTCCCGAACTCGAACTTTTGCTGAAGTTCGGCCGAACCTAGCGAACCCGAACATCCAGGTGTCCGCTCAACTCTAGTTACAGAGTTATAGTATTACAGAATTACAATACATTCATAACACTCATACATTCCATCTATCTAATAATATCTGATGTATTGTGCATGTGCTGTGAGATGTTTTGTGCAGCATGTGTGTCTTACCAACCTAGTCTGCGATGTCAATATCTTCTATTTTTTAAAGGAATTTGTTCCCATGTTGTAAATAGCCAATTCCTCAGCTTAAATTTATATGTAAATGTGATTTACTTTCCCAAGGCCCAAATGGTTGTTGATCCTGTTATTTTATTTAAGTGTGAACTCTCCCAGCCATCCCCTTGCCTCTAACCTAAGGTGTCTTTCCCTAGATAGAGGCTCCTTTGAAGACTAGTTTGTATGTAAATGTGATAAACTTTCCCAAGGATGTAGCGGTGACTTTCTGGTGCTGTATCTTTCCAACTATCTAAACAGAAACTAATTTTGAATATAATTCCTGATCTCCCATACACACAGACCTAATCAACCACATATTAATCATATATATATATTCATATATATATAATAATAATATTTCCCCCAACACTATATTGGTTACAAACTATTTGTTTTAAGGATCATTACATCTGGGCACTGGAGATTAGTGTGGGTGGTGGGGTGTGTGGCGAAACCGACCTCGCCACTGGGCATTGGAGAAGACTGATTGCCAGCCTCCTACCATGTGACTATGGCCCCTGGGATGTATTGCCCTTTAAAGACATGATTTGGGCATAATGGATTTGTGTTGTGCTGCTGCTGGCCCTTTAAGAACCATCTGGGGACATACTGTGGAGTTACTGGGTGGCCACCATTTCCTGTATCAGAGACACATGGTGAGAACAATGGATGAAGCACATGGTGAGAACAATGTGTGGCGGCCATTTTAACTCACAGACACTGTTTGGACTTTTCAACACGGTACCATCTCGCCAGTATTTGGTGCACAGAGACATCGTGCAGTGGTTTTGGACTATACAACAGGGGACACCTTATACAGTAATTGTTTTTCATATAACCTGCATATGTTCTGTAAAATCTGCATTAAACTGTAACTTCCAAAGTACTGAACAGATCTGGGTGAATTTTGGATATGTGGTTCACCCAGATCCCCCGGTTTTTTATGGGGTTATTGCATGTTTTGGGGTCCCTGTGATGTGTTTTATAAAACTCTATTTCTCTGTCTGTGATAATTAGATTACCCATTGTGTAAGGTAATTGTATCACAGGCAGAGGGCAGGATTTTGTGTGGGAGTGTCTGAGTGTATTGTACGTGTTATTGGTTGTTCTGTAAAACCCTGTGGGCAGTACTAAGTTTGTGGATTGGGAATAAAAGAGGCTATATGTGCCAGTCCAGTCAGTTCCTGCTTAACCCTCAAAGTGAAGTGTCGTCTCATTATTGGGGGAGGATTTATTGTATGCTGTTCCAGTTTGACTGCTAGGAGTGTAAACCTATTCGCATGGTTTTTTCCTATTTGGCTGTATACAACATTCAATGCTTGAGAGCATTCATATGCTTCTCCGGTTCGGTGGTTGTGGTGTCTGCTGCAGTGCTTGGAGTCCTCAGGAAGCGCTAGGAGCATCCTTCAACGGAGGTACCCAGTCGGGGTGCCCGTCGATCCGTTACATTGGTGGCAGCGGTGGGATGGCATCCTAGTGCGAGGTAAAGCAGCTCAGAGACACCGTTCGTGGAGTTACAAATTGAGGGCAATGCTAGCACACGTGCAGCGCCCCTGGGAGCAGAGGTATCCAGCGACTTGGAGCAGACAAGTATGGAAGGCTCTGGCGATGATTGGATGGCTGAGGTGAGGCAGCGATTGGCCCAGTATGGGGATGATCTATCCATGGAGGTACGCCGGGTGATCTGGAACCAGGTTACGGCCGGGCGAAACACAAGGCTGGCCCGAGAATTCCGGCTGGCGAAAGAGAGAGAGTATGCTCAGCGGAAGGAGTGTTACAGCAGCCGAGTAGAGGCTGCATCTGAGGAGGCTAGCCATCTCCCCCTGAGGCGGCCGGAGGAACCCGAAGTAGGGGTCCTCATAGACTGGTCCTGTGAGGAAACACAACAGGCAGGTGGAGATGGGACCGATGTCTCTCCACCGGGATGATGGGCAGCCGGCCCAGATCCCCAGCAGCAGCCGGAGTTGCGAGGTGCGGAAGCAGGTGGTCCTTACTCGCAAATGTTGAGACCTCGCAGACTGGTCCTGGGAAGACCCACAGATGGCAGGTGGAGATGGGACGGCGGTCTCTCTACCGGCCCTACAGGGATGCTGGGCAGTCTCACCCAGCTGGCTTCTTATCTGGTCACCTTGGTCTGTGTTTATTTGCAAGGCTGAGTGTATAACTCTGCACATCTGACTCCACGCCAGGTAAGATCCTGACACTTACATATACGCTAACAAATGCAGATAAAGCTCCCTCAACTGACAATTACCTAATCTACCACCCTAATTAGTTGGACAGGGACAGCGTGGAGCCGTTATGTGAAACTATAAGGGCCAGAGGGAAGCTCCATCTGTAGCGGATATCCCTTGCTTGGAGGAGATTTGTGATGGGCCACAATGCCCTTCTGGCCTGCAGGGTTGTCCATAAGAGATTGGGGTAAATCTGTATGGTCACCTCATGAAATAATAGGGACTGAGATGATTGGCACAGGGATCGTAATATTCCCTCCTTAATGGTGTAATAGTGGAGTCTGCAAATCATGTTGCAGTGCGAGTCTCCTGGGGCACCTCAATGGCTCTAAGGCTCTATGTGCCCTATCAAGGATCACTCGGTTATTAAATGTCTTTTTTGAGGATTAGGTTGAACAATTCCTGCAGTATGCCAGAGAGGTTCTCCCTGTCTTGCTCTGGTAACCTTTTGATGCAGAGATTATTCCTCCTCCCTCTATTATCAAAGTCATCCATTGACATGTGTACAGCTAGAGAAGTAAGTGGTGTGGACTTCTACAGTGGCCTGGAGCTGTTGTATCTGGGAGTGGATGAGATCTCTAGCTTCCTCCAGGGTGTGTACTTGATAACCCCACGTGTTGTATGTCCGCTACCATGGTGTCTGTTTTAGCTTGGAAGGTATCTTCTAGTTTGTGAAGCATGGTCGCCAAGTCCATCCTGAATGGTAAATTTTTGAGAATGTCTCTAATTTCTGCGTCCATTGTGGATGTGGATCTATCCGATTCAACAGGGCTGGAGGGTGCCGAGACATCAAGTGGAGATTCCGGCACCATATTGGGGCCTACCGGCTCATTCCTTTTGTCCGCATGTGCATGGAAAAATTTAGTTAAAGCAACTGTTTTTCCAGCAGATTGCTTGCTGGATGCTTGTTGCGATGAAAGGGATCTTTTGGAGTGTCCCATTGTTGTGGATGCCTCCGATTTCGGGCAGGGGCGGACTGACCGGTCGGGCACTTCGGTCATCGTCCCAGGGCCCGGCCGGGAGGGGGGCCCGCCGCCAGAGCCCCCATTAGGGGGCCTGGCGGCAGGGCCGGATTAGCCCACCGGGGCCGCGGCATCTAGGGGCTCAGCACGTAGGTGCCACCGGGTGGCCGGTCCGGTGGCACACTTTGAGGAGGCTGGCCGCGCTCCACGCTGGAGCCGCCAGGCCGGGTGGCAGCCTCACCGGTCCGGCGGCACGCCTGTCCTGTCACTAGCACTGAGGAGTGAAGGAGGGAAGAGCATGTCTCTCTCTCATGCTCCTTTGCGGTTCCCACAATTCCCAGCACAGGATGCTGTGCTGGGAATTGTGGGAACCGCAAAGGAGACATGCTCCTCCCTCAGGACAGGCGTGCCGTCGGACCGGTGAGGCTGCCACCCGGCCCGGCGGCTCCAGCATGGAGCGCGGCCAACCCCCCTCTTAGTTCTGTCTGTAAATGGGGGAATAAAACAGAGAGGGGGGATAGATAGAGGCAGGGGAAGAAAGAGACAGTGGGAGAATAGAGAGTGTTGGAGGAGGGAGAAAGAGGGGGAATAGAGAGATGGTGGAGGGGGGAGAAAGAGACAGAGAGGAAGAGAGATGTGGGGGAGAGAGACACAGGGAGAGAGACATGAGAAAGAGACAGTGGAAGAGAGGGGAGGGGGAGGGGGAGAAAGAGGCAGAGGGGTAAGAAAGACTGGGAAGGAGAGGGGAGACATGGACACCGAGGAACAGTGAGGGGGAGAAAGAAACATACAGAGGGACTGGGGGGAGACAAAAAGGCACTCAGAGGGGCTGTATATATCACTGGTGGATCCAGGGTGGCAACGGAGCAATTGCCCCTCCCTCCCCTGCCAGCCGATCTCTCTCCCCGGTCCGCAGGCAGTCGGCAGAGGAGGGAGGAAGAGAGGACCTGGGAGCTCAGCCTGCAGCTCCTCTGGGTCCTTCTTGCGGGAGCACAGAGCGTTGCCGCGGTTACTACGGCAACGCTCCGGCTCTCGCGAGAGTCAACTCTAGCCCTGGAGCTACGTGCCCCCACACACACATCATACACATTTACACACGGCCCCCCCACACACACCATACACATTCACACACTGCCCCTCATACACACACACTGGCCCCACACACACCATACACATTTACACACATTGGCTCACACACACTGCCCATCCATACACACACAGAACCTATACTAACATTGCCACACACATACACAGCCCCCTCATACACACATTGCCCCACACACCCTACAAATTCACACACTACACCCCACACACACACACACACTGAACCTTTCACACACACTGCACCCCTCACACATTGCACCACTGCCCCTATACCCTACTACAGCCCCATATCCCAGCAGACCCCAGGTAAGTTGTCAAACTGTTCTTAAACGGTTTCACTACTTACTCTGGGAGGGGGTCCCGGCCCTCCGTGACCATAACCACTACACAGAGCAGTAGTGGTTATTGTGCATGGATTATTTCTTTAAATAATCTACAAGTGCCCCAGTAGCCAGCCAGCCAGCCCACAGTCCACCAGTTAGCCAGCCCACTGGCCAGCCAGTCAGCCCACAGGCCAGCCAGTCAGCCCACAGGCCTACTGCAAGCCACAGGCTTACAGCCAGCAAACCCACAGCCTGCCGGCAGTATCCAGCAAGCCCACAGACTGCCAGTCAGCAACAGTAATTAAGGTAAGAGGAGCCAACTTGGCCTAGGTATCAGCGAGCTATGTTGTGTTGCTATATTGTGAATAGGAACCAGAGTGTTGGCGAGACCCACCTCCAGGCCCCATTAAACTTCATTGTAGTCTCTACTGGGGCCTGGAGGCGATTGTTTCCAGCAGAGGCTATCTAATGGACGCTGAGATGGCCTCTGTTAGAAAGACCCTCTTCCAAACCTATTAGACTCCATTGTAGTCTCTACTGGGGCCTGGAGGGGATTCTTTCTAACACACTCTCTAAAGGACACTGAGATAACCTCTGCTAGAAAGACAATTGAAGTCTCTACTGGGTCCTTGAAGGGATTATTGCACTTTTGTTCCTTGTGTCTAAAGATTGTGTAGGTTGTGGCTAGAGACAGGGCATGGAGGCGGGAAAAGGGTGGCGCTTGCTGTGGAGCATGGGTGGTCCTGTAAGGGGGCCCTTGGTTTATTTTGCACGGGGGCCCTGAGGGTTCTCAGTCCGACCCTGATTTCGGGTGTATTGAGTGCTTGCTTATCAGAGCACTCTTAGAATGTGGCCATTCAAGTCTGAGGTTCACATCGCCCCTGCATATTATCTCTTGTGTGTGTCAAATGTGTTTTGAAACAAAAGAGCCAGAGAGCACAGTTTAACACCTTTAGGATGGCGGGCGTTTATTTGGCGTTCCCCCGCAGATCCCACGACGGTGGTCGCAATCCGCTCCCAGGTCCGTGAGCTACCAGGCAGCCCCCTTCTTCATGATCTGGCCCTCCAGGGCCATGTGATTGCGGGGTCCTTGTGATCACATGGCCAGAATAGCCGGCTCATGCAGTGCTTGCAGGGGGCCTACATGAGCTCTCAGGCTGTCCCCCTGTTGCCTGTAAAAAGTTTTAAAAATTAATAAAAGTTAAAAAAAGTTTAATAAAGTAAATTAAAGAACTTAGATCATATATATATGTATATGATCTAAGTACTTTTATATGCACATACATACAAACTATTATTCTAAGTGTATCTTAATATTAATATATATAATCATATTTTTTATTTTTATATATATATATATTAATATTAATATTAAAATACACTTACAATGACTTCAAATATATATATATATATATATATATATATATGAAACAAAGGGGGGTTGGCTGCACTATATATACATATATAAAATAAAAATAATCAATAATCAATAAGAAAAAAAATAAGAACATTTTAAAAAATGAAAAAATTAAATAAAAAAATAATAAAATAAAATGTTAAAAAGATTATATACCTGTATACTTTTGCTCTAACTGTATTTTAATATTAATATACATATATATTTAAATCAAAATACATTTAGAATTATGTCATAAATACATATATCCAGGCCAATACGCAAATGCTGTAAATCAGGAGCACTCACTTAAATTTTCAAAAGTGTATTATTCAAGTGTTAATCAACCTACATCAACGTTTCGACCCTTTTGGACACGAAATCGGAGGCATCCACAACAATGGGACACTTAATAATGTATAATGTTTGGAAACACTGAAGTCTCATGAGTAAAATAGTGGCTACTAAAAAAAGGACTGGACATAACCCATTTATAATACCTTGGGTTGTCTACTTTTGGTGTACTATCACTGGAGTAATTTTCATTCCTGGGCTACCATAAGATCTCAAAAGCAACATAAGCAGTCTGGCAAATTTCAATTTGTATAAACTAAAACATGTAATGTGCTAAGTTTGACCCTGTAACCTTCCAAAACACTATAAAACCTGTACTTGGGGGGTACTATTTTTCTCATGAGACTTCAGTGAATACAAATATGTGTATTTTATTGCAGTAACAGCTAACAGTATTATAACATTCACAGTTAAAATGCCATGCAGTACTAAAGAAATAATAAAAAAATAATCTTAATTTGTCACTTTTTTTTTACATTTTATTCATATTAAATTATGTTTAATATATAAATATTTGATGTGACATGAAAGTCCTGTTTCTCATGAACATGATATATAATAAGTGTGGGTGCACTTAATATGAAAGAGGTGAATTATGGTTGAACAGACATATAGCGCAGATGCCAGGTTTTGTTTACGTTTTGTTTTGATCAGAACTTGTACAACTGGCTCAGTCCTTAAGGGGTTAAAATTAAGATTTCTTTATTCTTTTCGGTTACCAATGTAAAAATTGCATTATAATAAAGATTTATAATAGTTTCTTATTCCCTGCGATCTTTTTATATTTCCTCATAACTATGCCTCTAGGATGTGAGGAATACTGAGAGACCCAACACGCAGTGTTTAATGATAGACCAAGAATAAACATATACCGGACCTGCCTTAACATACAAAAATACAATGAAGTTATCACTAGGCTATAATGTAAACACTGCATTTTCTCTGAAAAGACAGTGTTTACAGCAAAAAGCCTGAAGGTAACGATCAAGGATGCCATCAGAAATTTTGGGGCCTCTGACAAAGCACAAGGTCCCCTCCTCCCTCCCTCCCTCTCCCCTACCCCCCGGGCCCGCCCACTCCCTACCTAGTCCGCTGACAATGATGCAGGACTGAATGTGGTGTGTATAGTGGAAGTGAATTAGAATGTGTGTAATGGATTGTAACGGATGGCACTGGGCTGTCCTGAAAATTTCATGTGAATAGCTGCATTCGTGTAAACTGTTGGTTTTATATGTGTTTTAAAAGAAATGAATTCCTCTGATTGTTCGGTAGAATCATTCGAATAAACTAAGGGAATGAAACTACCGAACAATCAGACCTCCCCTGTGTGAAGTGTGTCCTCAATTACCCGTTGCAACATTGTTGCGAACGGGTAATTGACAAGTTAAGTAGTCGTCCTTTGTTCTCGGGGGTGGCCGCCATTTGACAAACGAACACGTGGCGGCGGCCATTTTAAAACTCCCGAACAGCGGTGTTTTGCCGTCGAGTATCTGGAACTCAAATCGGACACTCGACTAGGTGAACAACGCTGAAACCTCCACAAGCCCGGTCCGTTCGGTTCCTAAATACCGAACGGCCCCTCGTTCGGTAGACAGAAAGAACCGAACGAGGGGATTCAGGCAAACCCTCCTTAGCCTCTATAGCTAGAGGTTTTCGTGCCATTCATTCTCTGACTCCAGGACCGACCGCAGGGCCCATTCACATGGAACCACTTTCGTCTGTTTCACTCAGCGCGGTCGGTCATTTTATTCCCTCCATAAATTTCCCGAACCCCTGGTCTGATCTGGGTGATTTTTGGATATGTTGTTCACCCAGATCAGGGCTACCAGGGATGTATGATTTAAGGGGGTACCCCTACATTTAGGGGTACATCCAGAAACGGGGGGAATTGCTGTACTGGATAAGGGGATTATGATGCAGGCTGAGGGGAGGAGATGTGTGGGAGGTTACCAGGACAGGATTCGCTACTGTACTAATGACTGTAAATCCCTCCCTTGCATGGGAGCATGCTTTAAAAGGCCAGTGTGAAATAAAGATTTCAGTTCTGCTCCTGAAACTGTGTGTCGTCCAGTTATTGGGATTGCTGTGGGGATACTGCTGTTATTTTGCCTGTTGGAAACCTTGCCTGTGGATTTACAATTTACTTGTTCCTGAGCCTCACTTGGATTATAAGCGGAGATAACCTGGGGAATATTGCATCTCCGCTACATGGATGTAGTGTTTGTGTGTATTAGATGCTGTTGAATGCAGAGTATGTGTTTGTGTAGCGGATGCAGTGTGTATAGTGAACGCAGAGTGTGTTTTAGTAGTGGATGTATTGTGTGTACAGTGATGTAGTGTGTGTACTAGATGCAATGTGTTTAGTGGATGCAGTGTGTGTGTATTAGACGCAGTGTCTTTGTATAGTGAATGCTGAGTGTTTTAATGTGTGGTGTGTAGTGTGTGTACTGTGAATACAGGATGTTTGTGTAGTGGATGCTGTGTGTATAGTTAATGCAGAGTGTATGTTAATGTAGTGAATGCAGAGTGTGTGTCAATGTAGTAAATGTAGAGTGTGTGTCAGTATAGTAAATGCAGTGTGTGTTGTATTAGTGTATTCAGAGTGTGTGTTGTGTTAGTGTATGCAGTGTGTGTGTGTTGTGTTAGTGTATGCAGTGTTGTGTTGGTGTATGCAGTGTGTGTGTGTGTTTGTGTGTTGTATTGGTGTATGCAGTGTGTGTGTTGTATTGGTGTATGAGTGTGTGTTGTGTTGGTGTATGCAGTGTGTGTTATATTGGTGTATGCAGTGTGTAAATGTGCAAACTGGGGAAAAGGAGGGGGAAGGGGCATTTTCACTATAGGATTGATGGCGCTCTCTTTCTTTTCTACATCTGAGGTGACATCGGTAACAGGGTTTAATTGTGGGCATTTTTTAACCGTGTACTTGTCTCTTTTTTCCTTATGGATGTTTAAGGCAACCAATCCAGACACAGTCAACTTGCCATGATACCTTATGAATGTAGGGTGTGTAAATGTGCAATATATACATTTATGCCGCAGCTCGAAATTATGGAAAAAAATAATGTAAAAATATAGATAAAGGCACTTACATCCAATCCATATTGCAAATCCAGATATACAGTGGTGGAATTTTAGTTCCATATGAAAGGAAAATTAATTACAGGTGGTAATATAATGAAACCGCACTCAAAGTAGATCCGAAGAAAGTCCCTAAAGCAAATCCATGAAACTACAAGTTTACTAAAATATTACAAAACCATGGCTACAGACCATATATAAAGTAAATCAGTCCATACACCTGTATGAAGGAGGAGAAATTGTGTCTACCACAAATGCTTTATCAACCTGTGATAAAAATTAAAGGTTATTCCCCCCTCCCTGCTTCTTACCTGTGTCCAGGGAGTGGGAGATTTCATTCCCTGGTGGTCTGGTGGCATGTTGGGGCCCCCAGGCTCCCTGTTACTGCAGAGGTGGCCCAGCAGACTGCATCTGTACGTTCAGTGCATTATTTCCAATAACTCTCGCGAGAATTATTGGAAGAAATGCACTGAACATAAAGACGCACTCTGCTGGGCCCCCCCTGCATTAACGGGAGCTATTTGCTATCTATGTGGCTATTTCCTATCTATGTGTGCAGAGACGGAAAGTGGGGCCCGAGACTGATGGCGGCCCTGGTAATGATTCTACTCACCAGAACAAAGTCAATAAGCTGTAGTTGTTCTGGTGACTATAGTGTCCCTTTAACATACAAAAATACAGAGAATGACCAGGGACAAGCCAGAGACAGGGAATCCAGAAATCAGGAATAGTGAGGTACAATAGCAGAGTCTATTAGTATAGATAAGAGAATAATGAGAGTAATTGAGAACCAAATTAGAACCACAAGGACAAGCCACAGTAAATAATTTATAGTCTGGCACTCTAACTCAATAGCCACGCACCAAATATGTTCAAATTTGGCAATTTTGTCAGGCCGTGATGTCAAGCACCACATCATAAAAGGGGGCAGCATCACAGCAGCTTGCGTTTGTACAGCTGAGGAGAGGAGGAGGAGCATGGGGAAGGTGCCCAAGAATCTGCAGTTGAACCTTAGGCTGTGCAACCCCCCTTAATCACACAAGGTACCCTGACATTGGAATCGTGTAAGCGGAAGTGATGCAATGCCATCGTTGATGCGTCATTTCCGGTCTTAAGAAACAACCAGACTAAAAACTGTACCGCTTGCTAGGACTTTGCCCACAATGCAAACGATTGGAAACTTTAATAGAGCAAGTAACCACTCATGCCACAGAGGGAAATTTAAAAGTATGGACTGGACCAGCTGATTTAAATCCGATTATGAAATTGGTTTTACTGACGAACCACATCTTAGAGAGGATTGCTTTGAGACTCTTTATTCAGTTTGTATTTAAATTGGTTTTTCATTTTCATTTTAACATACATTTTAGCATTAATAATATTTTTTTGGTAATGCTACACTTTGAAGTCCTGTTGGCGCCCTGTACTAGCTGGGTCCAGTTTTCAGGGAGGGAAGTGTCTCCCTTTTTAGACACATATGCAAGTACTCCTAGAGCCAGGTCAATAAGTAGTTCTATTTGAGCTTGTTCCTGTCATGATAGAAGAGGTTCGGTGTCACCTCAGTACACACCTGCACTTTGAAGTACCCCTAAATTGATAAGGGATAAGTGTTGATCCTGTTTTTCCTCTTTAACTGGTGTGGGCTATTGTCACCTTGCCACACAGTTATAAATTTCTGTCCCAGGATATAATACCCACAGACCTGTATTATACAGAGAACAGCACTATACAGGGAGTCCTGGGATATATTACACACAGACCTGTACTATACATAGAGCAGTACTATACAGGGAGCACTGACTGTCCCGGGATATTATACACACAGACCTGTGTTATACAGAGAGCAGCACTATACACGTTCACGTTGTGAACAAAGCAAAATGTAAACAAAACCTGGCATTTGCGCTACATGTCTGTCCAACCGTAATTCACCTATTTCATAGTAAATGCACCCACCCTTGTTATATATCATTTTATTCAGGGGAAACAGGGCTTTCATTTAATATCAATATTTAGCTGTGAAACATAATTTAATATGAAAAAATGGGGAAAAATAATATTTTTTTAATTTTTTTAGTTCTACATGACATTTTAACTGTCAATGTCATAATACTGTTTGCTTTTACTGCAATAAAATACACATATTTGTATTCAGCAAAGTCTCACGTGTAAGACAGTATCCCCTATGTACAGGTTTTATGGCATTTTGGAAAGTTACAGGGTCAAATATAGCACGTTACATTTAAAATTGAAATTCGCCAAATAGGTTATGTTGCCTTTGAGACTGTATAGTAGCCCAGGAATGAAATTTACACCCATAATGGCATACCATTTGCAATAGTAGACAACCCAAGGTATTGCAAATGGGGTATGTCCAGTCTTTTTTAGTAGCCATTTGGTCACAAACACTGGCCAAAGTTAGCGTTAGTATTTTTTTGTGTGTGAAAAAGGCAAAAAACGCCAATTTTGGCCAGTGTTTGTGACTAAGTGGCTACTTAAAAAGACTGGACATACCCCGTTTGCAATACCTTGGGTTGTCTTCTTTTGCAAATGGTATGCCATCATAGGGGTAATTTTCATTCTTGGGCTACCATAGGGTCTCAAAGGCAACCTAACCAATCTGGCTAATTTTAATGTGAAAAAAATGAAACACAAGCCTTATATTTGATGCTGTAACTTTTGAAAAAACCATAAAACCTGTACATGAGGGGTACTGTTGTACTTGGGAGACTTCGCTGAACACAAATATTTGTGTTTCAAAACAGTAAAAAGTATCACAGCAACAATATCGTCCGTGTAAGTACTGTTTGTGTGTGAAAAATGCAAAAAACACTTTTACTGGCGATATCATCGTTGTAATAAATTTTACTGTTTTGAAACACTAATATTTGTGTTCAGCGAAGTCTCCCGAGTAAAACAGTACCCCCCATGTACAGGTTTTATGGTGTCTTGGAAAGTTATAGGGTTAAATATAGTGCTAGCAAATTAAATTCCCTTTACTTTCGGCATGGGTTGTCAGGCAGGTCCCGCTAATTGTAATTAATTAAAATACCTAATTATGTAAATATATTACATAAATATATATGTAAAATTAATATATGTATATATATATATATATATATATATATATATATATATATATATATGTATGTGTATATATATATATATATAGTGATATATACGTATATATTTATGTATATAGATATATATATTATTTTGTTCTACGTGTATTTTGATATAAATATATATATATTAATATCACAATACAGTTAGAATGAAATAACACACATCTATATATTTTTTAATTATTTATTTTTAATTATTTGTTATTTTTATTTTTTATATTATATATAAATATATATATATATAACAATAATTCTATTTATATTTAATCAGTATCAGTCTACATGTAATTTGATATTAATACATATAGATATAATTATATATATTAATAGTAAAATACACCTAGACAGTTTATGTGTGTGTATGTATATGTGTATATATGTATACTTAGATCATATATATATATTACATATATATATATGATTTAAGTGTATAATTTTTATTTTTATTTTATATAGCGAAAGTGATCAGCGGTGGTCAGGGCTCCCGCGTTTGGGAGTTCGTTGTATTTAAAGATCTCACCTCGCTGGTACAGGTGGCCGAGTCATGAAATGTCCCGGTGGTCAAACGCTAGGAAATGCTTTGCTGTCATTCCAGGGGGGAAAAGTTTGTTGCAGTAGATCGGGGTCATTGGGGAGAGAAAGGAGGACAGGTCATATTTAATATTGAGTTTGTCCCAGAGTGCGATTGTATGCGTGATTGCCGGGGAGGTGGGTGGGGGGAGTGGACGGTGCATCCGAGGTACCCAGATGTATGAGGAGGGCTGGACCCAGCCCAGGATGTCATGTTCCAGATCTACCCAACGTTTAGTGCCGGGAGGGGCATGCCATTGTTGGATGTGGGCCAATTGGGCCGCGTGGTAATATTGTTTAAAGTTGGGCAGTCCCAGTCCTCCTCTCAATCTAGGGACGTACATTGTTGTTCTGCGGATCCTGGGTTTCTTGGCTTTCCATATAAATTTGTCTATGGCCATCTGGAGACGTTTGAAGTCCGAGTTCAGTAGTGGAACGGGCAGTGTCTGAAAAAGATAGAGAAATCTCGGCAGGAGGTTAATTTTGATTGTGGTGATTCGCCCCATCCATGAGATCCCCAGTTTGTCCCAACGTTGGAGGTCCGTGTGTGCTGTTTTGAGAAGTGGCGTATAGTTTATTCCATATGTATCTCCATTTTCACACTGATTTTAACTGTTGTTTATTTGAATTCAGCCAGCAGGGAGACTAACTGTCATTACAGCCAGTCCCCCTGCTGGCAATGCGGCAGCCAGCTAACCTGGCCATGTGATTGTGAGGTCCTCGCAAGGACCTCACTCTCACGTGGCCGGGGGGGCCGAAGGAGGCAGGATCTGCCACGGGGGACTCCCTGGGATCCCTGGGACCGGGTAAGTAAGAAAAACCATGAGGGCGTACTATTACGCCCTGCGGCGTTTAGAGCTGCTTAGAATAGGGCGTGATAGTACGCCCTCTGGTTTTAAGGGGTTAATGGGCCCAAATAGGATTCTGGGTCTCCAAGAGATAAAATCACATCATCAGCAAATAGGCCCACCTTATGAACACCATCACCTATTTTAATTCATTTAATTTCACTTGTCCTGCATATGCTCTCAGCCAGGGGTTCCATAGCTAAAATAAATAATAATGGTGACAATGGACACCCCTGTCTGGTACCATTAGACAACAGGAACGTATCAGAAACAACGCCTGATGCATATACTTTTGCCGATGGTCTGCAGTACAGTGCAAAAACTGCATCAATAAAAGAGGAAGGCAAGTTCATCCTGACCATCACCTCTCTCGGAGTCATCTTATTATTTTAATTAAAATAAAATATTTTACAGGAACATACACTAATCAACAATACAATATAAAACAGTTTATACAACACATGTGGTTGTGGTGCACAACACGTAGGCAAGACTACCCACAAATTACATGTCAGACTTTCCAAACATTTCTATAATATCAGAACTAAAAACTGGATCACAGTGTACCTAACAACTGCCCACAATTTAAATGGGAATACTTTCTGGCTATTGTCATTAATCAAGTGGAGAAGAATTGGAGGGGGAGGGCAAAATAAAACCAGATCTTAATTTGCAGGAAACAATGGATTTTCAATCTGGAAACTCTCAAGTTGGGACTAAACCAAGACATGGAGTTAACATGTCTCTTCTAGTCTGGGTTTTGCTTTGGTCTCTCTTTTTTCTGGATTTTTGTTTTTCTTCCTGGTAAATTTTTTAAATGTATTTCTCAACATTGGGTACGAAATATGGATATTTTTGTTTCAGATTACTTTTGCCTTGTATCAATATTATTTTATTTTATTATGCCTTTTTGATGTATTCCTTTTTATATTTTTTTATTGATATTCAGGTAATTGTACATAATAATGTTGTTTTCATGCTTTTTACCATGTAGTTTTAATATATATATATATATATATATATATATAATACACAAGATCCAGCGCACTCACCTATCCACTAAACAGCAACTTCAATGTTGAAAGATTTTATTTTTTTTTTTATTTTTTTTTAAAAACACCTAATCTAGGCAAAAATAATGGGGGTTTAGTTACATTATATGATCATACATTGCATAAGCCTGCCACAACGTCAATGTACCCCATCTTTGGCAGGCTTATGCAATGTATGATCATATAATGTAACTAAACCCCCATTATTTTTGCCTAGATTAGGTGTTTTTAAAAAAACAAATTAAATCTTTCAACATTGAAGTTGCTGTTTAGTGGATAGGTGAGTGCGCTGGATCTTGTGTATTGTAATATTTGGCCCCCAGCAGCACCCCCATTTATGCATGTTAAGGTGAGTGCAGCCAACCCCCTCTTGTTTTATATATATATATATATATATATATATATATATATTGAAGTGGAAATCAATTCAATCAATTGATTATTTTGTGTATCTGCCCCTGGCCAAATTAAAGAAACAGTGCGTGCACGCTCCCTGAAGTAATTCACACCAGACACAGGTTTCAGGTTAATGAAAAACTTGAGGAATGTTTATTCAGTGGGGACGTCAGGTCCCTTTTAAAGCAAAATTACATCATAAGCTTTGTCAGAGATAACATGAAATAATGCCTTATTAATTGGTTAGGTGTTAAGTGGTCTTCTTAATGCTCTGCCTACTAAGGGTGATGTCACTGGGACCACGAGGGTCTCCCCCAGGTTCCAGCGCCATCTTGTTACACAAGGTAGTTAGTCGGAGTTAGAGGGAGGGGTTGGAAGCTTCTAGTGGCCATTTTGTCTAATCATGTGTTAATAGCTTATGCATCGATTCTGGTTAGATGAGTAAATAGACATTTTACTAACTAAAAATTATGTCAATATCTCATTTCCACAACAGTCCCCCCTTAAAATGGCTATTTACCAAAGACAACTACTACTGTCCCTAATATGTCCCTAGCTGCCTGCAGCTCATCTGCCTTAATAAGCCTCGAACACTTCACTCCGTGGGTAACCCGTAGCGGCTAGTCCATTACATCTCCACACATGAGACTCTTGCCCATAGAGACAGACGCTATCCCTATGCTATCCCTATAGAAATGCAGTTGTCTGTTTAAATTGGTGAGATTGGAGGGGTGTATGTGGTGTGTCACATTTTAAGTCAGTGGCGTCTTGGTGTAAGAAAGTAGGAGTCACGTTGTCTACAGTCTTTCCTACTGTCTTTCCTACATTTGGCATCTTTGTATGCAAGTAGCACACAGCAAGTCAAAAACAGGAAGATAATGATCATCGTAAGAACTGCTGTCCCAACTTGGAATAGGGTTCTCTGACAACCATTCATCCATCCAAGCCATCTGTCCCATACATTAGTGACCCCTGAATTCTTCTGTAATTCGTCGGAGAGGCTGTCTAATTTCTCTATTGCCATAGTTACCTTATCATTGGGCCCAGTGTTATCTGGAATGAAGGTGCAACATGTCATGGTTTCGGGGAGCATTTTACATAAGCCCCCCTTTTCTGCTAGAATCATATCCAGAGCCATTCTATTTTGAAATGTAATTTGGGTGGTAGCTTGCAGTTGTTCCGCCAGGCCCTGTAGGGCATCCCTAGTATAATTAACAAACCAATTAACATTCTTATTGGCAGTGATTAATGGAATCAGGGACTCAAAGCCAGCAGCAACCTCACCCCTAGCTTTAAATTCTTTAGGCACCCCCCTTGGCACTCCAATGGCATCAATGTAAACATGTGGATCAAAACTACCACGGATGGGGACTTCCCTTTTGACTCTGGAATGTATGTGTGTAGGATCAAACACATTTTGGTGACCATCCGGAATAATATGGATGGGCATTATGGCTTTAGTCAGAGTACATTCTCCCCACCATAGTCCTGTTAGTTGGGATCTCAATTGCTTATCTCCACACAGCCGAATAAATATCTCCGACTGTTTTCACATGGTTCATTAACAGTGTCATATGTGGATCATGGTAGGTAGAGCAATAACCAGCTGGAAATTTACCCATGAATTTACCAGTATTTTTAGGTATTGAGTAACATGTGTAGTTACCTGGGTATACTGTAACTCCATCAGGTGGCCTAATGTGTCCCTGGGTGACTGGATATACCTTTTTCCATGATTCACACATTGAGGAGTTAGTGGTTGATTGTGCATACAGGCTCAGAACACATAATTCAATATCAGGGGTAAATTTAGAGGCACTGTGCCCAGGTGGGGCCTAGCTCCCCCACATACATAACAATTAGTCTTATTGTGTGAATTAGCATTATACCTCATCCATTCCAACCATAAGTTAGTGTCCAAGAACCCAGTCTCTACTGCCATGGTGTCTTCGAAGGTGGGATTAGCAATAGCAACCATGTCATGTAAAGTTTTAATGTGAGGTTTAAGTGGGTTTATGGTCATGTGAGTTGTACCTACCCAGTCAGGTGAGGTGAACATGTCTTGCAGGAAGAATGTCCCCAACTTGTTATATGAACCACCATCCTTCCAGTACATGCCCATTACATATTCCCCTGCATCCCCTGGAATGGGGTGCTCTAGGTTCAAGGTGAGTTTGATTGGGGTTGACCCAACAGGTTTACTTAAGGTCATCCTAGAGAGTAGGGGTTTCCCATCTCTGTCAACTCTTTCCAGGGCACATTGGGGTTTATATCCCCATGGTCTACCAGCATTCCACCCAGCCGCTTTCCAGGAACTACAATGATGTCCCCAGGACCCTCCAGTTACACAAATGTACGGGTCCTTCTTGTCAGGTATGTCTTTGTATATAGCAGCGTGTTGTGTTTGTGGAAAAGTGCAAACAACAATATCACAATAATCAAAGGTAAATGTAGCCACATCTGTGTTTGAGGAATTGTACCAAAAGGTGTAAACATGGTTATCTTTGGTTATGGCAACTTGTTGGGCCCTTGTGATGGTCAGCAGCAAATGAAAACACAGGAAGCACAGAAAACTCATGACTCAACAGGGGCTGCTTCCTCTGGAGCAGGCACTTTCTTGCAATGTGAGGCGTGTATCCAAGAACTTTTCCTGGCCAACTTTACTGAGGTAGCCGTGATTAGCAGCACTTGGTAAGGGACATCGAATCTTGGTTCGAGAGTATGTTTCCTGAGGAATTTCTTGACCAAAACCCAGTCACCTGGAAGCAACTTGTGTGTACCTGTATTCGACTCAGGATCTGGAATAGAAGAAAACACTTGGGCATGGATTTTTGTCAAGGCATGAGAGAGAGCAGTTAAATAATCTACCATAGCATCTGACTGAATCTGAAGCTGTTGAGGCAAATAACAACCTAACCTTGGTGCTGTACCGAACAAAATCTCATAAGGAGATAAGCTGTATTTCCCCCTAGGAGTGTATCGTACACTGAACAATGCCAATGGGAGACTCTCGGGCCAGGGCATATTAGTTTCTTGGGACATTTTGAGCATTCTGGCCTTCAATGTGCCATTCATGCGTTCTACCTTACCACTACTCTGTGGGTGATATGGTGTGTGGAAGGCAAGGGTCACCCCCAGTGCTGTCCAGACTTCCCGTGTCAAAGAGGCGGTAAAGGAAGTTCCTTGGTCACTTTCAATCACTTCTGGGACTCCATACCGGCAGACAATTTCTGTGAGGAGATGCTTGGCCGTGGTTCTTGCAGTGAGATTGGCCACGGGGAAGGCTTCTGGCCATCCTGAGAAAATGCCCACAATGACTAGTGCATATTCATACCGCCCGCTCTTTGGCATCTGGATGTGGTCTATCTGTATCCTCTGGAAGGGATACTGTGGTTTGGCCAAGTGGTTGGGTGCAGTTTTAACAATCTTCCCGGGGTTACATTTGGCACAAATTGTACAGGACCTACACTAGTTCTATGTCAGAGTAGTAATGCCTGGTGCTTCAAAGTTTTTATCAATTAGGGTATTCATCAGATGTTTTGACAGGTGGGCTGGCCCATGGGCCCATTAGACAACAGCTGGATACATATTCTTGGGTAAGCAGAACCTAAGATTGATAGTATAGACATCATCTCAGAGAATTGCCCCTCTGTTCTTCCAACTTTGTTTCTCTTGAGGGGTTGCAGCAGCTTGTTGTTCCTTTAAAAGTCTGAGATCTGTATGTAAGGTTTGCATGGTATAGATGGGAGTTGTTTCGGTGGCCACTCTTCTGTCCACTTTCCACCCTTGTCGTGCTGCTTCCTTGGCAGCTTGATCAGCTAAATGGTTGCCTCGTGCCTCCTCTGAATTCAACCTTCCGTGGGCTTTTACCTTTAACACTGCCACCTCTGCTGGCAGTATCAAAGCATCCATCAGTTCTTCAATGGCTGCCCCATGCTTTACTGGGGTACCGGCGGCTGTAAGGAACCCTCTGGTTTTCCAAATTAGGCCAAAATTGTGTGCCACCCCCAGGGCATATCTTGAATCTGTATAGATGTTGACACGTAAACCTTCAGACCGTTTGCAGACCACTGTAAGGGCTGTCAGCTCGGCTTCTTGGGCTGATTTCGTTGATGGAAGTGCAGCTGCTTGTAGTATCTGGCATTCTGTGGTAACTGCATATCCAGTGTGATATTGTCCTTGTTCATCAGAAAATCTGGAACCATCCACAAACAATATCCAATCTGGATTAGGTAGGGCAGTTTCATGTACAGTTGGAAGGTGGGTAGTTTCCATCTTCATTTGTTCAAAGCAATCATGGGGGGCTTCTGAATCTTGTTCCATGGGAGGGAGATCTTCACATATCTCTGTATGGTATCGTGGATAGCCAACTGTACTGCAGTTGATAATCTTCTTGGTTATTCCCATTAATTCAAATTGTTCTTGAGTTGTTGTACGCCAGGACTTGGCCATTGGGCCTAGGTCTTTCCATGAGAGATCAGGAGACTTGGTGAAGGATATATGTGGGACAGCCGTCTCCCAGTGGCGGTAGAGATGAGATACTTCTGTTGGGAGGTGTACCAGCAGGACCATGTTGCCTCTGGAGTCCCATAGTAAGTCTGTCAATGTGATGTGAATTTCCACAAGGTGGAACAGTTCTTCTTCATAGTCCGCATCAGGGCCTGGGGTGTCTTTAAACCACAGGGTACAGTGTAACAGGTCCTCTGGGTGTACATCATGTAGAGCTGTATGAGTGGGTAGTTGGAGTTCCATCCGAGCATCTGGGGTGATGTCCAAACTGTACCAGTACTGTGCCACTCCCCCCTTGGGAAGTGGCAGAAGAGTGGCCAGGTTCAGAGAGTAGCAACGTTGAAGGGTGACATTGTCAGGCAGTAACAATGAAGTTTGTAGGCGTAAGTGTCGTTGGGAAGAGAGGTGCTTTGGTTGGACTTGTTGCAGAATTGCATAAATATCATGTGGAGCCAGGACGGTCAGAGAATGACCAAGGACAAAGTCATTAGTCTTGTCTAACAAGGCACTAGCAGCAAACACTGCCCGTAAGCAGGAAGGACTGCCTCTGGCAACGGGGTCAAGCATGCAGGAAAAATAGCCAATGGGTCTTGGTCTGGATCCATGTGCTTGAGTGAGGACCCCAGAGGCGTGGCCCAACTTCTCAGAGACAAACAGCTTGAAGGGCAACTGGTAATTGGGTAGGCCCAATGCAGGGGCGGAGGCAATGGCTTTCTTCAGGGCGGTGAAGCAAGCAAGGGCATGAGGTGAAAGTGAAAAAGGTTCGCTTTTCAGAGTATCATACAGTGGTTGCATCAGTTGAGAGGCTTTGGGAATCCAAGATCTACAATAAGTGATGAGGCCTAAGAAGGCATGGAGAGACTGATGAGCTGAAGGTGTTGGTAGATTCAAGATGGCTAGGATCCTGTTCTTGGTAAGGTGGCGGGTGCCATGGGAAAGACAATGTCCCAAGAAGACCACAGAGGGCCGGCACCACTGGAGTTTTGACTTAGAGACTTTGTAGCCTTCCTCAGCCAGGAAGTATAATAGGTCTTCAGCAGTTGGAAGATCAGCAGCGCAGAGGAGCAAGTCATCAACATACTGGAGTAGGACAACGTCTCTGTGAGCCTTTTGCCAGGGCTCAAGGACCATTGACATGGCCCGGGCAAACTGCGTGGGGGAATTTTGAGCCCCCTGAGGCATGACAGTCCATGTATATTGCTGACCTTCATGAGTAAAGGCAAAGAGGTGCTGACAGGAGGGGTCCAGGGGCACACTGAAAAATGCATTGGCAAGATCCACCACAGTGAAAAATTTGGCAATGGGTGGAACCTGTGACAGCAAGGTATGTGGATTGGGAACAACAGTAGTATCCTTGACAGTAACATCATTGATGGCCCGTAGATCCTGGACCATACGATACTGATCAGCTTTGGCCTTTTTCAGTTTTCTTCTAAACAGGGAACAGAGGAGTGTTGCATGGTGACACACACTTGACAAGGGCTCCCTTTGCCAGAAGGCTTTCCACCTGCTTGGAGATGGCAAGGGCTTGGGCAGGCTTCAGTGGATATTGAGGTCGTCGTGGTGGAGCAGTTCCTGGTAGAAGTGTGACCACAACTGGAGGGACTTTAAGGTGGCCAATGTCATCTGGGCTTGTAGACCAAAGCTTTGTAGGTATCTTGTCCAGAGCACTGGGGGCATTAGGGACCCTTGATTCCCCTACAGGAGACATGAGATGTAGTAATATGGGAAGGGAACAAAGGACAGAAGTGTCTTTCTGTAACAGAGGTGTATTTAATTGGACCTGCCTGTCTGCAGTGAAGGTGATAGATGCTTGGAGGCGGGACAGAACATCAGCACCCAAAAGGTTAATGGGACATGTGGAGGATACAACGAACTGGGAAAGGATATCAGAACCCACATGGAGAAGTTTAGTTAGTGGATTACTGCGGGGGGTGCCATCAACACCAACACAGGAGACATCAGTGTCTGATAAGCAAGAGGGGTCAGGCAGGTCTTGTTCTCTAAGAACACTGCGGGCTGCACCTGTGTCTACTAGGAAAGTAGTGGGATGACCCTCAACGGGTAAAACAACTGTGGCGAGGGGCCCTCTCTCATCCCCCGAAGACACTGCCATAGCAGGGGTGACAGACACAGGCTTGCCAATTACCTATTGTAACAGATCTAAGTGGACCTGATCAGGGCCGGTGTAGCGGAGTGGGGAGGTGGAGGGGAGATTAGCCTGGGGAGCCGGTCGGGGATTGCGGTTTAACCGAATCCTAGGGCGATCCTCCTCTATCCCATCAGCAGGAGCTGGAGGGAAAGCATGTGTGTTGGGGGGTGGTGGTGGCGGAGCCTGAGAATATGCCGGTGGCGGGAAATGAGGTACTGGTGGAGGAGGTGGAGGAGGTGGGAAATACCCTGGAGGGAAATGACCATAGGTACTCAGTGAGGAATTAGAATACCGGGGGAGCGGTCTATATGTCCTGGGAAGTGGAAAATCCCTACGGAAATGGCCAGTTTGGTGACAATTATAACAAGTCCTGACAGCTGGAGGCCTATCTCTGGTAGGGGTCAAGGGAACTTGTGATGCATTATAGCCGGGGGTAGCTTGGACAGGCCCTGTGACAGCAGCAGGGGCATGAAACATCAGTGGGTTTGCTCTCCTCTGTACGGGCTGTGTTACTGACTCTAATCCCTTAGCTACCAATAGGAGAGTGTCTAAAGGAATGATCCGGTACTCAGGTCGGGAGAGGATTAACCCCTTACGGATATGCTCCTTTAACCCAGCTACAAAGGAAGCTGACAACATCTGGGTATGTGCTTTTGTACGTACTAAACCCTAGATCAGAGAAAGTCTGAGTTAGACGTGAATGGTATTTCTCAAGTTTATCCTGAACAATATCATTGATACACGTAGCTTGATCTGCCAATTTATCTTGTGCCCATGCACGAAGTCTTTCACAGAAAGTAATACCAGACTGGAAGTCTGTGTCAGTGGTGAGTGGAGCATCAGTGAAGCTCCTTGCCATAATGGGCCAATAGGCATCACCCGCTTTGATCTCACATAAACTGTAGAGATCCCGCCAGGCAGCGGAGTATGTCTTACGGATCTGGGCCATTCTACGGTAGAAGGGCATGGGTTGTTTCTCAGGATCAGGGAGTGAGGTAACAAGGGTGGTGGCTTGTGAAGGGTTGAACGTAACATGCATGGGAGGGGCTCCCGCAGTGGCGGGGGTACATGGAGGTGTACTCCGGCAGCGGGCTGGTGCTGTGAGGATCTGTTACCCGGGGGGTGAAGTGGGCCGTGCACATCCACGTTATCAACACCGGGGGCAGCATGCTCCTCCTGATAGGAGGCAGCACCCAGAGAGGCTGCGGCTGGAATGGCTGGTGGCAGGTGTTTGGGGCGGAGGAGCAAGTGCAGCGTTATGTGGGCTGGCAAGGTGTGATGAGGTGGGGTGGTAGCCCGATGCCGCTGGAGAGACACCCATGGCATAGGGCTGGGTCGACGTGGCTGGTTCATCAGAGCCAACTACCATGAGGGGGTAACTGGGGCTTGAGTCGGAAGTACAGAGCCTGGCTGAATTGTGCCTGACGGAATGAGAGTGGATGAACCAGAAGGAAATGAGGTAGGGACCGTGGGATGGGACAGAGCTGAGAGGGCAGAACTGAGAGCGGACAGGTCGATGGGGGTTGGAGGATGAGAAGAAGGAGGATCTAGGGATGTGGTAGAAGGAACTGGGCGGGTTAGAGCTGAGAGGGCGGAGAGGAGGGGAGACAACTTGGCAGGAAGAGATGAGGGGAAAGGAGGAGGAGGATCGGAGGCAGTGGGAGTGTCGGAAGGCATGAGAGGCGGGACAGAAGGACGGGTAGGCTCAAGAGCGGCAGAAAGAACTGAGAGAAGAGAGGATACTGGGCTTGCAGGGGGACCGGAAGTGTTGGTAGTGGGGCAGACCGAAGGATTGGACAGGACGGTAGTAGTGGCGGGGTCAGAGGGCGCAGTGGACGTGACGGGGGTTGCGGTCAACGGAGCAGGATCGAGACTGGTGATGGGAGGGGCTGTAGGGGGAGCAATGGGAACAGGCGCGAATCGTGGCAGAGGCGGCGGGCAGGGAGGTACTGGAGGAGAGACTGGAGACTAGGAGGCAACCGGGAGGAGGGACGATAACGGGACCAGGTCAGGGGAGGTAGGGGACTGGAGGAGTGGCGGAGCATGGGGGAAGGAGTATAATGGCACTGGGTAGTAATAGGCTCCGTCAGCTCCGAGCACGGGACATAAGGGGGTGGAGCCTTGTCCTAAGCCACCAGGGGGTGGCGTCTGGGCGTTAACGGGGGATACTGGACGGGAGCTAATCAACATGGTCTGGGCGCCATCATAGGGCGGTGGTCGGGGGTTTGTAGAGAGAACATCATCATTACAAACATTTCGATGGTACACATAAATCGTTTGCCCCTCAAAATCTAGCTCCTCTTCTGTCCAACCCTCCCGCTTCAGACCTCTAGCAACCCGGTACCAAGCCTCTACAGCTTTTGTCAGCCCATTGTCCAACAACAACCCTTCTTTGTCCACAAGTAACTTCCTCCAACACTCAGGTTGTAACCTACCGCTAGGTGACATTTGAAAACCACAGATCTTAGCAATTTTCTTAATCTTTAACATTGCCTCCTCCCCTGCCCTTTCTTTCACAATATCACAAGCCAAAAACTCCTTAGCTGGTCTAGCATGGTCTTGCCCCATTTTAACCAAACAAGGGATGCCACGTGATGGAGACAGGGAAAGTGGGAAGAAAAAGAAGGGAAGTCTACAATGCTTGATTGCCACGGGGGTTGGGGTTCTGTGCATTTTCCCTAAACGTAGACTAGTCACAGTGGTCCGTGCACCTGAGGTGGCGGCCACGGACCAAAGCGGGCGAGCGTGGGTGACTAACACAGCTCTGGGCAGCAAACACAGGACAGATAAAGGACAAAAGAGAAGATGAATGTGGCAACACTAAGCAAAAGACATTTACACTCCGGAATCAAGGACAAGCCACAAAACACACACACACCGAGGGTACCCACACTGTAACAACAATTGAACAATATCCACAAAATGACCGAAAGCAATATGGCCATGTACATATTAAAACAAAACAATGGAAACCAAATAACAGCAATCCCAGCCTCACTCTCCAGGCTGTAACCCTGTACAGTAAATTCTTTCACCGGCCGTTAATGATACCCCAGCCCAGTTACCTGGGCGGTTCCCAGCCCTCCTCCGGCTGTATGCAATACCCCAAACCTATCACTCAGGTGGTTCCCAGCGCTGCTAACAATACCCCAACCCTCTTACTCGGGTGGTCCCCAGCCCTTCACCGGCTGCTTATGTTCCCTGCCCGCTAGGCAGTCCAGATAAAATCTACAAGAAGACACATACACCGGCCGTCACACACATTCATACAAACTCACGGGAGGCAGATAGACAATCGACAGGTTCGTTTTAAAGAGGCACCGGATAAGATATTACCTGTCTAGTAGCCTTTTAGATGCCGGAAGAGGACGCGGAGGCAGACCGTCACAAAACAGGAGTATACAGACAACGGCTGTATGTTGGAGGTGATCAGGCTCTGGGTGTCCCAATTTCCGGAGGTCTGCTCCGGTCCGTTGGTTTCCGGCCCTCCGAGCCGGCAAATCCGGTGCCCCACGTTGGGCGCCAATTGAAGTGGAAATCAATTCAATCAATTGATTATTTTGTGTATGTGCCCCATGTCAAATTAAAGAAACAGTGCGTGCACGCTCCCTGAAGTAATTCACACCAGACACAGGTTTCAGGTTAATGAAAAACTTGAGGAATGTTTATTCAGTGGGGACGGCAGGTCCCTTTTAAAGCAAAATTACATCATAAGCATTGTCAGAGATAACATAAAATAATGCCTTATTAATTAGACATTTTACTAACTAAAAATTATGTCAATATCTCATTTCCACAACATATATATATATTCATGTTCTCATGCTGACTAGTTTACCTATAATAATATATGTCATTGCATTGTGATGGGGTGATTTTCAATCCTTCAGTTTCGCTTGAAATCGGACTACATTATCCATATACTTCTACAAAGATGTAGGCGTTCCAACGAAGACATAATTGATCACGTTTGAAAACAGGAAGCTGTCGGGCTGATATGAAGTGCCTTAAAAGCATCCCGGAAGGCATTTGCATCCCAACATGAAACACCTGCCACCACAATTGCTGGTAATTATGGGATAAATAAGTTTTATATAGGTACTTTTATGTTTTACTGATCTTCGCATGTTTTTATTCTGCATTTCTGTAATTTCGGGTGGCAAGTGATCTCCGCTTTATTTATGGATAGCACTTTTACTGTGCAGACATGCTGCCATACCATCTGATATCTTGTAAGTGTATCAGTAATCAATTTGCAAGTTTTATACCATCTGCACTATATATTTTTACTCTTTACCCTTTTAAATTAATAAGAAGAATCATTTTAAAGATTGCCAGCCAATACTCCAGATATTACCCTTCCTGAGAGGGAGACAGGCCTGCATTATCATTCATCTAATGAGTTCTCTACCACCCCCACCTATCCCTTTGAGTGTATTGCACTATATACACATTAATTTCCAGATATTGATTTGTTATTTTGTTAACCAAATATTTTCATACTTAGATTGTATGTTTTTCATATATATTCACTTCGGTGTAATTTAGACATATTTTATTCCTTTTTTTGTTTTTTCAGTACTGTTTTTTGAGTGTCTCAAGGGAACACTTTCTTAAAAGGGTTAAATATGTTTTCTTTTGAGCATATAGTAACATGTTCCTTATTATTTTAAATGAACCAACTTATAAGTGTGTGTATAATGTAAATGAGTATTGTTAAATTTTGTGTGTGCTCTCCTGTCCTGCAGATGCTTGCTACCAACTAGGTATATTTGGCAGTGGAGCCTGTACAGTGCCATCTGTTGGCAGCAACTGGTATATGCACTATCTGAATAACAAGACATGGTAATTTACATATTTGCATATTCAGGTAGATTTGCATATTGTGAATTCTGCAGGCAGAGGAGATATTCTGTGTTAATTATCGTCTTCCCCACCCCTTTATAAATATGTTAGTGTGTTTCCCCATATGAATTGGTTATTTGTAGTAAATTCAATTTGTCTCCATAAGCTTGATGTACTTGCATATGGGCAAGTCCCAAATAAAAATTAAGCGTTAGGTTGTGTGTGTGTTAGTTTCTTTTGGAACTGTGTGATCTGATTGATTTATTTAGGAATCACATTAACAGAGTCTTCTGATCTATTGGCTGGCTTCTTGGTCCCTGGATCCAGGAGCTATTGCAGCCAAACCAATGCAGTGGTTTTCAAAGTCACCAAGAGCAGCACTTTTTACATCCTGCTCAACAACATAAAAAAAATTTCACAAAAAAAAAAAAAAAAAGAAATCTTTAAACAAACAAATGTGCAGGGTGTGAAAAGTGCTGCCACACCGATATACTGGTTTTCACAAAGGGCAGTGCTTTTCATGTCCTGCACAACAGCATAAAAACTATTTGTTCTGGAAAAATCTACTAAATCTGCTAACCGCAACCTAACTATCCTGGTATTGCAATCCCACATAAGGGTGCCAAAATAGGAGAGCAATCTACTAACCAGTGTCCTAATTTGGTATCCTTAAACAGACAATCCCACTTTAGGGTTCCAAATTAGGGGACACATCTACAAAATAGCACCTTAGTTTAGTTTCCTAAATAGCTAAACCTTACATCAGGTTACCAATTGAGGGGAGCCATCTACTAAAGAGCGCTCTACAAAAAATAACAGACCTCCAAATTACAAAAGATTTTAGACATATTTTGGGTTATGCGAACTGATAATGACTGAATTTCCGACAAAACAAAACTTAGAATTACTGAAACATAACTGAAAACTAGCCAATGTCTAATGTTTTTTTTATTACCAGTGGTAATGTGCAAGTTAACCCTTTCCCAAATAGAAACAATATCTGTAGCTAACTATTTTACTACTGGCAATAGTTTACTTTTTATTTATTATTATGATAATTATCTGGTGTGGAAGTGCCCCCTATGGATGAACCACAACTACTTGTTTTAAAAAACCCTGATCATTCTAGTACTTAACTGGTTCATATGTTCCTCTTCTGGACAACCACATTAACCTTTTTTTTTAGACTTTTACTATACACATATACATCTTTATTATCTCTCATTTTCTTTACTTTTTGTAAAACACACAAGCTTGCACAATAAAAGGTTGTCTTAAAAGTTATGTATTGGTCTACAGTAAGAATGCAATGGTCATTATGAAAAAAATATTAAAAGTATATGCTCGTATGGATGGTTCTGATTTTGCAATTATGGTTTAAACATAGTCAAATGCAGTAGCTATTAATAGTAGAGTGAACATTTATATGTTATCAAATAAGTATCATTTCAAAGCTGAATATTTCCAGTTAGTTTCATAGCTACATGTGTGTGCTTCCCTTTGTTGTTAGCTTGAGTGATGTCAGAGGGCACATTTTGTACTGTAGTCTAATTTTAGAAATCAACTAGAATCGATTTATAAATGGCATGCTCTAAGGAAGAAAAATACTGTGTGACACGTTCACATTTAAATTTTGAAAATTGCAGGCTATAGAATGCATATAGAATGAAATAGAAGCCTATGCTAATGAAAAAATA
The DNA here is from genome assembly GCA_933207985.1 of Pelobates cultripes. Lineage (NCBI taxonomy): Eukaryota > Metazoa > Chordata > Amphibia > Anura > Pelobatidae > Pelobates > Pelobates cultripes. The sequence continues at coordinate 64,307,684 of OW240921.1, read as the reverse complement.
CAAAACCCACAGGCACAGTTACAAGAAAGTAAGAATATACTAATGAAAAGGACTATTACAATATCCTGAGTGGTATTATTTACTTTGAATTGCCAGCTCTGGAAGTGAGCAACAAGTTTACTACGTAGTTCTCAAATGCTTTCAAGTGGTAGTGTTGCTACAGTGACAGTTTTTTTTTTATATATACAATAGCAAAGTCAGCACCACCCATGAAATTGCTGGAATCAGCAAGGCACACATAGTCTTTAAACTTATCTTCCTCTGGAGAAATTGTTGGACGGGTACAGGGATTATTTCTTTGACTAAAGGTAAGACTATGTATCAAATGTGAATTGCAATTAGAATAAGTGCTTCCAGCTTGAAATGAAACACATTTGTGGTGAGTGCATTTTAGTTTCTCTTACACAAGTACAGTAGTTTGTGTTGCAAGTAGTTCAAAATATTGTTTGTACATTGTAGAACTGTGTAACAGTCAAAAATAATTCAGTTTACTTTTTTGCTGTTTGCCTTGACAGAATGAATAGTAATTTACTTAATGGAGAAATTAAAAAAAAAAATATATATATTGCTTTATATTGCTTTACATAATGTAGTATATGTTTTATTCATTTTAATTATTTACAATGTATTAAAAAGGTCAATGTGTTTTGCTGCATTTGTTTCTCTTACATGCTCAATTTAAAGTATGTATATTGCAGAACTGTTTGATGCTAGAATGAAAAAGAGAACTTTTATATTAAGAAAAGTGCATTTAATTTTAAATGTGTTTGTTATCACATTTACAGGAAACAAACATAATACTGAAAATACAGTAAACGAACATATTGATGTTCTGGAAAATAAAAATATACAAATGAGCAGTTTGCAGGTTTGCAAAATATACAACATTTATTTACATAAAAAAATGCAAAGGTCACTATGAAAAATATTTTTAGACAAACATTACTATATGATAATGTTCATAATTGCTTTAATTTGTTCTTCAGTTAAAAAAACAACTGCTTTGCATAGTGATGGTAATGATGTGTAAGAAGAATGTGTTAACTCATACAATTTAAAAAAGGCTTTGGCTAATTTCCAATGTTTTCAGTACTTTTAACCTGCTATCCAGTTCTTGCTAAAGTGCTTGTTGCTCAGTTAGTGGGTAGCAACTGCAAAATGTCACCAGTAGTGACAGGGGAACCTACTTCCACTACTTAAGGCAAGTTTCACGAAAAGCGGTTAATGGCTCCCATTATTCTCTATGAGAGTTGCTAATTGCTACTTAGTGACTGGTTTGTGAGTAGTTTTCACTCTATTGTTACTTTTTAATGACAGCCACTATGCCACTAACCCATAAAATGTATTACCACATTTTCCCTGGCGCAAATAAGTTAACTACTAGCTCACTATACATCCATATATGCCATTACAAGGAAGCCTAAAGCATTTTAAAGCATATCAAACAGGAATAAAATTTTAAAAAGGCCAGGATCATAATATAAAACATTAAATTATTCTTTATATAAGTAAATTGCAAATGTCCTTTAGATGAACAAATCATGTAGAAAAAAATAAACCTCACAGTCACATCAGTATGTGTCTAGCACAGCAAAAAAAATCACTGTTGGAATGACCACAAAGGCACCCAGACTACTTCATCTCAATTAAGTGGTTTGGGTACAATGCTTCTGTAGTTTTAACCCAGCAATCTGAAACATTGCTATTTAGTAGATACAACAATGTTATGATTGTAGATTTAAAAAACACCTCTAGTGTCTTCCTGACAGCCACTTGAGGAACTTCAACTGAATAACCTAGTCAGATTTGGCTATTCAATCAAATTCTGCTTATAAAGATCAGTACACAAGTTTGCTGTGCATTCTCACTATGGGGAAGTATTGGATTGGCTGAGGTCACCAATCTTGATAATAGCAGCCAGAGAAGTGTGGTGTTATAGTGAGACCAGCACAGTGAGTAAAACTAAGTAAAATACATTTTAAACCCTCACAGGGGGGCAAACCTAAGTAGGTAGGGTAACACTATAGCATTAGAAAGACATTTGTATTCCTAAAACTATAGCATTCCTTTAATCCTTCAAATGTAGTGGCAATCAAAATTATTCAACCCCTTTGAAAATCATGTTTATTGTCAAAATTTACATACTTTCAGCTGTTTGTAATGGGCAAATTAAACAAAAACAATTAAAATTGCTCAACACAACAAATGCTTTAAATGGTTTCCCCAAATTTAACTGAAAATGCAACTTCTCCAGTCTCAAAATTATTCAACCTTTTCATGGCAAGTATCTTTAGTACTTAGTAGAGCACCCTTTTTGACATGCTGCAAACAAGATGCTTAGCCAGACACCAGCTTCTGGCAGCATTCGTGAGGAATCTAAGCCCATTGCTCATGAACCATGGCATCCTTTTGCGTAATATTCTTGGGTTTGCCTGCTGCAACTGCCTTCTTCATATACCACCAGAGATTTTCTATTGGATTCAAGTCTGGTGAATGTTATGGCCACTGTAGAATTTCCCAGCACTAATTCTGTAAGCAAGCCTTGGTGGATTTTGAGGTATGCTTGGGATCATTGTCTTGTTGAAGGTCCAATGACGCTCAAGCTTCAGCTTCCTCACCGACGGAATGGTGTTTTTTCCTAGACTTTGCTGCTACTTCAATTAATATATCTTGCCTTCCACATGGTGCAGGATTCCAGTGCCAGAGAATGTAAAACAGCCCCAGAGAATCACTGAGCCACCACAATGCTTATCTGTAGGTAGTGTTCTTTCCAGCATATGCTTCATTCATCTTCCTCCAGACATACCGCTGATCCATTGGGCTGAATAGTTGTAGTTTTGTTTCATCGGTCCACAGAACAGAATTCCAAAACTTCTATCGCTTATTTATATGATTTTTAGCATATTGAATACAACTTTTCATGTGCTTTTGGGTCAGTAGTGGTGTACGTCTTGGAGTTGTCGTGTGGAAATTTACTGCGTTTACATATACACGCCTTACTGTGCTCACTGAAACCACAGTGCCTGTTGCCACCATGTCATGCTGTAGGTCTTGTGCAGTAACTTTAGGGTTTTTCCCAACCTGCCTTTTCAGAAATCTGGTTGCAGTCATTATTAGCTTCCTTTTTTTTGCCCTATCCAGGTAGTTCAACTACTGTTCTTTCAACTTTGAACTTGCAAACTATGCCTCCAATGGTGTCTCTAGGAACACTCAGTTCCTTCATTATCTATTTGTATGCTGTTTCTTGTTTGGGGGGAGATTAGCTCTTCTCTTAACTTTGTGGACCATTCTTTTGACTTAGCCATAGTTCTAATATGCAGTCAAACATGACATTCAACAAACCTTTAGTCAGTTCAGGTATTTCAAGTGTTCCAGCTCAAGCACTCCTGATGCAACTAATGAAGTCCTTGATTAGTTGCATCATGTGTGCTTGAGAAAATACCTGTTTTGTGTATGTGGACTGTTGTGAGGGATTCTTTTCAAGGGGTTGAATCATTTTGAGATTGGAGAAGTCCAATTATTATTATAAGTTTGAATTTGTGGAAACCACTTAAAGCATTTGTTGTGTCGAGCTATTTCAAGTGCTTTTGTTTGATTTGTTCATTGCAAACAGCAGAACATCTGTAGATTTTGACAGTAAATTTCTAATGGGGGTTAAATAATTTTGATTACAACTATACACTGTCACTATTTCCTGCTTTGGCCTATGACATGTTCAGTGTGAGGCTTTTTTACTTGCAATGTGTGGTTTGCTATAGTGACAAATTACACAGCATATGTTTTTGTGCATAACCAGTTTGTGGCTAAGTTGCAAGAAGTGGACATCTTTGTGAGCTGACATTATTGGTGATCAGCCAGCAAAAAATAGCAACAAACTTGGAAATCAATATATAATTAGTAGCCGCTACTAGGAACCAGCTATTTACCAACAAGGTTGGAAACAAGTCCTAAGTCTTTAAAGGAACACTCAACCACCAAAACAACTTTAGTTTAATTAAGTTATTTGATGTACAGATCATGGCCCTGCAGTCTCACTGCTCAGAACTGTTCCTTTTCTGAGTTAAAGCAGCACTGATGCACCCCTGAAACATGAGTATTTCATAGAAAAACTTTATGAAATACTCATTATAACTGTATTGGAATTTTACTGAAATTCCAACTCAGTCAAGAGATATACAGAGACAAAGTAGGGAATACTTTGTCTTTGTATTTCTCCTCTGCCTGACTTTCTTAGACTCAAGGCAGAGTCTGAGACTCCATACTAGCAGCCGACATCCTCCAGGGAATTGCCTTTGTCTATTGAGGCTCCTACGGTCTGGCGGGATCCCCCGTAGACCTCAGTGCTGTACTCTTGTGCATGAGCAAAAGTACAGCAATGAAGTTGGCTCCAGGCACTGAAACACCAGGAGTTGAAGTGGAGCAGTGTGAGAATGATGGTGGCATCCATGAGGGAGAGCTTCAGGTAAGTAATCTCACCTTTACTTGCCCCCACCCCCATCCCTCTCAGACCACCAGCGACGATGTCACTATCAGTGGACCTTGCAGATTCTGGAAAGTACCCAGATGGTGACAGTTCAACTTTAAATCAATACACTGTTTATGTAGCTCTAGCCAAATCTCCCTTGCCTGTGAATTACACAGTCTCTCTATATACCTCCTGAAAAATAATTTAAATTATTAAGCTTACATTATTGTGTATAATCTAGAACTTCTTATCTTCTGCTCTGTTAATAGTCTGCTAGAGCCTGCTATTAAACCTAGTTAAACCTCCCCTGCTATGGATCATACAGCCCTTGTGCACACTTCTTGAAAAAAAGAGGTCTAGAGCTAAGCCTGTAGCAGCCTTCTGTGTATAACTAAAATGTAATAAACATAGTTGGAGATAAAGTATGTTACTTTCTGGCTCTCATACCACTGCATACTGTGTGCATGCGCATTGCCGTAACTTTCCGCCATACAGGATCATTTCATGCAATGATTCTCTAAGGCAGAATCATAGGTGCATCATGGTGCAAATGGTTCTCAATGCTCTTCTTTGAGGAGCATTGTAAAGGACCGTCAACCTGGAGGTTTGCCTCCTGAATGACATCACATGAAAAGGAGGCTGCAGCAGCAACAAGAGAGACTCTAAGTAGGATAATTATTTTTTTTTTGTTTCATTTCTTTTAATTTCATTTTTACAGTGTACAGGGGGGTGGGGGTGGCTCTGAAACTAACAGGGGAAATTATGACTATAGGTTTGGAATACAGATCTGTGTTTCTAAAGTTACATTATTATTATTATTTTTTATCAATGGAGGTAATGCAGAGATCACATACTTTTTCTAGCAATACCAATTCATACAAGCAATGGGTGGTATAAAATCACTGAAAGGTGTTCGTCAATCAAGGCAACCCATTGATGCATTCACATAAGCCCAAGAAGCACAGAAGGGATGAGCTACTGAGCACTATAGTTTACTATTAAAACACATTTTTTTTTTAATGCTGAATAGAAAGATAGCACCCATGGACTCCAGACACTATAACCACTGTAATGCGACTAAAATGTAAATGTGATATCTAATTTAACTTGTGCCTAAAGTGTCCATTTAAAGAATGTTCTCTTAAGGGGAGCCTATAGGAGGTGCAAACTGATAACTATGAATTGTTTTTCTCAAATGATACAGCATACTACATCTCATCAAATGTGAATAGTTTCAGTATTACAAGTTGTTTTGAAAAAAAGGTTGTGGAATAAAATAGTAATGATGATAATAAATAAAACAATACATATAATAACAAAAACAATTGATTGTTCCAGCTAGTTAACTGCTTGTCTACCCAATAATAATGGTAATAATGATAATACAAGCAAAAGTTGGATAACATTTTCTAGGTAGTTTTGCTACATAATAATAATAATTTAGACAAAAGCATAAGGTTGCGCAGACATTGCTTCCTTGGACATGCAATAATTCAACACAATTAAAGAATGTTGTCTTGCATATTTGCTGCTTGGTAATTTAATAATAATCCATACAATTAAACACTTAAGGACAGTCACCTCTCTAATCAGGCGATTTAGGCAGCCGCCTAAGGCCCTGTGCAAGCTGGGGCCTCACTGCCCCCTAAATTGCCTTAGGGCAGATTGACATGTCGGGTCCTCAGTCTGTGACTGAGGACCTGACACAGGTAGGGGCCCGGCTACTTGCCCATTATGCCGCCAGGTGGAAGGCCCCTCCATTCAGTCTGGCCTGGGAGGAAAGCGCCCTGTACAGCCTCCGGTCTGCAGCTCCTCCAGGTGCAGAGATGCAGACTGAGGTATCTCACGATTTCCAGCCAATCAGAGCGTTGCCGCAGGTTACCACAGAATGCTCTGATACTTCTGGCGATCGCAAGGTACGTACCATGTGCTCTGCAGCTCTGCACCTGATAGACCTGCAGACCAGATAGGAATCCACAGGACCACCATGGGAATTAATCCATAATAAAAAGTATGTTTGACTACCCACCTTATACACACAATGCAACCCCTATTTATTTTCACTTTGGTTGTTAGTGGGGGCCTCATGTTTGAGTTTCACCTAAGGCCTCAAAAAGTCGCCACTGCCTAGGTATCTTTTGAAAGGGTGCATTAGGCAGCCTCTAGTGTAAACATAATAGGCTTTCAAAATTCTCATTTGCTGGCGGAACTCAAGCCTTTTATCCCGGCTAACTTATTTTTGTCAAGACTCAGGTAAGTTGTATCAGTAGTTTATATTGTTAGTAAGTATAGATATTTTACTGTAATTACAGTTACTACTGTTGCTTCTTATGGGACTTCCTTATAAGAAATGTATTATATTTAGGTGAGCACCTAGGTAAGACCAGGCTACCAAACAGTCCTAATTTTGGTGGGATGTCCTTATTTTGGCATCCTGTCCTGCTGTAATTCCCTGGTGTCCCGCATTTAGGGACATCAGTAAACTGTCCTTGGGCAGCACAGCATGAGCGCATCATTAGATGCACTTGCACTATGCACTAGCACAGCGCTCTCTGCAAGGTCCTGCAGGCAGGAGGACAGCCAGAAAAGACCATTTTGTCCTTCAGTGCGTGGCTTGATTTCTGGGTAATGTTTTCAGGTTAAGTGCATTTTTGGCAAGTACACATATTTTTATATAGTTACATAGCTGAAAAGAGACTTGTGTCCATCAAGTTCAGCCAATAGAATGCAAACAACCCAGTCTGAAAAATTCCTTATTGAACCCAAAATGGCAGTCAGATATCTCCTTGTATCAAACAGCTATTACCCCACTAATTAGACATTATATCCCTGTATTCCACTAGTGCTAAATTTGGTGTTCAAATTTACTACACTATATATTCTCTATTTCTATTCTTTTTGTAGATTGTATTTTTTGTATTTGTATTGAGAAGGTCTGAGGGGTCTTCTTACAATCTTACATCTGGTAAAATAATTTTTATTTATTTTATCTGTTGGGGGAGCATGTGTGTTATATTTTGACATATATATTTTTTGTTATTATATCCCTGTATGTTAGGTTTTTGCAAGTATTTATCCAATTTCTGTTCAAACATCTGTATGGACTCTGATAAAACTACTTTTTTATGCAGAGAATTCTACATCCTTATAGTTCTTACTGTAAAAAAAAAATGTATTTGCCTTAGATTAAATCTCCTTTCTTCCAGCATAAATGCGTGACCTCGTGTCCTATGTATAGCCCTGTTTATGAATAGATTTCCAGATAATGGTTTGTACTGGCCCCGAATATATTTATATAATGTTATCATATCCCCTCTGATGTGCCATTTTTCCAAACTAAAGAGATTTAAATTTAAAAAAAAATAAAAATTTTTGTCAATCTTTCTTTTATTGAGGTGTAAAGTTGCAATGGTACACAATGGTACAGAATGAAGAAGGGGAGATGATAAAGATACATACAAGTTGGGATTAGTACAGCACAACATATATCATCTCTGAAAATCGTCAGCCTCTTTTTATATTCAGTGAATAGATTAATGGCATGCACGTAACTGTATTGCAAAATTAATAAAATAAAATTGGAACTACGCTTGTTATCAATACAATTAGTGTGAAAGGAATATGCTAGTTGCTAAAACATGCTAGTGTAGCTAAACTAATGTGTAGTTGTGTGCTTAGAGACATGTGAAGCTGCTACGCCTTGACTGTGCGTGGACATAGAGAGATCAGTGCCTTACGAAAGCTGAAAATGTCTTAACTACCTTTCCTATAGCCCGTGTGTGATGTTATGGCATGCTAGGTGTCGTGGGTGTGGGTAAATGCATTGGTATTGTGTTGCGTTTAGGGAGTCTTTGCAGGTGAGATTAATGTGAGACATTTAGTATGGTACGCAAAAAGTCAACATGTCCAGGTAACAGGTAACATGCGGAGCGTGTCCGCTTAGTAGGAGCCCACTGGATAGCATCAATTTAAACATTGCGGCATGGGTCCTATAAGGCTCACAGCCTCCGGCGGTATGGTCGGTGCCTTGGAGATTTACTCTGGGTGGTCTTCGGCCTTGGAAGGCGTTCAGGACGGCTATTGGTGGCTGCCTCTGTAAAGTACAAGAGGCTCTGGGTGGTCAGACACTTCATGCGAGTCCCGCTCTTCTCCCTCTGTGGGGGAAATTTTGGGAGATGTGCTCTTGTGGTTCTCTGCCCAGGTGAGCTAGCTGTGTGCGGGTTGGATGTTTGGCGGGAGGTTGTGTCTGTTCCACCCCCTCTCCTGCTTGCACCTGTTTGTTCTTCCGCTCCCCTGTAGTCATTGCTGCACGTATCTCTAGCATCTCCCAGAGACGGGCTAGGAATTCGTCGAGGCACAGCAGCATGTGATCCAGCGTGGAGCACCCGTCTGACTTGGTCTGCCACGTGTCACTGGTAAAGGGAGTATCCACCATTTTGTGAAGGGTCGCTGGTTGACAGGTACCCACAGGCTTAGTCGTATGCTGGCTGCAAGGTATATAGGGTAGCCTGTTGTGGACCGGGATGACCCCCGCTGGTCCGGGGGGGGGGGGAGTGGGAGTGCTTCTCAGGGTGTCCATCTGTTATTTGAGCCTAGAGAGTGGCCGTCTCTCCGTGTCTCAGCCTTGCGTAGGCCGCAACCTCGATCCATCGGTGTTGGGGCTCGGGAAAGGCACCGTTTGGTGCAGCACCTTCTCTCAGGTTGTGATATCGGTTGCTGTCAGTCGATTTTGTGGCTGGAACACCCCGTTTTGTGTCCCCAGACGTGGGAGCTTGTGCTGAGCACGTCTGGTCTGTTTGGCTGCTCGAGATTCAAATCTTTTAACCTTTCTTCGTAACTAAAATGCTTCATTCCTTTTATCAATTTTGTAGCTCGTTTCTGCAGTTTTTCTAGTGCCATGATATCCTTCTTTAGAATAGGTGCCCAAAATTGCACAGTATATTCAAGGTGTGGTCTTACCAGCAATTCATAAAGAGGCAAAATTATATTTTCATCCCGAGAATTTATTCCCCTATTTATACATGACAAAACCTTACTGACCTTAGCAACTGCAGATTGACATTGCATATTGCTGCCTAATTTGTTGTCTATAACAATTCCCAAATCCTTCTTGTGTGTTGTTATTCACTACTATTTAGGGTGTAAATCGCTTGTGCATTCTGGATCCCAAAGTGCATAACTTTGCATTTCTCAACATTAAATTGAATCTGCCAATTTAGTGCCCAGTCCTCCATCTAAATCCCTCTGCAGCAAAGCAATATCCTGCTCACATTTTATTACTTTACAAAGTTTTGTGTCATCTGCAAACACTAAAACATGACTTTTAATGCCTATTTTAAGATCATTTATAAATATGTTAAATAGAAGCAGTCCCAAAACAGAACCCTGAGGGACACCACTTACCACTTTTGTCCATCTTGAAAATTTACCATTAATGACAACTCTTTGTACTCTATCCTTAAGCCAGTGTTCTACCCAAGAACTAGAATATTCATCAAGACCAATTTCTTTTAGTAAGAAGACTAACCTATTGTGAGGGACCGTATCAAATGCCTTGGCAAAAATCCAAATAGATCACATCCACTGAAACACCCTGATCTATATTTCTACTTCTTTGTAGAATGTAATTAGGTTAGTTTGACCTATGTTTCATAAAACAATGCTGATTATTGCTAATACCAAAGTTCTTCCCAATTAATTCCTGAGTATTATCCGTTAATAGCCCTTCAAATATTTTCCCAAGCACAAAAGTTAAGCTCACAGGTCTATAATTTCCAGGCAAGGATTTTGAACCCTTTTTAAATATAGAAACATCTGCCTACCTATAATCCTCCGGTACAATAACGGAAGCAAACGAATATTGAAAGATTAAATATAGAGCTTCGCTTATTTCTCCACTTAGCTCCTTAAGTACATGTTGGTGAATACAGTCAGGTCCCGGAGGTTTATTTACATTAATTTTTTTTAACTGCTGTAGCACCTTGTCTCGAGTCATCCAATCACGACAAACTTTCGCATTTTGTTGTGGTTTAACTTACTGTCACCATGTATTCTGAAAGGCTGACAAAGTGTTAAATGAAATGATGAACAAAGTCTGTGCATGATAAAGCTATGACTTTTATACTTGCATTAACCCATTAAAAGTTAAGGACTTTTGCAACGTGTTTGTGAAAAGGCCATTTTTGTCATGCATTCATTCAATTTACCATAATTTCACCCTTTCTGCTTAAGAGCACCCATACACATTATATATCATTTTTAAAGGAGGTATTGGGCTTTCTTTAGATATACATAACACAATATTAAATATGAATAAAATATTTACAAAAAAATAAAAACTCAGTCAAAATATTTAATTGTATTTTGTATTTTTGGGAAATTCACAGACTACACTTGACCCACTACTGTAAGCACTAACTATTGGTATTCTCCTATGTTCTGAAGTACAATGATACCCCACATTTGTAGCTTTCCCCTAATTTTACCCCAATCCAATCACTAATCCTACCCTTAATCCTATCCAATATTCTACACATAATCCAATACTATCTGAAACCCAACCCATCAGCCCACTAATAATCCTAACTATAATCTTAATAATAATGCAACTCCTAGTCCAGGCCCTCAGATGGATTACTTCTGCTGATATCAATACTGAAGTCAGCAGAGGAAATTCCCAGCTCACACAGTACAGAGCACTCTGTGAGCTCTCTGTACTGCCTAATTGCAGCATGAGAAAGAGATCTCTTCTCATGTTGCAGCTCTGTGATCGTGCTGGGCAGCTGGCACTAGGCAGATGGACCCCGTCATGGTCTTTTTGGACCCTGAGGTTCTCCATCATCATCATTGGGGCAAACTCAGGATTACCGTGGCTGAGCATGAACATTCAGCCATGGTATTTAAAATGTGTTTTAAAGGGTCATGTACAGTGTTCACTTTGACTGTTGCATGTAGCTCACCAGTCAGTCTGTGGCTTCAGATAACAGAGAAGACCATCAGTTATCAATAGACACCTGGGGGAATAATGAAGCAGGCACAGAATTACCTTGGCTAACCATGCTGCTACTTTAAATGCATGACATTCTATAGGCATTAGAGCCATGCCCCACATGATCGCATAGACCAACATGTGGTTGTTACTGGGTTAAATTCTGGCATTGACTGTTTTCTGCACATTTGTAGTTAACAGCTTACACAATGCCCCGTCAGTCTATATTGATATTCATACCCAGTACTTTGGAGACTAAAATATAAATTTGTTACATATTTTAATTTCTTTGCATATTAAATGCTTTCAGAGTAAATATGTCTACTAACACTTTTTAATGGTATGCATATTTTAAATGTGTGTATCTTTTTGCTTTTTTGTTATTTTTCCTTTTTGGTTTTAATTGATGCAGACTTCATAGACTCCAGGATTTGTCTTTACATGTGTTAATTTGTGCTTATATGTTTAATACTTTTAATAATTTAAACCGTTTGTCATATCTCTGGCTGTGGTATTTTATTGTAGACCTCTTGAATGTAGCTACACTTTGATGCCCTTCTCAAAGGTGGTATTCTGTTCCTTTGACCTCTTGTGCACCATACAGTATGCATGGCCATATTTCATTGAACCTTTTCTTTCTTGGCATGCCCTGCATGTCGATGGTTCACCAGGGGTTAAAGGTTAGACATTTCGTAGAGATATTTCCAGTGTTGTAATGCTGCTCCCAGAAGATGAAACAAGTTGCATTTCTTCACTGATGGAGTAAACTTACTGCTCTATGATTGCATTAACCAGGGCCAGATTTTCCATTTGGAAGGGTAGGCATCTGGCAACAGGTGCCTGTCCACTGGCTCCACCAGATGCCAACACTGATGCACATACAGATACACAGGCACACAATGACAAACATACAGACACACATGCTAGTCATATTTTTGCCAGCCTCCTGTTTCCTACCTTTTGAGTGCAGGAGTGTGGCTTCTGCTGGCCTGGACTTTTGGGAGTCAGCTTGTGACCACCCTCCTCTAACTCCCACGTAGCTCCAGGTATGTTAGCTGGGAGGGTAATGCACTCACTTCCTCCCAGTAATGGCTGCCCGTCGAGTGATCCTCAGTGTGCAGGCTCCAGTGAAGCCGCACCAGTGGTAGCTCCGCCACTGCTCTCTTCGTAACAAAACACTGTAATCTATACCATCTTCTCTCTATTACATTACTATATTTCTGCCAAATAACTTTTATATTACTGTATAATAACTGCCAATCAGGGGCTCACTGAGTCAAACCCAGAGAGAAGGTTTAACTCAAGCAGACATACTCCTTAAGGAAACTTGTGTTCCAGTCTCTAAATTCTGAGAAACAGAGTGATTCAACTATTTCATATACTTTTTCAGCTTGGTAGCAGGGCCGGTGCAAGGATTTTTGCCGCCCTAGGCAAAAGAAGGATTTGCCGCCCCCCTCCCGGAACATCGCAATGCCCCACCCATAGAACTAATGCCAGTGCTGCACACAGTGTGTGTTTACATTAAAAAGCCTGCAGGGACAAACTATAGACACCAGAACAACTTTATTAAGCTGCAGTGGTTCTGGGGACTATAGTGTCCATTTAATGTGAGGTAAATTAGAGATTAGTGTCACTAATAATATACTAGATTGCCTACTTACAATCAGATGAGGATGATGATGGGCTCTGGCTGCAGTCTGGCTCCACTGGTCTGGTGTAGAACAGGATCTCTGGAGGCTGTTTGTAACTGTGGTCACAAAATTCAATGTTCTGGGAGAACGGGAAGCAGCTCCATTTTTTGGCTCAAGGTCTGGGCCCCAGGGCCTGACGGTGAGTATGCCCATAAAGCCCACCCATAAGTCCACCTACATGTTCCACCCATGAGTTCGCTCACAGGGAGTGGAGTGTGTAGGGGATGTGTTATGTGTTACTGTAGAGGATCTAATGTGTGTGCTTACGTAATGTAGTGTATAGGGATACCAGTTTGTGTAGGTGATGCAGTGTGTTTGTGTGTAGTGGAAGCAGTGTGTGTGTGTGTGTGTATAAGGGATGTATTGTGTGTTTCTTGTTGTGTGTAAGGGATGCATTGTGTGAATCTGTGTTTGTATGCATAAGGGATGCATACAGCGGTCTCTCCTCACACCCCTCCCCTAGTGGTCTCTCCACCGCCCCCTCCCTCCTTTAGTGGTCTCTCCCTCCCCTACGTTCTCATCTCCCACCCCTTGTGTTTTCCTCTTATTCCCCCCTCCCTGTGTTCTCCTCTTCTTCTCCCCCCTGTAATCTTCTCTTCTTCTCCCCCCTCCCTGTAATCTTCTCCCCTCCCCCTTGTAATCTTCTCCCCCCTTCCCTCCCTGTAATCGCTGCTTCTCCCCCCGTAATCTTCTCTTCTTCTCCCCCCATAATCTTCTCTTCTTCTCCCCCCCAATCTTCTCCCCCCTCCCATCAATCATCTCCCCCCCACTTCCCTCCCATCAATCATCTCCCCCCCTCCTTCCCTCCCATCAATCATCTCCCCCCTCCCTCTCTCTTATCAAATCATCTCCCTCCCTCAATGTCTCCCATCCATCATCCCCTCCTCCCTCCATCAATCATCCCCCCCCTCCCTCCCTCCATCAATCATACCCCCCTCCTCCCCATCAATCATCTCCCTCCCCTCAATCATCTCCCCATCATCATCCCCTCCTCCCTCCACTCCATCAATCATCTCCCCTCCTCCTCCCATCAATCATCTCCCCTTCCTCCTCCCATCAATCATCTCCCCCATCAATCATCTCCCCCTCCCCATCAATCATCTCCCCTCCACTCCCCATCAATCTCATCTCCCCAATCCCCATCAATCATCTCCCCCCCTCCCCATCAATCATCTCCCCCTCCCCCATCAATCATCCACCCCCCCTCAATCCCTCCCCATCAATCATCTCATCCCTCCCATCAGCTTCTCCTCACCTCAACCCCCCTGCCCTGTAGCGTGGCCGAGCTCCTTTCCGGTCCCGCGACCCGGCGGGACTGACAGGAAGTGCACACTGAGTGTGCACTTCCTTTCAGTCCCGCCGGGTCGCGGACCGGAAAGGAGCTCGGCCACGCTACAGCAGGGCAGGGGAGGTGAGGCACTGCGGCAGCCGCCTGAGCGCTCTCCATAGAGCGCTCAGGCGGCTGCAGAATTTAAAGGGCCGGCGATGGGGGCGCAGGGCGCCCCCTCCTATATGGCGCCCTAGGCGGCTGCCTAGTTCGCCTTATAGGAAGCGCCGGCCCTGCTTGGTAGTACAGGTGAAAGAGGGTTTGGATCCATCCATTTCATTCTGTTTCCTTGCTCCCTTTTACTCTGAGCCATAACTCTTCTGCAAATTTACTAGGTGCTGCCTGTATATTTAAATTTACAAAGAGGTTGTGTTATTAAGGACTTTTTGTTTTTTGATGATAATGTTATGTAATAGTCTTGTCAAATTTATTTTATTGAAAGGTTTTCATTTTTAGCAATAATAATCATTTTAAAACAGTGAAATATATGGAATAAAGAACAATAATACATAGAAATCAAACAAATAAAAAGAAACAGGGGGGAAAATATCCATCCATTATAAAATTGATAACACATGCTTTATGAAAAAAACACTACATAGTGTCAAATAAGGTGTAAAAGCACTTTACATGTACTGGCGATAAATAGTGTACAAACAGTTGCGTATACAAACAGAACAAGAGTAAAAGGAGAGGCACATGAACTACAATCCTGCAAAAATTTCATGATAAGGAATATTTTCGTTTTACATTATCCTCCCATACGTTCCAGTGGTAAGTTAATGATTCTGTTGTGTTTGATGGCAATCTGAGGTGCATCTCATAGCACTTATTCTCTAAGGCCAATGTTAATAGCAGGAATTATGTCAGACCTCCAATAATGTGGTATTACCATAGTGATCGCTATTAAGACGTGGCCTACTATTATCTTATCCACTTAAGTAAAGTTTTCAGGAAATTACTTGAATAAATATAGTTCTGGAGTCAAAGTCACAACAGAAGGAGTAATATCCCTGATTATTGTATGTACATTCTTCCGAAATAATTGTAAATGTGGACAATGCCACCACATATGGGAATTTGCCTGTTTGCCCACAGCCATGCCAGCAGAGATTTGTAGAATTTAGGTATATTTTCTGGAGCCTGGATGGAGTCTGATACCACCGATATAAAACTTATAGTGGTTCTCCAAATGAGCCGAACACTGGGTGATACCTTTTAAATTTAAAGAAATAGCTAACCAGTCGTCCAGAGACATTTCTCTCTGGAGATCCCTTTCCCATGCGACTGTGTAATCCAATTTGGTTTGGGGCCTAGCATTAATATAGGAATAACATAATATATAGTACGTTTCCTTCCTGAGTTATCAATATACACTTTTTCTATTTGTGACTTCTCTAAATGAGCATAATTTTGGTCAAGTATTGGGACTCCAAATATCTTGCTTAATCTGGTAACAACAATCTCATATTTAGTGGCATCTGTATCTTCTAAATCATGTTTTAATGTAAATTTGTTAAATAGTAGCAAACAATTATTTGAGAAAAAATCATGCAGATTATTTAGAGAGAGGGACCCCAAGAAATCAACCTCAACCCCAGGAGTATCAAATTTTGAAATGGACACTGGCACAGCCCTGGACCACAAAACCATTCCCTTTATCTGCCTAAACATTATATCCTAAGTATTTAACTTTGTCCTGGTTGTGGAAAGTGTATTCCTGATTAGTGATGTCCCGAACGGTTCGCCACGAACAGTTCACCATGGACTCATCATTGAGTCAACTTTGACCCTGTACCTCACAGTCAGCAGACACATTCCAGCCAATCAGCAGTAGACCCTCCCTCCCAGACCCTCCTACCTCCTGTATACAATTTTAAATAAAAAGTGTACAAACATAACCAGGATTCATTGTTACAACAATCAAGTAACACACATTCATAAAAAATGTAAGTTACTAGGCCAGTCAATGTAATGACAGGAATGAATAAGTAGATATCTACTAAAAGGCTGTAAGACCTAAATTGGTCTTTCAGACAAATTAACTAATACAAAGTAAATTATGCCCCTACTTGCTATACCACGAGTAGGGGCATGTTTAGTAAAAAGTGAGCAGCCTGTGGCTGCTCACTTTAAAAACAAACAAACAAAAAAACGTCCCCCCCCTCCCAAGCCCCAACCCGTGCCTCGTGAGTGGGGGCTTCTAACCTGAAGGGGGGACCTATTGTCCTCCCCCCTGGCCCCTAACCCCAAAAAAGGCCAAATAAAAAATCCATAATAACCGACGCGCTTATAAAAAAAAAAATCCTTCTTCACCCATGGAGGGCTCCATGCAGACTGAGCTCTGCATGGTGGGGGAAGGCTTATAAAGCCTTGCCCCGCCCTGCAATTAGGCTAAGAACACTCTGATTGGTTGGTTTAAGTCATCCAATCAGAGTGCTCTGACAGGTAAATGAAGAGACTGACAGGTAAGTCTCTACATTTACCTGTCACAGCACTCTGATTGGTTAGCTTGAATTCCACCAATCAGAGTGCTCTGTGTCATTTTACACAGCGTGGGAAAGTTCTTTTACTTTAGGGCGCCCATCCGCCGTTTAGGGGTAGTGTCCAGGGGGTGGGGGGCAATAGGGGCATGTCTATTAAACAAGCTGCTCACTGTTTAATAGACATGCCCCTACTCGCAGTATCGCGTGTAGGGGCAAAATTTACTAATACTAAGTAATTTAGGTCTTTCAGCCTTTTGGTAGATAATTCCCTAATACCGTGGGAATTAGGGAGTTATCTACTAAGCGGCTGCAAGAGAAGTCCCGAAGTGCCGAAGTCCTGAAATTCCGAAGTTCCAAAGTTTCGAAGTGTCGAAGCGCCGAAGTTGCCTAAGTGCCGAAGTGCCGAACCAAACTTAAGTGCCGAAGTCCTGAATTGCCAAAGTCCCGAATTGCGGAAGTCCCGAATTGCGGAATGCCGAACCGAACCGAAAATTTTCCCCATGCACATGCCTATCCATCTCCTTCTGTAGTTATGGCAATAATTTTGGCACGTTACACACATGAATCTTCGAAAAGGTTTTGGTTAAGCTAATGCCCAATTAAGTCACATGTGATTCCCTCCACTCAAACTTGAAGATATTCCCCAGACAATCTATGACAAGCAGTGGAACATAAAAGGGTTAAGCCTGCATCTTAGTTTTGTTGAGTTTATAATAGGAAACATCCCCAAATTGTTTTAATATGTGCATCAAGGAATCAAGAGAAGCAACTGGGTTCCTTAAAGTCAAAATAATATCGTCTGCAAAGAGCCCAATCTTATGAGTGACACCCCCAATCGCAACATCATCTATATCTTCGGGTCATTCCTAATTAGTTCGGCCAGGGGTTCCATCACCAGAATAAGTAATAAAGGGGACGGGGACATTAGTACCATTAGTAAGTGGAAAACTTAGAGATGAAACCTGTGGCCAACACTCTAGCTGTAGGATGACGATACAGAGCAAATATTGCATTTGCTAGTGTAGTTGTAAAAATCAAATTTAAACAAAACCTCTTTCAAGTATCCCCAGTGTATTCTATTGAATGCCTTCTCCGCTTTCAATGAAAGAAGCAGAGAAGGTGCGCAATCTGTTCTAATCTGATTAATAATATCCTCAATATCTTTTTTCTATGGGTATACAGTGGGACCTCAGTTTCCGAATCTAATGCGTTCTCCAACCACCACCTCTCCAAGGGGTATCAACGTTATGTATCCCTAAAAAGCTCAGTAACCTGGTGTCTCTTGCATGAACAATATCAAAATGTTTATATTATGTGAACAAAGTCCCTTCTTGATATTCCTGATGTGTACACTTAGTCGTGTTTTAAAAGCTCTTTTGGTTCGACCTATCTGTAATTTATCACAAGGGCAATTTAGCATGTATATCAATCCCATTGTGTTACAATCCAAATTTGTTTTGATCTTAAATTTCTCTTTGCTTTGGGGATGAATACATTCTTTAGTTATATGTTGTTGCTCAGGATTATGGAGGCATCCCTTACATTTTATGCACTTCTAAAAACCATGTTCTGTTTTGGAGACTCCAGACTATCTCTCCATCTTTTCATTCTTAGTGTTTGGTGCCAGTAATGAATTTAAGTTGGGGCTTTTGAATAAGTGATCCTAGGTTTTGGCCCCAACACTTGATCCAAAATAGGATCTCCCTTCAGAATATTCCAATTTTTTTGTAGAATTCTACGTATTTTAAATGCCTGATTGTCATATCTTGTTATAAAAGCTGGGATATCTTTGTATGCTGTTGGGGGTTTGGGGTTATTTTCCAATATTTTATCTGGTGGGAGTTCCATAGTCCTGGAAATGGCATTGTTAAGATCATCTTCAAGATATCACTTCATCTGGAATTGTTCTTTCATTTCTTCTATTTGTGTCTCATATACTTGTAATTCTGAACAGTTACATTCGATTCTTTTAAATTGGCTAAATGGAATATTGTTGAGCCATGTTTTTTTGTGATAGCTGTCATTTGGGATAAAGCTTTTACAGGCAACAGATTTTCTAAATTTCTTTGTTTCTATTTTATTGCTTTTTAAATAGATCTCCAGGCCTAAAAAACTCAATTTTTTTCTTGTGACTGATTAAAATTAAATTTTGAATTGTACGGATTAAAATTGAGATATTCCTTGAAAAGTTCCAATGATGAGGAATCCCCTTTCCAAATAAAGATGCAATAGTCTATATATCCCTGCCATAGGACTAGATTTGTGCCATGTGAGGAGTTGTTCCAAAGGAACTCTCCCTCCTACTTGCCGATAAATAAAATCATGTAGCTCAGCGCAAATCTAGTTCCCATGGCAAACCCTCGGTTTGTAGATAAAAGTGATTGTTGGCCCAGTTGGTAATGGCCCTGTTCACTTAAAGAGGTGCGTTACATCACACCCCGTTCCAGTCCCCCCCCCCAGGACACCTCATGCAAGCAAGAGATGGTTTTTAGTGTTTTAACTCAGCGTGGTACACAGCTAAAAGAGATGGCTCTCTCTCAGACCCACACACCAACACAGAGGTTGTTACACGCTCTAATCCTAAGCCTGATCGCTTATACGAGAAATGTTATGCTTTCTCAGCGTGATTTTCAATGTTATTTTCTACCTTACCATAATAATTTTAAACAGGCTCCGAGGTTTGAGGCATGTAATACACACGCCATTACTCAGTCTAAATGCTCCTCTTTCACCCACACTCCCTTGGCCTCAACTCAGTCTCAGCCTCAATGTAATGCCTAACTTGTGTTCTTTACTGTTATTTATTTTCCAGTTGGTGCTACTCCTATTCAACCATATTCCCTATCCTTATTTTATAATCTAAGTTTGTCTCTTACTCTTGGCAATTCTGAGTGGCTAGCAGCAGGTCCAGTAGTATTCATTGTTGAGCATTACTCATACTTTATTAACTCTATAACTCTGCCATATGCATTGGCTTGAATACAGGGCCAGATTAAGAGCCCAGTGGGCCTGGTGCTGACAATTATGACGGGCCTAATTACAGAATCATATCGACCAAAAACAGTAAAACACTCCCAAGCGTCATGTATCTGATGGAGATGGTGCTGGAGAGAAAGAAAACAGCAGCTATAATAAAACACGTACACTAGGCTAATCTCTCTCTAATTTATGTTTTCATCTTTTAAGTAAATCCATAACCCCTAACAGCAGTGTCCAGTCAAGCAGGAAGTCAATGGGCGGGGTAAAAGGGTGTGCCACTGACACAAATCACGTAACCTGCCAAAAGGGGCGAACATGCCCAAAAAGAGGATATGTCTGCCCAAAGAATTAGAAGGCCAGCCTGGTATGAATGCATGTCAGACTGCCTGCCAATCATGCAGCTGGCCAACTAAGGACATACTATGCAGACAGCACTCTGAGCTTGGCATAAATGCATCTAATGATGCGCTCGCTTAACACTTTTTAAGGACTGTCCCCTAGCACTCGCTGGTCCACTTGTCTCCTTACCTTCTTACTAGCAGGCAGAAGCTCCTGGTATATAGTCTGGGACAGAGAAAAGCTGTATGTAGTGAGTGTAGAAGAAAGGGAACATGCCACAGTGTTAGAGAGACCAAAGTCAGCATTACCTTAAAGGATCACTATAGGGTCAGGAACACAAACATGAATTCATGACCCTATAGTGTTAACACCACCATCTAGCCCCCCTGGGCCCCTCATACCTCCATAAATATAGCAAAATCTTACTGTATTCAAGCCTGAAGCTGTAACTCTGCATGCTGTTAGACTCAGAAAAACAAGCAGTCTGCTGACATCATTAGAAGTGATGGCCTAATCCAATCACAGTGCTTCCCCATAGGATTGGCTGAGACTGACAAAGAGGCAGATCAGGGGCAGAGCCAGCATGATTCAAACACAGCCCTGGCCAATCAGCATCTCCTCATAGAGATGAATTGAATCAATGAATCTCTATCAGGAAAGTTCAGTGTCTGCATGCAGAGGGAGGAGACACTGAATGTTTGGATGCATTTTAGGCAGCCATGACCCAGGAAGGATCTCTAACAGCCATCTAAGGAGTGGCCAGTGAAGTTATCACTAGGCTGTAATGTAAAGACTGCATTTTCTCTGAAAAGACAGTGTTTACAGCAAAAAGCCTGACGGTAATGATTCTACTCACTAGAACAAATTCAGTAAGCTGTACTTCTGGTGACTCTAGTGTCCCTTTAACTATATTCATTGTCAGCCAGTCCACACAAGTTTTGTTCCCATATATCCCTCTTAAGTTTCCATACCTAAGTAAGAGTATGTGAAAAGTAGTTAGGGTTGCCACCTTTCTTGGAAAAACATACCTGCCTTGCTAATTTGCATAATTAAATATGTATGGGTGACATCACATGATTTAAATCACAAGGAGTGATATAAGAGAAAATGCTGTAAAATCACCAAAAAACAACTTAGTTTGATTCTGCTGTATAGATGGATTCCTCCCAGTGGCCCCATGTCTCCCAGTGCCCCCATGTGTTGATTACTCCAGGTCTCAGTGTTCCTATGTATCAGTGTCTCAGTGCCCCATGTTTCCCAGTGTCCCCTAGTGTCGTGTCCCCAGGTCTCCCAGTGATCCTATGTATCACAGTGTCTCAATGCCCCATGTCTCCCTGTGTCCCCATGTATCCCAGGGTCCCCATGTCACTAGGAAGACGGGAAGACCTGGGGACACAGGGAGACCTAGGGACACGGAGACACCAGTGACACTGGGAGACTAGGGGACTCTGGCTGGGACGCATGGGGACACTGGGAAAATAGGGGACACTTGAAGACATGGGGACATAGACACCAGGGACACAGACACTAGAGACACTGACTGGGGGACATGGGGACATTGAGACATGGGGGCACTGGGAGACATGGGGACAAGGAGACACCAGGGCCACAGACACTAGGGACACTAGCTTGGAGACATGGGGACATTGAGACACTTGAGGCACTGGGAGACATGGAGGCACTAGGAGACATGGGGACAGTGAGACATTGGCAGACTGGGGGCATTGGGAGACTAGGGGGCACTGAGACACCAGGGACACTGGCTGGGAGACATGGGGATACTGTGTCCCCATGTGTCTGTGTCATAATGTCTCCCAATGTCCCTTAGTGTTTCAGTGTCTGCCATAATGTCTCCCAGTGTCCCTTAGTGTCTGTGTCCCATAATGTCTCCCAATGTCCCTTAGTGTCTCAGTGTCTGCCATAATGTCTCCCAGTGTCCCTTAGTGTCTCAGTGTCTGCCATAATGTCTCCCAGTGTCCCTTAGTGTCTCAGTGTCTGCCATAATGTCTCCCAGTGTCCCTTAGTGTCTCAGTGTCTGCCATAATGTCTCCCAGTGTCCCTTAGTGTCTCAGTGTCTGCCATAATGTCTCCCAGTGTACCTTAGTGTCTCAGTGTCCCCATGTCTCCTTGCAGCCTTTCCCCCCATCCCTTACTTCCCTGAGCTGTAGGCTGTCTTTGCAGGGTGGGAGTTGCTGTCTGGACTCTCTGTAGCTGCACCCCTGCAGATCAGTGAGTAGAGATAGGCAGGGAGGAATATGCTGGAACTTCCTATCCCTGCCTGTCTCCACACACAGCGACCCCTACTGGCCAGTGCTGGTATTGCAGAGTAATCTCTTGTTTATACTGAGAAAAATACCAGCATTTGTATTGCCAGTATCACTGTAATATTGGCACCAGCCAGGCAGCCTCAAATACTGGCTGTGCCAATAAAATAAAAGCCAGGTGGAATCCCTAAGAGTAGTGTGTGGAAAAAAAAAATGTAAAAAAAAAAATATATATATATATATTTTTTTTTATAAATCAATGGGCCTATTCCATGGGCCTGGGCCTGGAGCTGCAGCTCCATCAGCCCCTATGTTAATCCGGCCCTGCTTGAATACATTACAAGTAATTTACTCAGAGTCAGACGTGCATACTTTGCCTATTTTTATTACTTTTCTTATTCCGTAATTGCCATAACCAATCATTACTATGAATAACTTACCTGTCTCATATCTGAATTGCCTGATACTCATGTTAATTTTCATTTTACTTTAAGAACTGTGCACAATATTCTCTATGCCATATTATAATCTGTTATTGAATGGTTTCCTACAGCTTTTGCGGCGTAGCAAACCTGATTGTTATCTAATGCACAAACAAAAATAAAGAATAAAAAAAAAATGTAAAAAATGATTGTTGGCTCAAAAGAAATTATGAGTCAAAATGAATGCTACACATTTGACCGAATAATCAATTTGATAATTCTTTAATTCAGAGTTTGAGGCTAGTGCATATTGGATTGCCTCACATCCCCGAAGATGTTCAATAACCGTATAAAGTGACGTCACATCTGCTGTAACCAAAATATATTCTTTTTTCCATTCTATTGTGGAAAAGATATGAATAGTATGGATGGTATCTCTTAAATATGACTTGAATTCCAAATTTTTTTGTAGAAACTTGTATACATACTCTGACAGGTTTGATGTCAGGGATCCTATCCCAGAGATTATAGGTCACCATGGAGGATTGTACAACTTTTTGTATATTTTAGGTAAATGGTAAAATACAGCCAATCTAGGAAATTTGCAATAGATGTAGTCATATTCTTTTTTATTTGAGATCCCTCTATTCTTGCCTTCATCCAAAAGTACTAATAAATCTTGTTTGAATTTTTCACAGGGGGTGTGGACAGACCGATATGCTGGATGGATGCATGTTTATATCACTTTCCTGATATTTAGTATTCAAGTCTATTTACTGGCGATAATAAGCTTTCATTTTACCTTCTGTCGAGGGTCCTAACTTTATCATGGAGGCTGATGCCTTATTTTTAGCTCTGACGTCCGAGATGGGTAAGATGGTGCGGGGTTTGTAATTGCCGGGATCTGAGGACTAACCTTGCAAATGAGTAAGGGAGGTGGCTGCTCCCTTTCTCTGTAGGTCCCCAATTTCCCACAGCTCAACTTTCTGGCCCCTTGCTCCCTACCTTTGACCGGTAGGGATTATACTGATCTCCACAGAGGAGGCTATCTGTCTGTATGGGAGGTTGAGTGTACCCTGGATCAACAGCCCAATTGTGCATGATTCAAGATGGCCATGAAGCCAAGTGACCTGCAGCATGGTCCTCAACTATCAGATATTTTGTCTGCCTTTAATTGTTTATATGAGGAATATTGGACTTGTCTGTCTGAAAGATCATATCAGCTGAGGAATGATAGTTACCTTCTGGAGGGAGTTAAGAGTCAATACGGAGGGAGGTCTCAGGAGCTTGTACTTGACATTTCTATTTATCTAACGAAGTGCCTTTAGTATACCTGGGATGAGAGCCACTCCAGGATGATCTCCTCACACCACCCAAACCTATGGAGTGAACTTTGGAGGAGAAAATGGAAACACCAAATTTGATCCTAGTCCCTACACAGACCCCTAGGGGAATGGACTTGAGCAATGTTAGGCACTGCATCTATTGAGAAATAATTTTAGTTCCTTTGCATGCTTGGGACTGAAATGATGATCTTCCTTGGCCTACTCTAGGTGCCTTCTTGGGTGGTCCTCACAAGAGAGCTCTACCCCTACCAAGGCTAAGCGTCGGTTCACTGTTCTATATCCATGGGCTTGCTGGTTCTTTTTTAGACCCCAACATGGTGTTTATCATCAATTTGTGCTAAGAGGCGTCCATGTGGGATGTATTGCATTTTGATTGATATTGAAGAATTTTATAAAAAACATTCTATCTCTGAAAAAATGTATAATGTATATGCATACATAATATGAAAGTATTAGTTACAAACTATACAGAAATTTGCAATCACAAGGAATTCAATACCAAAAGTTGCAAAAGTGTAGAAAGATATTGACGAAGACTGTTAAAACAGCTTGGGATCTCTCTTGTTTGAACGTAACTTACTTAGTTGTTTGCTGATGATATTGCAACTTTTCTTAAATGTTTCATTTTGCAGAGGAAAAGCAGAGTGCAAGTCTGTAGCTGGAGAAAGAGAGAATACTACCTGTTTCCCATCCTTCAGAATTTTGAGCTCTCAGACATTTGAAGTGACCTAAACTAAGTTGTTATAATTAGTTTATTTTCACACATTGAGATGGAAAGGTGCTAAATTAAAGTGCACTACATTTGCACTACAGCACAACTTGCCCAGACAGTTTTATCTTTTATCTCCCCCCCCCAGCAGATGGGTTAACTTAGAGTCAGATATGCTGATTTTCTGTATATAAATAAAAGGATAGGATTTCCGGCGCTTTTTTCTTATCTGTGTGGCAGCTTGAACTTCCCAAACCAGAATCTCTTCTTTCTGGAAATGTTGTGGATAGGAAAGGAAATGCAGGGAAGCAGCGCCTTCAGGAATATCCTCAAAAGGAGAAAGTGGAATATGGTGTAGTATTTAGGTAACTCATGTTTAAAGATGTATAAAGCCTGATTTTATTTGTTTTCTAATGTAACTTTTTATTTTATGGACTTTGGACCTTCCTACTTTTACATTTGAAGATTTTAATCTGAGGATTTGCGCAGTTATTTCCTGGGTGGGGAATATACCATATACGCCTATTAGGATTGAGCAATACCTGACATTGCTCTCCTCTTGTGAGTATACTTCCTTTTTATCCTTTTAGCTATTTTATAATACAGAAAGCACTAGATTTTGGTTTTATTTGCAATTTCATATACTGATTACCTCTGACTGCTACAATGTGGTGCACTGAAAAAGGATATCTCCACTACTACTGAAAATACCTTCCAATATACTACTGAGACTACCAAAAAGGGGATTATACTATCCAGATGCAGACATCTGGAGCCTAACACAGTCTCCAGAAAATTGTAAGTGCATTTTGTTTTATCTTTAAACATCAGTTACCTAAATACTACACCTTATTCCACTTTCTCCTCTTATTTCCTATATTTGCTCATCTCTATCTGGATTTGAGAATATTCCTGAAGGCGCTGCTTCCTTGCATTTGGTTTTCTATATATGGGTGGAAAAGCGGCAGCGAGCCTTGCTGAGGATGAACTGCCTGCCAATCCTGACATCCATAGCCCTGTGGGACAGGGTTAGGACACGAATGACGCTAGCCTCTGAATCATCCCCAATGTCTTCAATGTATAGAAACAGGGACTTTCTCCCGGCATGACAGCTAGGGATTTTGTTGGACTAGAAAGGGCTGGCTTACAATGTATAAAAGATCTGTATAGAGGCCAATAGGTGGTCAGGTTTGAGGAACTTTGCCAGACTCACCCACTCAGGCCAAGGGACTTTTTCTGCTATGTCCAGCTTTGAGGTTATGCCTCTGCAGAACAGGTAAAGCGCACAGCTTTACAGCAATTTGCTTAGGGTCGACCGACTGGGGTGGCCTGACATATGTGAAACAATGGTTGGAAGAACTGGGCGAGAAACAGGAGGGAGTAGTGTGGGAGGACATTTGGGAAGCTGGGGGTAGATTCGGTGTGTGGGAATGCAGGAACAAGTACTCAAGACAGTTATGAGATGGTACACCACCCCGATGAAGCATAACAGAATTAGCAAGAGTACTAACGATTTTTGTTGGTGCCACTGTGGAGCAAAGGGTTCATACCTCCACATGCAGTGGGGCTGTGTGAAACGACTACCTTTCTGGCAGGAAATCTGCGTCTTACTAACCTCACTATTTAACAGACCCTTTGACCTGGACCCCTGGGCTTTTATATTAGCTAGACCTGTTGATGGCCTGCTGGCTCATTCAATCCCTGGCTGCTAAGTGGCTGGAGGACAGACAGCATGACTGAAGTAATACACAGGATTCGTGAATCCTACCTAATGGACAAGTTAACAGCAATAGTACACAATACATTTTGATAAGGTATGGGCTCCTTGGCTTGAGTAGGAGGACAGGGAGGTGAGTCATTAGGGAGTGGGCGGTCCTGCGGTGGGGTGTTTGGGGTGTTGGGCCTCTGTAGTCCCAAGCCAGGATGTCACCTACTACTGAGAACCTATACACTGACGGTTTATTTAAACTAATAAAAATAAAAAATAAAAAAATCCTCAAGTGCGTTGGACTATTCATTTTTGTACATTACCACAATGGTAGCATGGTTGGATGAAAAACTTCAGCAAGGACAGATTGGTGGGTCGACGCTAGAGTGCAGACCCTGACTCAAACCTATATTTCATACAGTTGCAGTGGTTGTTATTGTTTGTTTCTATTTTCATGATGGTTCTTTTCACCTTATCATTCAATGAAAAATGGTGGTGAGCTGGGCACGGGGGATGCATTGGGGACCGGGACTGCTAGTAATATTAGAATTCTTGATAACACTTAGCTACACCCTGTTGTTCAAAAGATGTTCTGTGTATGAAAGTCCCTTGTGTCACCTGCTCTGTGCCGACCACAGCTTCATAACATAAAAAATTAAAAGGGGGGAAAAAAGAGCAGGGACAGAGAGAGGAGATGCTGGGTTGGCAGCTTTCTTAGTGTGCGGAGAAGCATGTTACTAAGATTTACTGGTGGTCTTTCTAGGGGTTTGCGGGAGACGACTATTGGCATACCCAGGTTGGGACCAGGGGTTCAAAGAATCCCGCCTCTTGTTATCAGCACCATCTCTATACCAAACACGTCAATAACAAAACTTATAACCCAGGATAAAACATGGATATGGGGATATTTTGTTTTATTTTCTTTCATATCATATACACAAAACCTTTGACAGTATGTACTCGTATAAATGTCTTAAGACACGGCTCATGGTTTACCATTATATGCCTTCTTTAATAACACACAAATATATAATTGCAATTGCAATATGTAACAAGTGATATGGGCTCCTGTATGAGCCTCAACTCAAATGTTATGCTTTGTAACATCTGTCAATGCACAAATAAAGAATTAGAAAACAAAAATCACCTAAAATATTAACAAGGAGAATTCAAAGTGAATTTCAAATGTAAGGCCAGAGTAGCTGATGTTAAAGCATAACTAACTAAGATAATTTTTCCAGTTTGGCTATTTTGACATTATATTTGAAATTCTCTTTGAATTCTTTAGTAAACAATCCTGATGGGCAACAATTTTCACTCACAGGACCATCACACAGATATGTGCCTTGCATAAAACAAAAATCATACTTCAATACACATAGTATACACCAATCAGCCATGAAATACATTTGCCTAACAGCGAGTTGGTTCCCCTCATGCTGCCAAAACAGCTTTGATACATCAAAGCATAGACTGCACAAGATATCTGAACGTGTCCTGTGGTATCTAGCACCAGGGCAATCTTAACAGCATTATAAGCCCCTGGGCAAAGCAATGCACTGGGGCCCTGCCTGCACAACCACTCACAGGAATGAAAATGTCAATTATCAATAACATTAAACTTAGATTTATTGGTACCTTCAACAAAATCAGTGTTTAAACATTAAAAGATTAATCGACACAAACATTTAGTAGGTAGCATGGGCAGATGACTGACATGGACTGTTAAAATATTAGAAGAACTTTATTATAGCTTTATGGCTTCCACAATTGTGTGATGATTTTTCTTGCTTATGTACAATTAGTATGCGTATGTTGTTTTTGTCAAGGTCAACATATGTATTTGCAACGTAGAGATTACAGCTGATATTGAGGTGATTAGTGTACTTAAATGTTTTAATAAAGAGAGTTTGAAAGTTCTGAACACATTTCCTCGAATAATATACTGAACAGTTGGCAAGCCTATGGGGCCCCCTTGGTTGTGGGGCCTCTTGGTAACTGCCCAGCGTGCCCATGTGTTAAGACAGCCATCTGGCACCAAGACATTAGCAGCAGAACCTTTAAGTCCTGCAGGTTGGGAGGTAGGGACTCAGACACATGGACCAGATTTGTTGTTCCAGTTCATACCACAGATGCTCAATTGGATTAATATCTGGGAAATTTGGAGTCCAAATCAACACCTTGAATGCTCTGTTATGTTCTTAAATTCTGCAGTGTGAGAGAAAGCATTATCCTGCCTTCAAGGAACACCATTGCCATGAAGGACAATGAAGGGGTTTTACGTGGTCTGCAGCAATCTTTAGGTAGGCAGTACGTGTCAAAGTAACATCCACAGGGACAGAAGCAGAAAATTGACAAGAGCATAACTCTGCCTCAGCTTCCCTGCCTTCTTCCCTTAGGACATTGTACAACTATCTATTTTTCAAGTAAACAATGCACAGGAACCTGGCCATCCACCTGATATAAAAGAAAACACAATTCATAAGACCAGGTAACCTTCTTCAATTGCTCCATGGTCCAATTATGATGCTCACATCTCCATTGAAGTATCTTTTGGTGGTGGACAGGGATCATCACTCTAACCAATCTGTGAATATGCAGGCTCACATGCAGCAAACTGCGATATACAGCGTGTTCTGGCTTTTTATCATGGCTAGCATTACATTTTTCTGCAATTTGAGCTACAGTATCTCTTCTGTTTGATCGGACCAGACAGGCTAGACTTCACTCCTTGCATGCATAAATGCGCCTTGGGTGCCCTTGACCCTGACGCTGTTTTACCAGTTTTCCTTCCTTTTTAAAAAATTATTTATCAGTTCATGTATATTTTTTAAATCAGGTCCTATAGAAGTTTTTGAAAAATTGGTTCTAAAAGATTTCGAAAAAATTTAATATAATAAGCATGACTATCAGAATCTGACACAAAAAGAACGAAAAGCTCTAAAAGAAGTCCAAAAAGATGAAGAAATCATGACCCCGCCGATAAAGGTGGAGGCTTAGTTATATTGTCTAAGTCCATGTATATAAAAGAAGCAAATCGCCAACTCAATGATTCTGAGGTATATGAAAAATTATCATATGACCCAACCTCTAAAATGAAAGTAATCTTAAGTGAATTTTTAAAAAAGGGGCTAGACATGGAAATTTTGAGCAAACAAGAATTTAACTATCCAAAAATTACAGTCATTTATTTCCTCACAAAAATGCAAAAGAACCCCCTGGTAGACCTATAGTGTCGGGCATTAACTCTGTTTTATCTAATCTTTCCGAATATATCGATATTTTATTACAGCCCTTGGTCAAACAAATGAGATCTTATCTTAAAGACTCTATGACCCTTTTATCTTTTTTAAGTGATTTTAATTGGTGCCAAGATTATATTTTAGTCACTTGAAATGTACAATCATTGTACACTATAATTCCCCACAATATAGGATGTGAGGCAGTTGAGAGAATTTTAAAACAACAAAGCTCTATCCCAGAATCTCAAATAGATTTTATAATACAGGGGATTAAAATAATCTTAAATAACAACTATTTTTGGTTTTCAGACTCATTTTATATCCAAAAGAAAGGCACGGCCATGGGAACCAGGTTTGCCCCCAGCTATGCAAACCTCTTCATGGCCGACTGGGAGTCTTTGGCCATTTGGGGGGAACATGGCTGGCGGGCAAACTTGGTTTCCTATTTTCGCTATATCGATGATTTATTTTTTATCTGGCAAGGTTCAGAAACTTCTCTTAAATTGTTTTTAGAGTATCTAAATGAAAATGATAATGGCATAGTTTTATCTTCAGAATATAGTAACGTATCGGTCAATTTTTTGGACCTCAACATTTTTATTCAAGATGGTAGCATCCAAACAAAAACCTTTTTCAGAGAAGTTTGCACCAATACTATAATTGACCATACCAGTTGTCATCACAAACCTTGGTTGAATGGCATTCCAAAAAGCCAATTTCTTCGCCTCCACCGCAATTGTTCTTTAACAAATGATTTTGATGTTCAATCTACCTCACTAAATAATATGTTTTTAGAAAAAAATTATAAACCAGAAAAATTAAATGCAGCCCTAGAGGAAGTCAAGGAAAATTAGAGAAAGGACCTTCTGAAATATAAATTCAAAAAAGAAGACCCCCCCAAATTACCTATTATTCTAGATTTTAATAGTAAAAACAAAAGCCTAAAAAAGATTATCAATAAACATTGGTACATTCTTAAACAAGATGATCTTTTAAGAGACTACATCCCAGATAGACCAAATGTAATATTTAGAGGGGCCCCTAATTTTAAAACAATTCTCACAAAAAATTACACTAAAACAATCACACAACAGAGAGGTAATTTTATGCCCAAACCGAAAGGCTTTTTCAAGTGCAATAAATGTATTGTGTGTAAAACTACGAATCCAACTGTCAACACCAAAACCACCCATTTCTCCTCCACTATTACAAAAGTCTCGTATCCAATCAAAGATTTTATTGGTTGCAATACTAAAAATGTTATATATTTATTGGAGTGTCCATGTGGACTCCAATATATAGGCATGACTACAAGATGCCTAAAAATTAGACTGGCAGAACATTGTCGAAATATCAAAAGAGGTTATGATAATCATTCAGTCTCCAAACACTTTTCATTACACAACAAAGATCCAAAATTTTTGAAAGTCACTGGGATAGAACAAGTTACTATGCCTTGGAGGGGTGGAGATATGAAAATTTTTTTAGGAAAAAGAGAAACGAACTGGGTCTTCCAACTCAAAACCCTCTCTCCAGAGGGACTTAATGCTGAATTTGAACTTTTTAATTTTTTATAATATAGTTTTGTCTTTTTGATACCTTATATATTCATCTCCTATTAGGAAGCATAATAATACCTAATAACTTTATGGATTTTTTTGTTTGTTTTTTTAATTCTCATTTGGATTATATATTTTTATTTTATTTTCATTTTTATTTATTTTGTATTTTTATTTTTATATTTATTTTTATTTATATTTATTTTTATTTTTCTATATTTTTAATTCTATTTTATAGTTTCCCATTCAAACTATTACTTGCTCTATACTCTATGTTATAGTAAATATATATCTATCCCATGTGGTTTTTAATTACTCTTTTATTATTATTTTTTAGTTTCCTTTCAATACTTTTAACTATAATGCCATTAATACTATTATAATTTAGAATAATTTTACTGATATTTATTAAAAAATAACATTGTTGTGTTGTTATTATTTTATCTCAACC
Organism: Pelobates cultripes; assembly: GCA_933207985.1. Lineage (NCBI taxonomy): Eukaryota > Metazoa > Chordata > Amphibia > Anura > Pelobatidae > Pelobates > Pelobates cultripes. The sequence continues at coordinate 64,275,708 of OW240921.1, read as the reverse complement.
TTTTATTGATGTTACAGTGGATTGATGGGCAGGCTGGCCGTCGGGTGGAGCGCCCCTTTTTTGGAGCGCTCTACCTGATTGACCTCACTCCCTGGGGTGTACTTTCACGAAGAATTGATAGCCCAGTACATTGCTCTCTGACATTATGCTGCTGGCAAATTTGGTCAGAAGAGATGCACGATCTCAGACTATAACCCCGCCCTGTATGCTGACGTCACGAGATGGGCGTATCTACTCAAGCCGATCCCCCAGGCTCAGCATCCCATAGGGACATACCACGTGATCGCGGTAGATCACGATCACGTGACTTTAATACTTTAATAATCTTTTAAGTAGAATGCTCATTTTTTAGATCAAAATATAGCAATATCTTTGGGCTGCTTTTTTAACACTTTGTTCTTAATGTATTTATGTTTTGTACTGTTTTTGTATTTTACCAATGATGTCATTTTGGTGCCAACATTTGAAGTAACATATGTTTAAGAAGTCTATATAAACATCCATGTACCAGGTTGTTCTCTTTTCATGCCAGTTGATAAAGCCCTGTGTGGCGAAACGCGTTTTGGCTGTTTTTTATATTCAATTTTTTTTTGTAATATTAATAAAGGAATATTGGCCCTTTCTTTTACACTTTATATTTGCCATATGCCTTTTATTATTTTATCCATTGTGTTTACACCTGGTCACTCATTCTATTGGAGCACGCTTCTGCCCAAGAATCCTAGGTGGGGATAGTACCACCTACGCCATCATATTGAGCATTATATCCTGCTCATATAAATGTGAGTATTTTACCTCTTTTATTTGATTTGTTCTTCAATATATTCAGTGAGCACTATATATTGCCTTTTATTTCTCTACATACCAAGGAGCTCTTCAGAATACCACCCTCCATATCCTACCAGTGGGGGATTGACGCCACTGAATGCTACCAATACTTGAGCTAGTTTATGCTCTCGAATAGGTGAGTGGATTATCTCCCTGTTGTTTTCTATTTTTTCTACTTGTCGACTTGCAGTCTGCACTATTGGAGTATTTTTTGTCTTTTTATATCCACATATTCACATTTGAGTCAAGACATCTCCAGCACTTGAAGATCCAGCACTTTATTGGATTCATCTTACATTCAAGCCTTTACAGGTTGATCTAATAAGATACCAATATTGGGACTATTATTATCTATTTATTTTATGTTGATATATTATTTCCATTTATTATCCCTTTGTTTTTATAGCACAGCCTATATACCATTTTTTTGTCCATGTATATAGAGTTACATACTTATCAAAGACAATTAAAGGGTATAGCATACACTGTGGTACCGCAGGTGCAGAGGCTCAGAGAGTTCCACATTGGATAACATACAAGTTTATATGACATATACACATTCATGTCACAGCATTTTGAATTGATATTAGGTTAGCAGTGCTAGTGTGCCTGTGCAGTTTGTGCTTAGAAGTATGCAATTAGTCAGCTTGCCTATGCAATTGTGCACATTTAACCCTGCGTTAGAGCAGTTTGAGGGGTGACCTTTAAATATTCCTTATTGCTCACTAGTGGTGACATGTCTCTATAACTCCATATCTAGTCATGAACTTTAGTTTTTGTTTTTTTTAAGAGAAAGTGAGTAGTGTGAGAGGGAGGACATCTGTAGAAAGAGGTAAGTGTTCATGCCATTGTACAGAACACTGGTGAATCCTCACTTGGTGTATTGTATGCAGTACTGGAGACCGTATCTCCAGTTCAGAGAAGGGCTACTAAACTGGTTCATGGATTGCAGGATAAAACTTACAGGGAATGGTTAAAAGAGCTTAACATGTATAGCTTGGAGGAAAGACGAGACAGGGGGGATATGATAGAAACATTTAAATACATAAAGGGAATCAACACCGTAAATGACTATATTTGAAAGAAGAAAAACTACCACAACAAGAGGACATAGTCTTAAATTAGAGGGGCAAAGGTTTAAAAATAATATCAGGAAGTATTACTTTAATGAGAGGGTAGTGGATGCATGGAATAGCCTTCCAGCTGAAGTGGCAGAGGTTAACACAGTAAAGGAGTTTAAGCATGCGTGGGATAGGCATAAGGCTATCCTAGATATAAGATAAGGCCAGGGACTAATAAAGGTATTTAGAAAATTGGGCAGACTAGATGGGCCAACTGGTTCTTATCTGCCATCACATTCTATGTTTCTATCAGGGGTAAGAGAAGAAGAAATATAAGAAAGAAACAGAAGAGGGGCATGTGGGAAGGGAGGTTGTCTCCAGCTGGGGCGGCAAAAGCCAACTCTGCTCATCTGCAGTCCTCAGTGGTCAACGTAATCCCCCCCATGGTTGCCAAATGTTACTGAAGGTGGGATACGTATCTTGAGCAGTGAGTTTGTCCATTAAGTGTGTCTCTTATTTTTTTTAATAACCCTATCCATCTGTGGCATCCTTGCCCCACTTTTGCTAAGTATTAACCATAACACAGAGGGAACACCCAACAAGATGTGTGCATTAGCCTTCATGTGCAAATAAAGCAGATATAAATAAATATGTAATCTAAATGTTTAAATAAAACTGGTTGGAAAGTAATATCAAATGTACTAGCACTAGCAAGCACTTTTGTTTAAAAAGGTATTAGCATAACATTTATTTGAAGCATGTGGGGTGTATTTCTAGCTCATAAATGTATAATAAGAAGCAACCTTGTGTATATATTGTAGTTCAGTCAACCATAAAAATTACAATTATATGAGAAACGCGTTATAGAAAGTATTACTTTGTATTTTATTTGAATAAAGGTTTTTGGTCATGATACTTGAGTACTGTGCCAATTACATTTTGTTGTAAATAATTTTATTCTTATATAAAATATACTTACCTCCTGGCTACCTCATTTCCTGTCTACTCCAAAGAAATCCCAGGTGTGGATCATACCACCTTCTCCACCTTTGTGAGTATTTACTAATTTACATATTTTACAAATTTTATCATAATAGAAAGCACTATTATCTGCTTTCTATATTTTTTTGTCATTTTGGGTTCCACTACACCATCTTCTCTAGACACTCACCAACACATTATACCACTTTACGCTATCAAAACTGGAGATGGTCATAGCTCCACCAAATATGAGTAAGCTACTGTTGTTTTATTATCTATTACTCATTTAGGTTGACATATTGCACTATTGGATTTTTTGTTTTCTTGTCTTACATATATGTATGGATTATACTAAGAAATCTTTTACCCATCATATTCGCTGATACGATACAAGGACCTACTGCCTACCCAAGAATTCCTATTGCACTGCAAAATTAATTTTAAAGTGGTACTCATAATTATTTATAGACTATTTTGGACTATTTTTAAGGCTGCTTTGAACTATTTTTTTTTTATTCACACCTACTGTATATTATTGACACTAGCACTTTATTGTCATTTCCGTACTTTTGTGGCACAGCCATTAATTCTTGAATATCTCACACAAGGTCTGAAATATTAGTATAAAAGCAAAAATGCAATTTTAAAAAATAGATAAATAAAAAATAGAATGCTTATAGGTATTTGTAAGCACCCTGATGGCTTACTAGCAATATTGCAAATGGCAAAAGAAATTTAAAATATCTGTATTTGATCAGAATGTCCACATATAGTAAGTACATATTTCTAGATTGCTATAGCAATCTTTATCGATTTCTGGAATGGTACTGTATTGCTAAATAGTAGAGCCCATTCACTCCACCGCCTCCCTGACTATAGGATTATCATAACCCATTAATACTTCTGTGCTGTGCTGAGAGCCGGCAGGGGAGGGAGAAGGAGAAGAGAGGACCCGGGAGCTCAGGTTGCAGCTCCTCCGGGTCCTCCTCTCGCGAGATTTGGAGCGTTGCCGCGGTTACCACAGCAACGCTCCAAATCTCGCGAGAGTGAACTCTAGCCTTGGAGCGTGGGCTAGAGTTCACTCCAACCACTGGGACCACCAGGGAATCCCACTGGGACCACCAGGGAACGAAATATATCCCCCCTCCTCCCAGTAAAGGTAAGAAGGGAGGGGGGACATAGAATATTTATTTATTTTAATTAAATAAATAAAAATGTATATTATAAAAAAAAAGCCCCCCAACCCTTATCACACACATATACACTACAAGTGCCCCTCCCGAGATCAGGCTCTGGATCCGCCACTGGGAGGGTAGTGAAGTAATTGGAAGAAACTAGCTGAACAGGTTACTAGCATTTAAAGCTGAACATGGAGACACTCAAGTGTAAGTATAACTGACACATGAAGACTTCCTAATGATTTAAGTTAACAAATTAGGTACATCCACAACTCAAGTGGTTGAATGACCAGCCATAAATAATTATAGAATAAGTGGCATTAGACCTTGCTCACCCTGATTCCTCACAGTACAGTATCCAAATCAAGGTAAAGTAAATGTAAAGATGAGGTGAAAAGATAAATGAAAATAAAAAATAAAAAATAAAGAGGGATTAGGTTAAAGGGGGAGAGGGTGGGAAGGTGTAAGAGAAGCCAAGCCTGCACTCAAAGGTTGGCTGTAAGCAACATCTATTTAGGCAAGGGTGAAAGAGTTGTTCCTTCTATGAGTTACAATATATCTGCTGCACTCCCGTTCCCATGCTATTTTATAAGATTTACTTAATGAAAGCAGTAGAGAGTCCTGTACAAGAAAGGCAGGTTCTAGCGGGTAGCAAGTTATGTAGAGATAGGTGGTGAAAGCCATCCAGAACCCACTACCCCCCAGCCGCCCCTGCACCCCTTCGTGCCATGAAAGTCAGCCAAGGTCGCCACTACTCCACATGCCTCACTGCGTTCCTCCTTAACGTTGCATGCCAGGATTCTGCCATCTGAAATTTCCTCTACTCTCTCCATCCACTGGCTAGAAAGCTGGAATTAAGGCTTTTTACAGCATTTAGGAGATGTCGTAGAAGCGACTTCTTATATGCCGCTTTGGGGGCTGACTTGGAGTGTAATTGGACTGCCTCCATGGTGAAGTTATCCAAGTCACCTAAAATCTTCTCTATTGTGCGTTTGATTTCTTCCCAGTATGGTATTATTTGTGGGCATGTCCACCATATATGTGTTACTGTACCCACTCTCATTCCACAACTCCAACAGATGTTGGGCACAGTCGGGAACCATCTGTGTAGGTGATCGGGTGTCCTGTACCATAGAGATAATAATTTGTAGTTAAACTGATATTTGGAGCTGATCAAGCTCTTGTGATTTAGTATGAGAATCTTGAAGTTGCCTCATTAATTCCTGAAGCCACAGCCTTGGCTATACTATCAGCCAGTCCCGCACTGGAAGAATCATCAGAGCAGAAGCCCCTTCATTGGCAATAATATAAAAACAATATCTGCATAAGTTATTTTCCTCTGTAGCAGTAGATGGGCAGGCATGGAATGTCTTATGTTTTCCTTTTTCCTTACAAAACTCTGGAGTGCCGGTTTCTATGGATTTGTGTATATATTTCTTATAGGTATATATCTATGTGGGCTACCTCCTATAGGTATAGCCAAAAGGCACCCTTTTTAACATAATAAAAAGCTCACCTTATGCTTCTAATTCTACCTCTTGAGGCAGAGGAAGAGAGCCATAATGTAAGGCTGAAAAAAATTTCACCTAAATGTTTTAATGCACATATTTGCAAACATTTCCATGCATATAAATTATGGTTAAGTAAATAAGTATAAACACGAATGCAAAACCTACCTTTTAGCAGAATAAATAGCACATTTCAACACTTTTAGGCAAAATTACATCAAATTCGAAATACAGCCATACCCATTCAACCTTAAAGGGACACTATAGTCACCAAAACAACTTAAGCGTAATGAAGCAGTTTTGGTGTATAGATCATGCTCCACCTAAATAGTGGCTTTAACATTATAGGGTCAGGAATACATGTTTGTGTTCCTGTTCCTATAGTGTTTCTTTAAGGTGTCTGATAACATAATATCTGATAAGCAAAAGGGAGCACACAGTATCCCACTGCTAGCCATTGCCACTTAACACCAAATTGAAGTCACCAATTTACATTTTTTAAAAGTTTTTTCTTTTTTGTATTTGGGGAAAAAAAGTCACATAATACATGTAATAGCTCTATGTCCTGGCTTAAATGCAAGGGGTTGTATATGTGCAGCCATAAATATAAATGTTGCAAACAAGGGACACCGGCAATAGACAAGTTGTGTATAAAGGTTTTTTTTAACCCTTTAATTGTTAACAGGGGCATGATGTGAGGAGAGCAGAGGGACACTATAGTATTAGGAATACAGCTGTATATAATAATAATAATAAATCATTAGATGAAACAGTAATTAAAACTGTTTATACAGTAAGTTTGGGGGGGGGGGAAATCTTACTTTTTCTGGTTTGCATATATTTTGAAAAACATTCTCAATTTTTTGGGTAATAGTTATCACTTGTCCTATAAGTGAGATAAGTGTCTGATAAGTCTGATAAGTCTTTAAAGGGACACTATAGTCACCAGAACAACTAAAGCTTAATGTAGTTATTCTGGCGAGTATAGTCAGTCTCTGCAGGCTGCCTTTTCAGAGAAAAGGAGATGCTTAACTTTCCCCATATATTTAATGCATCTCTGTGAGGAGATGCTGACTGGCCAGACCAGTGTTTGGTCCTGCCCTGTCTCCTGGATGATCTCAGCTTATCCAATGCTTTTCCTATGAGAAAGCATTTAAATGGAGATCATCAGTTCTGATTGTGGGTGGGGCCAGCACTGGCAGAACCACACAGTGCTAGAAATAAGACCTGTTTTCTTACCTTTTAAGGGGGGCAAGACATCTACATGGTGGTTTTAACACTATACACATTTGTGTTCCTTTAATTGTGGTAATTTAATCAATATTAATCATTAAAAGGCTCAGCAGGAGCCAATAAATGTGATGTGACACTAAATGGGGGGGGGGGGAAAGGCGGTATATTAATGTGCAGTTTGCAGAAAAGATACAGTATTTTGGACAGCATTGTCAAATTTTACCACCAATATCCTTCCAAACCTGGGAGGGCTGGCAAGGGGGGGCATGTAGGCAATGGCAACTTGGGACAATACATTGAAGGGTTTGTGTGCTCAACCATCTAGCACCATTTTTCTTCTGAGTAAATGCAACATAATGGGGGTGGAGCCTGACTCTCTAGCTCATCGGACGTGTCCTGTGCAAGCTCCTACTATCCTCACAGTTTCTCCGGAGATATTTTGGGCTGCTGATCCAGGAACCTTAAGCCACAGTGTCACATACTCGGTTAGCACCCGAACAATCATTTTAAGACATCTCCCGAAGCCACTGGCCACCGGGAACCCTTGGTGGAAGCTTGCAGCCAACTAACTAAGATTTGAGGGAAGGTGGACAATTCCCTCACTACACACAGAGCTGCACAGCCTTGTGATTCTCATACCCTTTCCCCCTTCAGGACCGTTGGGGGATATCCCAGTCCCCACTGACCTGAGCTGCCCAAGTCAACCAGCTCCACAAGCCTGCTACCTCTGCCTGTTCACAGCATTTACGGTGGAATAAAGGGTTGTGGTTGTAAAATGGCTGCCGTGACGGAACCTCAGTTCTGCAGAGACCTGGAAGGCCAGAAATGGAGAGACCAAAGTTTTAAAGCATATAATTTATCCAGGCTAACCAAACAGGTATCTTAACTATAATAATATATAGTTAGTAAGAGTTTCTATTTAAAATATATAAATAATTGACAATACAATAAAAAATAATAAAAAATAAAAAATGATGAGATTCTCAGAATTGACCATCTCAGCCAATCCAATGCTTTCCTATGAGAAAGCATTGTGATGGGCTGAGATCATTACGGATCAGGGACAGAACCAGCATCAGCACCAGCAGACTGGAATAAAGGTAAGCTTTTACTATATTTAGGGGGCAAGGGGGGCCAGGTAGATAGTGTTTTTAACACTAAAGGGTAAGGAATACATGTTTGTGTTCCTGACCCTATAATATTCCTTTAAGGTAGGGCACACTAACCTAAGGCAAAATGGCGTCTTAAAGTCTAGACATCATGTTCACTGACTCTTGGTAAGAGTAAAAATCAATATGTCTATTGGTAAGAGTAAAAATCAATATGTTTCAGATACATTAACCAATAGGAGGCAGATCTAACACAAACATTAGAGTGAGAAGACTGGGTTGACATATGGGAGGATGCCACCGAGAGCTCCATCTGTGTAACACTACAGGAGCAATCCTACAAAATGTTGATGAGGTGGTACACTACAACTGTTAAACTGTACAGAATGGGAACAACCTCGATTGACGAATGCTTGAGGGAATGCGGGAATAAGGCAACATTCATACATATGTTGTAGAGCTGCCCAAAAATAGCTAAATTCTGGTTTCACATTGAAAATCTCCTCAAAGATGTAATGAAAGGCAGATAGACTTGGAGTCATGATCGTTTCTGTTGTCCAATTCAACAGTGAGCTTCACCTTGCGAGAGCAGAAGCTCCATTAAAAGCTCACATTGGTGGCCAGATGCGCTGTTGCTCAATCTTGGCTCAAAACCACAGTGCCCACACTAGAAGACGTCATTATTAAAATAAAAGACAATTACTTGATGGACAAATTAACCACCCAAATGCATAATACAGAATCAACCTTTAATAAGGTATGGCAACCGTGGGATGAATTTATGAACCAATAGTTGATGTCGGCTCCCTCTATCCCCCAACCCCCCCAGTCCCCTTCCCCATCCTACACTCTTCTCCCCATTCCTTTCTTTACTCTTTGTCTTCTTTCTTTCCTACTCTCCCTCCTATTTCTCTTCTTCATCTATCCCTATACCTTAAAAACCAGAGCCAGGTAGCGACATTAAGTTCAACATTAAAAAAGTCTTAGTAGCCAGAGAAAACATATTGAAGCAGATGCAGAAAAACTAACAGTGCTTAACATGCATCATGGAGCTCACTAAGTAACATACCAAAAATCATACTTTTCCTAATGATATCAATACTGCCTCTGTCACAATATCCCATACCCTGTTAAAAAATAAAAAAGCCAACCCAGTTTATTAGCTGGTGTGTGAAAATAGATGTATTTGATATTGTTTCTCCATCTCTGTACCATACATACTCTTAACCATGCACTTTTTTTTAATGTTATGTAATTCTTATGCATGTATTATTCATGTTGACTTATGATAAACTGCTTTATATGTCTGCCTGAGCTCCTAAATAAAGAATTTAAACAAAAATCAATATGTTCCATTTCTAGCAACTTGTCAGTTTGCAAAATATCTTAAAGACAAAGTACACAGTTTAGGAAATACAACTTTTCATTAAAAAAAAAAACTTGTAATATTTGCATATGTCGATAACAAACAATTTTTGAATATAGGAACCAAATCTGCCTTTTTACAATTCACCAGTACAATTTCTAAAAGAAAACAATCCTAAAGGATTAAATATAGAGGCTCACTTATGTCCACACCTTCAGTACTCGTGGGTTAATAACATCAGACCCAGGAGCTTTGTTTACATCAACTTTCGTGAGCTGCTGTAGCACCTTGTTTTGTGTCACTCAATTACATTTTTTTCTGCAGGTTTTTTTGCAGCAATCATTTGTATAAAAAATACAGAACAGGAAGTCAGGCATGGGCAGGCATCGGCCCCAACAAAAGGAATCCCTCAAAAACCATTTGAAAAAACCCACAGAAAGGCAGGAGAAAAGGAAACGGCTGCGCCACAAGTAAATAGCAGTAGTAAAATCTAATGATTCAACTATATCTAGCACAAAAGCAAAACAGGCCTAGTGTACAACAGAAGTGGGAAAAAAAAGTCTCACTGTATCACAGTATAAGTTCTTAATATCCAAGGATGAAAGTCAGTGCTTGATAGGATGTACTGTCCTCAGTTCGACAGGGATAGGTGATAGTGTAGCTTGTTGAATATGAGTAAAAAAATAGTGATGGAACACTCACATTTAAAAGAGCTCTAGCCAGCTCTAGCAGTAAGGGCGTACAGCGGTATAACCCCAGCTTTAAAGGATATGCTGCAAATGTCCACCATGTCCACACACTCAGGAAGAGAATAAAAAAGGCAACAGATAGTGCTCTCAATAAAATAAAATAATCTCCAATAAAAGGAAGTTATACTTACAAGGATAGAACAGGCTAACTGCTCTATGAACTCAGCGTTGGTGGTATTATCCCCACCTTGGGATTACTTGAAGTATAGAACTTAAAAATACCAGGAAATAGAAAGTGCATTTAACAAAGATGATTGGCACAAAAAGGTGACCAAAAACGTTTAATAAGTTAAAATACACAATATTAAATTTCCATAACGCGTTTCACCTTTGCAGGCTTTTATCAAATGGAATAAAAACATTCAACCTGGCTATAGGGGTATATATAGGGATAACTGTGTTTAAAATTGGTGCCAAAATTAGCACTTTCCAATCGAAATTCTACATATTATAAAAATATTAAAAGTACATAAAAGGTATTGCATTACATTCTTTGAATAATACCGAGGCTAAATATCATAAATTACATTAAAAAAGAGGGTTAAATCAAGTGGAAATCGCAGTGGAAACTAGTCACGAGACGCGAACACGTCATTATTTGCAATGCTACATGGGATGTGTAGTTTGTGCGAATACCAACACAAAGGGCATGCCATTAATCACTACGTGCCGATGATCAGCATGAAAGGGGGGAGGTTTGAAAAAAACAAACAACTTTGATCTGCTTAACTTTTTATATGTTTTTTTTTTTAAAATAAATTATTTATTTCAAAGTTTTGTTGTAGGGTGGGGGGATACAGAAACAAGAATTGTTGGGGGGGGGGGGGGGGGGTTAGAGAGGGTTATTGCTTCATATACATTGCATAGCATTCTCATTACCGACTGACATTCCTGTCCTCAGCACCTCCATGGAAGGGTAACAGCAGTGTTTTATAAGGAATGTTGCCTGGGTACCTGGTGGGCTACCCTGTTACAGGTGTTTGCCCCCCTTCCTATGGTGTGGGAGATTTCTGTTGCTCGTACATTTGAGTTCGGGGCCTATCTTAGCAGTGGTGGGGAGTTGTGGTGTTCCTGTGGCCCCCAGTGGTCTTGCTTTCCCTCCCTCGTTTGTATGGTCGAGCTGTGGTCGGCTTCGTGAGGTTTCCCAGCTGGGCAGAGGGTTTGTTGGTGCTAGTGTTGGGTGCCTGGCTGGGTGTCGTTTGGTAACTCTGCTTGTTTTGAAATGGTGGTGGACAGTTAGGTGCGCGGCGGGGGTGGGTGTGGCCCGGCCTGTTCCGAATGGGGAGGGGGGGTGTCTGGGGTCTATCGGCAGGCAACATGGTCGTGTGCTGTATGGGGTCTTGTTGGGGGGGTGGTGGCTGTCTGTTCATGATCAGGTGGCCTATGGCCTAAGTTCTGTGTCCTGCGCAGACCCGGTTGTGGTCTGCATGGGAGAGTATGGAATCGTTTGGCTCTCCCCCCACGCTTCCTGCCCCTGGGATCAAGGGGGTTGAGGGAGAGAGAGAGGCGAGAAAAAAAAAATGGGGTTTCTAGGTTGCCGTGACATATTTGGTCTTGTCCTGTGCATCAGTTGGGTTTCGATTGCCTTGAGGTGTTGGATTTGTTCAAGCAAGGTACGGTTTATCTTTACATTGAGTGGGTCAGTAGTTGGGGTATTTCTAGTCGGGTGTCGGTCTGGGGTATAGTCTAGGAGAATTTGCGTCCCAAAGGTCCCAGGTTCTGTGGAAAGCTTTGTATGAATGATTGATTTGTGTGGTAAGTTCGTCTAGGTCTCTAGTTTCCTTCAGTTTGCTTATGATTGTGGTCAGTTTGGGAATGCGTTGGTCTGCCCAAAGTTCTGCTATCACCCTTCGTGTTGCCAGTGTTATTCTGGCGGTGAGTTTGTTTACGCTTCTGGTGAGGATGGTCGATGGTTTCGTGAGCAGCATTGTCCATGGGTCTGATGTGATAGGTTTTTTCAATTATGGTTTCGATGAGTGTACATCTGCCCAGAGCGGTTTTAGATTGGGGCATTGCCACCAGCAGTGGAGATACAGCCCCGTTTCCCCGCAATTCTTCCAATATCGTCCGTTGGGCTGTTTCCCCATTTTATGGAGTCTGTATGGAGTCAGGTACCAGCGAAACAATGTTTTGTAGGCCTGTTCTTTGTGGGTGACGCAGACTGTCAGTGTGCATGTTGCTTCCCAGATTTCAGTCCAGTTGCTCGGTTCTTCCGGCGGCCCTAGGTCTCTTTCCCACGCCGTTATATATGTGAGGTTTATGTGAGAGATATGTGTCATGAGGGTGACGTAGATGTTGGAGACCTGTCCAGGACATTGGGGTGCGTCGAAGCATTGTTTCTCGAATGATGTAGGTGGTGCCGTTCCTGCTTGTTTGATCATGGGTTGTTGTGCCAGATCGCGTAGTTGTATGCAGCGGAAATAGTCTGAGGTGGTGAGGGACTCGGCGTCTGGGAGGTCGTCGTATGCAAGCACGTTGCCCTGTTTGTATAGGTGTAGTAGCCTTGATATGTTCCGCTGGTCAAAGTTAAGGAAGTGCTTTGGGGTCATTCCTGGCGGGAAGATCTTGTTTCGGTAGATTGGCGTGACCAGGAAGAGGAAGGAAGACAGGTCGTATTTGGGGTTTAGTTTGTCCCAGAGGGCCAGCGTGTGCGTGATCGCTGGTGAGGTAGGTGGTGGCAGTGCTCTGTATTTTGGTGGGACCCACATGTAGGAAGACCGTTGTTCCCAGCCCAGCATGTCATGTTCGAGATCGACCCATCGCTTGGCGCCTGGTGGTGCGTGCCATTGTTGCAGTTGGCCAATTGGGCTGCATTGTAGTAGTGTTGGAAGTTTGGCAGTCCAAGGCCGCCTTGTGGTTTGGGGACGTACATCATTGTTCTGCGGACAACAGCAGTTTTATGTTCTTTTATATCCATTTATTTTAATATTTTCTCCTTTAATATTTTCTCGTTGAATTATTATTTATTATTGTTTACCCTGTATTCATGTCAAATATATTCCCTGTATTGTAATTTAAAATCTTACTCTTCTAACTTTTCATTTCCTCATTCCCTTCCCACTATGGCCTCTACGTGTGGCTATAACTCCCCCTACCCTCCTTAATATTGCCACCGTCATTTGCGGCTACTCTATCTTCCAATCATTAGGGTATCTTATTAAAATGACCTCCCCAACATGGCCACCGCCATTTTCGGCCACCTTACATTATTTTGCACAATATGACCTTCCCAAAATGGCTGCTGCCATTTGCCCTTTTTCCTTAAGGCACTTTTCAACCTTCTTAATATGGCCGCCAGTACTTGTGGCCAACCCTCCCCCTCCACTAAAGTGCTAATATTTTGCCTTGAGGTCGACTACACTCCTTTCCTGCTGATTAATGGCAAGCCCCATTGTGTCGGCATTTGCACTGACTACACATCCCATGTAGCATTGCGACTAATGACGCATTTGCGTCACGTGACTAGTTTTCCACTACGATTTCCACTTGATTTAACCTTTGTTTTTAATATAATTTGATGATATTTATCCTCTGTATTATCCAAAGGATGTAATGCAATACCTTTTATGTACTTTTAATGTGTTTATAATATGTCGAATTTTGATTGGAAAGTGCTAATTATGGCGCCTATTTTAAACACAGTTATCCCTATATATACCCATATAGCCAGGGTGAATGTTTTTATTCCATTTTTGTGCCAATCTTTGTTATATGCACTTTTATTTCCTGGCATTTTTAAGTTCTATATTTCAAGTAATCCCAAGGTGGGGATAATACCACCAATGCTGAGTTCATAGAGCAGTTAGCCTGCTCTATCCTTGTAAGTATAATTTTACTTTCTTTTATTGGAGATTATTTCATTTTGAGAGCACGACCTGTTGCCTTTTTTATTCCCTTCCTGAGTGTGTGGACGTGGTGGACATTTGCAGCATATCGTTTAAAGCGGGGATTATACTGCTGTAAATCCTTACTGCTAGAGCTGGCTATAACACTTTAAAATGTAAGTGTTCCATCGATATTTTATACTTTTATCTGATTCAATTTAACAATCTGCACTATCACCTGCCCCTGTCTCCTGTCTTTTATATCATCTTGGTGTGGATGTGGTTGACAGTTACCATCTATCCTTTAAAGCGGGGATTATACCGCTAAACGCCTCTACTGCTAGAGCTGGCTAGAGCTCTTTTAAATGTGAGTGTTCCATCATTATTTTTTTAAATCATTTGTATATCTGTTGCCATAGGATCATCCTTATTTTATACTGAGGAAAAATAGTTATTTAAATGTCTGCCTTTTCCTGGTCTCCATAAACTAACATGTACATCTCTGTTTTCAGTGTACCTACAATTTAATGGTTAAATTTTTTTAGAATTTATGTACTAGAACATTTTTTGGTGTTTCGGCATGGCTATCAATTTCTCTTTTTCTAGTTTAGCCTACCTAATTGTCTTTTTGCTTGTGTTATTGGCTTCCCTATAACTTATTTAGGATGCCTCTAATTTGTCCGATTTGAATGTTTTAAATGTCCTTTACTTATTTTTAATCTCCTGGTTTACTTTCTCACTAAGCCACATTGTTTTCAATATTTTTTTTAATATATATTTATTACCCAATGGTACATACTGAGAAATGTACCTTTCTAATATTTGTTTGACGATATTCAATTTATCCTCAGTGGGTTTTTTTTAACTAAAGAGTTTGTCTGTCAATTCTTGAATAACATCTGAGATTTTGTAATATTGACCTTAAAAACATGAGACAGTCTGTTCTCGAACCAAGTGAGACTTTGACTTGAAGGGTATCCAGTTATTGATATCATAAGTTAATGGCAATTGCTTGTGTGAGAACCACAACCAATCTATTGTATTCAGTGCAGCGATAGTCATACAGGAATTGCATGATCTGATATTGACAGGATTTGTGAAGTATTCCAGCTGATGTAGTAAATGTACATATTTAAAAGTTCTTATATAGTGCTCTTATTTAGAATACTTTACAATATATGCAAAAAATAACACTGGTAATTATACAAACAGGGGATGGATACATTGAAACAACAGGAGAAGAGAAACCTGCATGAGCTTCCATTCTAGAGGAGTTAGTGGCAAAGTGCCCTTTATTTTATTCATTTTGCCTTTTTTCTTCTTATGGTAAGTGTAATAAGGATATGGTCTGACCTTGTTAATTCACTAGTAGAAACTTTCCTCAGTCCTCTTTCTATTCTTGTTGATATATCATGAGGTAGTGAATAGAAGGTGAAGTTCATTCCGGTAAGAAATATAGTCATACTGCTAAACAAAAAGAGTAGTCCAAGCCAAATCCTTTTTATGTCCAGTAACCACTGGGATTGCAAAATCCAGCACACACACCACTTACCTGTAAGTGTAATTGCTGCCCATGAAATGAAATGTCTAAACTTGTATCTGACCTTTACGACCCATTCAGGGCAGTAGCTGTCTGAGTCCTTAAAGGGACACTATAGTCACCAGAACAACTACAGTTTATTGTAGCTGTTTTGGTGAGTATAATTAGTCTTTGCAGACTTAAAGGGACACTAAAGTCTCCAGAACAACTACAGTTTATTGTAGCTGTTCTTGTGAGTATAATTAGTCTTTGCAGACTTAAACCCTTAAGAACACATGACATGTGTGACATGTCATGATTCCCTTTTATTCCAGAAGTTTGGTCCTTAAGGGGTTAAAGGGACACTATAGTCACCCAGACCACTTCAGCTCAATGAAGTGGTCTGGGTGCCAGGTCCCTCAGGTTTTATCCCTTCACATGTAAACATAGCAGTTTCAAGGAAACTGCTATGTTTACATTGCAGGGTTAATCCAACCTCTAGTGACTGTCTTCCTGACAGCCGCTAGAGGCGAATTTGCAACGCTGGATGCGAAATTCGCATCCAACGTGCAGAACGTCCATAGGAAAGCATTGGGAAAGGGGAGGGCGACCCTGAGGGTGGAGGGCACTATAGAGTCAGGAAAACCGCTTTGTTTTTCTGACACTATAGTGATCCTTTAATGTAAACACTGCCTTTTCACATTTAACATTGATCCAAGTGTGCAACTATGTTACCAATATACACTTGTTAGAAGTTTTTTGTTAACTGTTTGTAGAAAGAAAATATTTTATTTTTTATGGGGGGAGGGGAGATTTGTTCTGCTCTAAACAAGGAGAGTAACATTTATTTTGCCTATCTACTCCCACATTGGCACTCACATGAACTTTGAGTGGTAAATATAGCTTGCTTCATTCACACCAGTGTGACACTGTATTTTAAGGTTGGTGCAGGGTCACACAGCTAGCGACTGTCACTTAACACCAACTTGAAATCCCCAATTTACAGTTTTACAGGTTTTTTTTTTTAAGTATTTGGAGAAAGAAAATATATTTTACATTTTTTTACCCTAAGTTTGTTTTGTCCAGTGTGGGAGCAATGTGCAGTCTTTCTTAACCCCTTAAGGACCAAACTTCTGGAATAAAAGGGAATCATGATGTGTCACACATGTCATGTGTCCTTAATGGGTTAAAGGCAAACACAATACCATTACAGTAGTACATTTACCAAACACCAACCTATTTGCAAAACAAGCACTATTTTTTCTAAATAAAGTTGTCTTTATTTACACAAAAACACAATCATTTATATCCATAATTTATTGTAATAAGAAAACCAAATTCACCATCAACCATGTCAGGTACTGATCCAAAAATAACATAGAAAGAGGGTAGGATTGGAGAAGAGATCATGTTCACCAATCCACCATCACCAGTAGTGCCATGATTTCTGAAAGTTTGATCACCTCAGCCGCCATGACTGCCGCCACCACCACTATTAGTAATATTCCGTTTAAGGATAGGGATAGTAGTAGCATGTCTTATGTCTGATTCACGCAGGAGATAAATGTCTGTTTTCAAGAAGCAACTAAGGGAGAGTGCAGCAGAGTCTATATTGTGAGATTGTGGGTTTCATCAGAACCCCTCTTTAGTGAAGACAGAGAGTAGAGTGTGTCTGTTTTTAGTGATAGTGGCAATAATGAATGCAGTAATAATCCTACCACTGCAGACATAGCGCTTTACCTCAGGATAAAGAGCTACATGACTATTAGTATAATGAGTTTAAGTAACTAAAGAGGAGAATATAGAGATGACAGGTAGCTGCCCAGTATTTTCTCTGGCAGCTAGTGTGTACTTGCCTCCTGCATCTTCTCCACCATCTTCAAGTCCATCTGTATCTACCAGTGGCGGATCCAGAAGCTAATCTTGGGAGGGGCACTGGCAGATTATTTTAAGAAACAATCCAGGCACAATAACCACTACAGCTCTCCGTAGTGGTTTTGGTGCCAGGAGTTGCTGTGGCGCCCTCCCAGAGTAAGTAGTCAAACCGTTTAAAAAAAGTTTGATAACTTACCCAGGTCTGCCGGGATAGGGGTTGTAGTGTGTATGTGTGTGAGGATCGCAGTATGTGTATGGAGGGGTAGTGCGTGTGTGAGAGGGGTGCAGTGTATATATGGGGTAGCAATTTGTATATTAGGAGAAGTGTGTTTGTGTGTAAAGGGTGCAGTGTGTGTATTGGGAGCAGTGTGTTTGTGTGTGAGTGGCGCAGTGTGTTTCTGTGTGAGGGGTGCTATGTGTGTGTATGGGGGCAGTGAGTGTATTTGGGGCTATGTGTAAGGGGGGCTGTGTATGTAAGGGGGGCTGTGTGTGTGTGTAAGGGGGCTGTGTATGAAAGGGGGGCTGTGTATGTAAGAGGGGGCTGTGTGTGTGGGGGGCTGTGTATGTAAGAGGGGGCTGTGTGTAAGAGGGGGCTGTGTATGTAGGGGGGCTGTGTGTGTAAGAGGGGGCTGTGTATGTAAGAGGGGGCTGTGTGTGTAGGGGGCTGTGTGTAAAAGGGGGGCTGTGTGTAAGAGGGGGCTGTGTGTGTAAGGTGGGGCTGTGTATGGCGGAGGGGCTGTGTGTGTAAGGGGCTGTGTATGTAAGAGGGGGCTGTGTATGTAAAAGGGGGCTGTGTGTGTGTAAGGGGGCTGTGTATGTAAAAGGGGGCTGTGTATGTAAGGGGGGCTGTGTGTGTAAGAGGGGGCTGTGTATGTAAGAGGGGGGCTGTGTGTGTAAGAGGGGCTGTGTATGTAAGAGGGGGCTGTGTGTAAGAGGGGGCTGTGTGTAAAGGGGGGCTGTGTGTGTAAGGGGGGCTGTATATTTGTGTGTGGTGCAGTGTAGGGGGTTATAGTTTGTGTGAGGGGATAGGGGGGCAGATTAAAGTAATTTTTTTTAATTATTATTATTATAAATTTTTATTAAATGACTAAATAGGTATAGCTAATGTCCCCCCTCCCTTCTTACCTTTGCTAAGGGAGGGGGAGACATTGCTTTCTTTCCATTCCCTGGTGGTTCTAGTGGGGGAGTGAACTCTTACCTGCAGCTCAGGCTAGAGTTCACTCTCGCGAGCACGGAGCGTTGCCGTGGTAACGCTCCGTGCTCGCGAGAGGAGAACCCAGCAGAGCTGCAAGTAAGAGCTCCCCAGGGTTCTCTCTCTCCCTCCCTCAGTGATCAGTGATCTCCCCTCCGGTCCGTGATCGCAATCAGCAGGGCTTGTGCTTGGATAGCACCAGCCCTGCATGGGCCGGCATGGGAGAGCCTCGGGCAGCTATATTTTCTCGGGGGGGGGGGGGCATTGCCCTGTTGCCCCCCCCTGGATCTGCCAATGGTATCTACTCAGAAACCAGAGCCAGTTGTGACTGCACTTCTTCCATTAGCACTACTTAACCAAGTTCTGGTGTGCACACTCATGTTGCAACAGCTTCCACTGTTACTGAGGGAAGAAGCAGAACGAGAAAGTACTAGGACAGTCAGCAAGTCCACTAATGCTGTATTTGATTCTGCACAGTTGTGTAACCTACCACTAGTGCTACTAACATATTTAGGCAGTGCAGGGGCTGTTGGTAATCTACAGTGGCAGGTTTGAGAGGAACAATTCAAAATCTAGTGCAAAGGTGTTTGGTTCAGTTCTACACAATAGGCTAATGTTCAAATTAGAAAACATTGGTATAGGTGAAAATTCTTGTTCTTGGGTAGAACATGATATACAACAGAGACTTGTCATTAATGGTATATTTTGAACTGGGCAAACATGGTAAGTGGTGCCTCTCTGGAACCACTTCTATTCAACCTATTTATAAGTGATCTTGAAATAGGCTTTCAAAGTCATGTTAATATTCAGGCTTAACATGCATGTCTAAACGATATAATGGTAATAAGCTGGTTAATGGAGAAGATTTCTAGACCTGAAGGGTCAAGGTAGCATTACCCTTAGGAGGCCCTCAGGTCAGTCATCAAACCTCAGGCATATCAGGCTAAATATTTGTAACTGCATCTATTAGACTGTATAGACTATAAGGAACTAGAATAAAATGGAAGTAAAACAAAATACTTTGCTGGTGGGAAGAGTCGAGGAATAGAAACACAGGTTTACACCATGTAAATGTACACGGGTGGGGAGGGGGTTAGAGTGAATTAGCAGGTCATCCTATACCCCTCTGGAGCAGGACAGGATCTCGCCATGGTAAAGTTTTTGTGCTGGTCTTCAGATTCAGCATCAAACATGCAAGCACATAGCCCAGTAATTGCCGCCCGTCATCTTCTGAGATAGCACTATGTACATTCAGGGGACACTGTCTTGGTGTCAGTTTGCATATCTACAAGGCCTGTTGATGCAGCCTTCTCTGTTACCTATGAAACCCACTGCTAGCAACCTTTGGCAACCTTTTGCTAGGAACATTAAAAAGGAAAATTTAAATAAAAAATATATAACATGATACTCTACTAGTGGTGGGTTTCACAGGTCAGCGATGGATGGCGCTGAATGGCCTTAAAGGATCAGCTCGTAGGGTAGGAATGGTCTATCTGGAAGTCAATTTCAGCTTAGAGACTTGAAACAAAGCATCCAGGTTTTGTATAACAGGGATCATCTCTCACCTTTGTGTGAGGTTACACGTGGAGCACGCTATGTTCCTGAGACAGCGGAGAGCCTCCAGGGTGAGGACCAGGATCACTCCCACCTATATAGAGCGCGGGGAAATGGGGCATCATCTAAACTCTGTCGGTATCTTGCCTGTGCCAGGCTGGGAGATCGGCTGCCTCTCCCTAGGCCACACAAGTGGTGATGAAAAATATTGGAAGGACGGCTACTGGGGACCACGAGAAATGATCTCAGACTGGTCTGTCGATTTGGGTATCTAAATCTAGGCTGGTGCTGTCTGACCCAGAGTAAAGGCTAAGAGAGCAGTTTGCCATGGATTAATTGTAAGTATATGAGGAGCTCTCAAGAAATGTGTTGCGTCGCTATTGCAGTCGGTCCCCTTTTATTAGTTTTTGATTGGTGATTTAGCTAGTTGCAGTGGGTGGAAGTTAGTTACCTAGTTACATAGGCTGAAAAGAGACATTCGTCCACCATGTTCAGCCTTGTTCACATCTGTTTTTTGCTGTTGATCCAAAAAAAAGGCAATAAACCCAGTTTGAAGCATTTCCAATTTTACAACAAACTAGGAAGAAAATCCCTTTGAATTTACTTGGAAGTTTGGAAATGTATCGTTTAGTTATTTAGGGGTTAAAAGAAACATATTAAAAATGATTTTATCAAAGTAAAAAAAAAAAAACCTCAAAAACATTTTATTGTTGTTCAGTTGTAATTAAATTTTAATTTATCCCTGCATACAAACTGGTGTATCCAGCTATGGTCCAGTGGAGTTCATACAGATGTTATAGCACAATATCAGATACCCTGGAGTGTCTACTTTCACAAATTGAATAATTGGAACAGTCAATCTGTTACAATGCCCCAAAATGAAACCTAGGCTCATCAAATCCATTAATCAAATTTCTAACTGTGAAAATTGAAATGGTCAGGTGTCATATTTGGCACTGTGGCTTTACGGGATAGTGACAAAGGCATATATTGGGGGTATCGTTGTACTCAGAAGATGCAGCTGGACACAATATGGTGACCTTTTGTGACCTGTAACTACCAAAAATAAACTGAAATACTAGACATTATGTGCTCTGTAAAGCAGTACAAATTAATTTATTTTTAATTACGCTTCTTAAACTGCACTAATTATGCACACATTATAATTGCCAAAACTCTGAAAAAAATTTTTTTTTCATTTTTTTAATAGAGAATTTTTTATATATACATGTGACCTCAAATTAATTAAAACAGTCTTTGTCCTTAACAAAACGATATATAATATATCTTATATAAATGAAAAAGATGGAAATTGCGGTTGAACACACACATAACAAAAACTGCGTTGGTCCTTAAGTGAAAACAAACAAATAAATCTTGGTCCTTCAGTGGTTAAAAACAATAAACAGGTAAAAACAGGAACACAAAACTGTGCAGAGATTAGTGTACAAATAAAAAAATTGAAAAACTGTGTTTAGAGTAGAAACCAGCAATCTGAACCCCTGTGAAAACTGTCCATCGCTTGAAAACAGCTGAAAGGATCATTTTCACCGTTGTTCAGTTACATTAAAAAGTGCGCAAGGACAAATTAGCTCTCTTATCAGATGCCGCATTTTGTGCATGCACAATCCAATCAATCAATCAATCAGAGGCCATAAGGCTCAGAGAAAATAACAGCTCCAGAACAGAGCTTGTGACCTTTCTAAACACAAACCACTAAGGTAAGCCCAGAAACACACATGAAGGGGGGAAGTGACTGAGAAACCAAGAAAGGGAGATAACAGTTAAAGTTAGAAAATAAATTAGACACCAAAATAGAAGAAAATGAATAACAATAAGTACAGATGAGAAGTAATAGAAAAAAAGAAAAAGAAAATTATGTACAAGGTGCAAAGTTTAAAATGAAAATACAATTAAATATGAAAATATCTGTCAAAATGCACCCATACATTTTTTTTTTAAATTTAAATCAATACTTACCCTTCCAGTAGGAGCAGCAAAGAAACAGAAATAGAACCTTCAGATGCCTTATATTGTAGGAGATTGTTTCTGATTGGTTGATCTACATGTCCAATGTAATGATGTTTGGTGGACCTTTTCAGTTTTGTTTGAATATTCATTGTAGCTTTTCTTACTGCCATTGGGAAGTAGTAGCCAGTAAAGCATGATATAAGCCTCCTGTCTATAATAAAATAAATGATATAATAATGTGCAGAAAAAGGTTTAAAATGCCCCATTGGAGATAACCTAGCATATCTCTATTTACAAAGTGAATTCCATTATGGGCATCTTTTTAATATCTGAGTTGCTACAATATTCCAAATGGGTCATAGTTTGAACAAACCAATTTGTCAAAATTCTATGTTTAAAACCTGAAATGGATATGTCCCTAATCTGGCCATGTAACTTCTCAAAAAAAAAAAATACCTTATACACATGTAGGGCATTGCCAAATGCAAACTAGATCATATGACTGCAGTGATTAAAATGTAATGTTTATTTTTGTGTAAATAACACAAAAATATTAATGTTGGAAGAGACCCTCACATCTCTTTATTCAACAGCCTGATTCCCCAACTTTGCAAGCCCATTCCTTCAGTGAGCAAGCCTGATGCCCACCATCCCACCCGATGCTCATAATTACATTTATAGATTGTCTGCCACACCTACATTTTAGTTAGGTAAAAAAAACCTGCCTCTTATTAGTACACTCCTGCACTTTCTTAACCCATAAAACACCTTCACCTGCTCTTGATATTCCAGATTAAAATATCTCCCATTTTTATTTTTCACAGTTTAGCAATGATCTGTTTTCTCCTCCTCTTTATTTCCTCAGTCTCCCTCAGTATAAAAATCTCTCCTTACACTCACTTCACTCATCCCCCATCCACATTTACATATGCCCTTCTCTACTACACTCCCCCTTCTCTTATCTCATGCCTTACACTCATTTTTCTACTCTCTCACTCCAATCCACAATCGATCTCATCCTAGACCCCATGCATACAAAACCCATTCACACCTCCTGTCACTTTCTCTCCTCCTACTTCTAGCAGCTGGTGATGTCTATCCCAATCCAGGGGCCTTCACCTTCTCTACACACACTAAGACAACCAGAAACCCCAGAAACCTCATCACAATACCCTGCCCTTTACCCTCACTTACCAAAATTAATTGTGCACTCTGGAATGCCCGCTCCATCTGCAGTAATTTAAAATCAACAACCATACACGACTTTTTCATCTCAAACTCATTCACACTGCTTGCACTTACAGAGACCTGGCTGTCCCCCTCTGATAGCGCTACTCCTGCCTCTTTATATTTTGGTGGGCTACAATTCTCTCACACTCCCAGACTCAACTGTAAAGGAGGCGGCGTAGGCATCCTTCTCTACCCTCAACCAACCAATCATAACTCCCCTTTGCACTATCCTTTTCTTCTTTTGAAGTTCACACGGTCCGCCTATTTAAACCCACTCCTTTAAGAATTGCTATCATCTACCGCCCCCCGGTTATCCTAGACTATTCATTGAGCACTTTTCTTCCTGGCTTCCCCACTTCCTCTCATCTAGCACTCCTCCCCTTATACTTGGGGATTTCAATATCCCAATCAATAACCCCAATTGCACTGATGCCTCTCGTCTGCTCTCTGTAACCTCCTCCTTTGGCCTTACGCAATGGTCCAATTTAGCAACCCATACAGCAGGAAATACTCTTGATCTTGCCTTCACCAACCTCTGTACTGCCTCTAATCTCTCCAATATTCCTTTTCCTCTATCTGACCACCATCTGCTGACTTTTGACATTGGCATACCTAAGACCCAATTGACACCAACGTCTGAACATCACTCTCACAGAAACCTCCAATGTCTTGACCTAGAGCATTTCTTCACTAATCTCCAAACTCTCCTTTTACCTATCTCAAACCTCACCTGTCCTAGATCTGCATCCTCCTTCTACAATTCCACCCTCTCCTATCAACTAGACATCATGACACCTTGTACATTTAAACGTCGCAGGCCCCTACAACAACAACCCTGGCACACCAAGCTCACTCGATACCTCCAAAAATGCTCCAGAACTGCTGAACGCTGTTGGAGAAAGTCTCACTGTGCATCTGACTTTCTCCACTATAAATTTATGCTGAGCTCATACAGCTTGGCTCTTTCCTCTGCAAAAGTTAATTACTTCAATACCCTCATAACCACACTCTCCCACGAACCCAAACGACTATTTCACACATTAAACTCTCTTCTTCGCCCTGCTGTTCCTCCTCCACCTACTAACTTGACCGTCTCAGACTTTGCAACTCACTTCACTGACAAGATCTCTACAATCAGAGAAGAGATCTCTCATCTTTCTTCTTCCCCTTAGAATACTTCTCCTAACTTCAGTCCCTCTGGTGTTCTATGTTCATTCGCACACGCTACATTGGAAGAGGTTTCTGCTCTGCTCCAGTCCTCCCGCCCCACCACCTGCTCCCTAGATCCAATTCCCTCGCATCTCATCTGTACTCTGTCTTCTTCTCTTTCTCCACCTCTCACTAAAATTCTCAATCTTTCTCTCTCCTCTGGTATATTTCCATTGCCCTTCAAAAATGCAACTGTAACCCCAATTCTAAAGAGGCCCAATCTTGACTAACTCCCCATCCAACTATCGTTATATCTCGCTACTGCCTTTTGCATCCAAGATCCTTGAAAAAATTGTGTATGCGAGATTGACAGACTTCCTCGAGAACAATTCTCTGCTAGACCTGCTTCAGTCTGGTTTCCGCACTAAGCACTCTGTGGAAATGGCACTGACCAAAGTATCCAATGATCTACTTGCTGCAAAATCTCGTGGTCACTACTCTATCCTAATTCTCCTTAACCTGCCTGCGGCTTTTGACACTGTTGATCATCAACATCTTGAATGCGGCGGCAAGACTCATCTTCCTGTCCCCCCGCACCTCCCATACCTCACCCTTCTGTCAGTCCCTACATTGGCTTCCTATAAAATATAGAGCTCAATTTAAAATTCTGGTTCTTGCTTTCAAATCTCTACATAATGCTGCTCCCACCTATCTATCCTCCCTTATACACAAGTATGTCCCATCTAGGCCCTTACGATCTGCTGAAGACTTACGTCTATCTTCTGTCCGTACTCCCACCTCTGATGCTCGCCTTCAAGATTTCTTGAGGGCTGCACCGTTCCTGTGGAACTCGCTTCCCTCCTCCGTTAGATGCTCACCCAGTCTCCACTCCTTCAAAAATCGTTAAAAACCCACTTCTTCATAAAAGCGTATCAATTAAACTGTTAATAGCTCCTGACTGATTCTCTTCTGCAACTGTCACTAGTCTAATACTATCCTTACCTTTTTTTGCCATTTTACCCCACTCCCTCTAGCATGTAAGCTCATTGAGCAGGGCCCTCAACCCCTCTGTTCCTGTGTGTCCAACTTGTCTGGTTACAACTACATGTCTGTTCGTCCACCCATTGTAAAGCGCTGCGGAATTTGACGGCGCTCTATAAATATCATAATAATAATAATAATTAGTGATAGAATTGCAGCTTTAGCAATGACACAGTTATCCAAGTTAAATACCCTAGATATCTACTTTTTTGTGTCTGTTTGGTATTTGTTGACCACAATGCAAAGATATACAATCTCTACATATTAACTTTTGAAAATGTTATGATTTGAAAAAGTGGTGACCAACAAATTATAGTCCTAGCCCTAGGAGCAATAATCAAAAATCTATTTTGATGGGTTTTCATTTATTTATTTTTTCAAGATAAAGCTATGAACATTAAAAAAGAAAATTCAAATAAAAAATATATAACATGATACGTTCTCGCAGTGCCGGATTAATCTAGGGGCTAATGGAACTGAAGTTTCATTGATTTAAAAAAAACAACAAAAAACACCGTAGATAATCAAGGGAACAAAATGTATGTTGACTGGCTGTTAGTTAAAGTAAAGCTGACTTTGCAAATGCTCTTGCTGCTTTGGTCTCTCTTACAGTGTGGCATGTCCCCTTAATACAACACTAACTACATCCACCTTTTCCTATGACCCAAGCTGTATACCAGGTGCTTCTGGCTGTTAGTAAGAAGAGAAGGAGAGACTGCTTGACTGGCATGCAGCCTTGAATGCATTCACACCAGGCTGACCTTCCAATTCTTCGGGCAAACCCGCCCCCGTTCCATCACAGGACGCCGATGTTGATTGAGAGAGATTTGGTTGACAAACGAAAGCAGGAGATTAGCATAGTATATGTGTATTCTTACAAATGCATCCTGAGAATTTTCCTCAGGCACCACATCCACCAGCTATATGACTCTTGGGAGTTATGACTGTTTTAGTGTTTTCTGTTGAAAAGATTCAGTAACTAGGCCTATCATAATTTGCAGAACCAGGCCCAAGGGCTCTTAAACTGGGCCTGCATTCTCAGACAAGCAAAACTTAGAATGTGTGAAGGAATTAGATGAAATAGCTTACATGACAGCTTTAACAAGTCTAAAAGTGATTCTCTGCAATACTGGGTAGATCACATATGTTTTGCATTAATAATAAAAGCAGGTAGTTTTTCGAACTTTCCAATTTGAGGGGTATATTTGTATATGAATCCTGAACTGAAACCAAGTGTTAAATACATGGCATGTGATGATATAGGTAAGGACGTGGAAATCTTATGAGTAGAAATTTGCATAGAAGGAAACAGGGTATTTAACAAATAGTAGAGATATATTACAAACCCCCAAACATGATGGCAAAGAGCAACTGTTATCTCAAATGAATAAGGCTGCACAGCTGGGTAATTTGCTAATCATTGGATATTTTAATTATCCAGACAGTGACTTGACCAGTGTAACTAGTAGTACAGTTAAGGGAAACAGGTGTTTGAACCTGTTAAATGATTCTTTCATCTCTCAATTAGGAAAGGCACCATCTAGATTATATGCTAGTCTGGATCTTGCAAGAACTAATTATGTTGACTTATATTCAGTTTAGGGAGCACTAGGGATATAACGGCCGTAATGTGTTATAATTTGAAATCAATTAAAGACAAAAATTGATGGGCTTGATAAAAATGCTTACTTAAAAAAAAAATGGATAAGTGCATCTTTACAACAAATTTACTGTCAGGAATTATTCACTGGCAAAAGTACTGAGGAAAAATGGAAGGACTTTAATCAAATTCTACATAAGTACCATTTTGCAATACATATCATTTGGAAACAAATATATAAGAAGCAAATAAAAAGCAATGTAATTTAGTAAAAGGGTCAGTCAAGAAACATGACAAGAAAAGGTCATTCAAAATATTTAAATCAAATTGGTCTATAGCAATATTGTTGAATGGGTAAGGCAGTGGCTGAGTGACAGGCAACAAAGGGTTGTAGTTAATGGAATATATTCGAAGCTTGGACTTGTCACCAGTGGGGTACCTCAGGGATCTGTACTTGGACCCATTCTCTTTAATATTTTTATTAGTGATATTGCAGAAGGTCTTGATGGTAAGGTATGTCTTTTTGCTGATGATACCAAGATATGTAACAGGGTTGATGTTCCAGGAGGGATAAGCCAAATGACAAATGATTTAGGTAAACTAGAAAAATGGTCAGAATTGTGGCAACTGACATTTAATGTGGATAAGTGCAAGATAATGCATCTTGGACGTAAAAACCCAAGGGCAGAGTACAGAATATTTGATAGAGTCCTAACCTCAACATATGAGGAAAGGGATTTAGGGGTGATTATTTCTGATGACTTAAAGGTAGGCAGACAATGTAATAGAGCAGCATTAAATGCTAGCAGAATGCTTGGTTGTATAGGGAGAGGTATTAGCAGTAGAAAGAGGGAAGTGCTCATGCCATTGTACAGAATACTGGTGAGACCTCACTTGGAGTATTATACACAGTACTGGAGACCGTATCTTCAGAAGGATATTGATACCTTAGATAGGGTTCAGAGAAGGGCTACTAAACTGGTTCATGGATTGCGGGATAAAACTTACCAGGAAAGGTTAAAGGATCTTAACATGTATAGCTTGGAGGAAAGACGAGACAGGGGGGATATGATAGAAACATTTAAATATATAAAGGGAATCAACACAGTAAAGGAGGAGACTATATTTAAAAGAAGAAAAACTACCACAACAAGAGGACATAGTCTTAAATTAGAGGGACAAAGGTTTAAAAATAATATCAGGAAGTATTACTTTACTGAGAGGGTAGTGGATGCATGGAATAGCCTTCCAGCTGAAGTGGTAGAGGTTAACACAGTAAAGGAGTTTAAGCATGCGTGGGATAGGCATAAGGCTATCCTAACTATAAGATAAGGCCAGGGACTAATGAAAGTATTTAGAAAATTGGGCAGACTAGATGGGCCGAATAGTTCTTATCTGCCGTCACATTCTATGTTTCTATGTAATAGGGCTTTTAAAAGGGTAATTAAATAGGCTAAACTAGAAATGAAAAGCTCTGGGCTTGACTCCTGCAGGAACATGGGGGAACAGTATGCACTGATGCCTCTCGTCTGCTCTCTGTAACCTCCTCCTTTGGCCTTACGCAATGGTCCAATTTAGCAACCCATACAGCAGGAAATACTCTTGATCTTGCCTTCACCAACCTCTGTACTGCCTCTAATCTCTCCAATATTCCTTTTCCTCTATCTGACCACCATCTGCTGACTTTTGACATTGGCATACCTAAGACCCAATTGACACCACCGTCTGAACATCACTCTCACAGAAACCTCCAATGTCTTGACCTAGAGCATTTCTCCAGGAAAAAGTAGGCAAGGCAGTGTTCTTTCAGATTCAGTGGTGGGTGCATCACACCAGCCCAGATAGGGCTCTGTGGGAGATGAAATATTTCCTTCATCAGTCCAGCAGAGAGAGATAGCCACAATGCAAGTCCAGGGTTACCTGGCATTTAGATAGCTCTTCCACAGGGAGCACTTGCAGGAAGTGATTAAAGTTCAATTCCTACTGTGTCACTGAGAGCAGCGAGGGGAAGAGAGACAGACATCTCTGCACAGTGTGGAGGGAAAGTGAGGCTTCCAGGCAATTGAATGGGTCAGTGTGTGGATGGGTCAGTCTTCTTGTGTATGGATGGCTCACTCTGCGTGTTTATGGGTCGGTGTATGTATGGGACAGTGTGTGTGTGTTTGTGTATGGGGCGGTGTGTGTTTGTATGGACAGTCTGTGTATGGGACAATCTGTGTGTGTGTATGGGGTAGTCTGTGTGTATGGGGCAGTGTGTTTGTATAGGTACGTGTGTGTTTGTAAGAGTCAGTCTGTATGTATGGGTTAATATTTGTGCATGTAAGGGTCAGTATATGTTTGTATGGGTCAGTCTCTGTGTGTATGGGTCAGTACATGTTTGTATAAATAAGTCTTGTGTGTTTGTATGGGTCAATATATACTTATATGGGTCAGTGTATGTTATGGGTCAGTGTGTGTATTTGTTAGTTTGTGTCTGTATGGGTCTGTCTGTGTATGGGTCAGTGTGTGTGTGTGTGTGGGACAGTGTATGTTTGCATAGGTCAGGCTGTGTATGTATGGGTCAGTCTCGGTGTGTATGGAAGAGTCAGTCTGACTGTGTGTGGTTGGTTCAGTAGTAATCAACAGCAATGTTCTGACCTCTCATCTTGTGACCTCTGTTGCACCCGGTGGACCTGCAGCCCTCTGGACAACTAGGGATCAAAGTGCCCTTCCTTTCCTGCAAGGTAAGAAGAGGGAGGAGGAATATTTTTTTTAAAGAATTATTAAAATAGAAATAGTAAAGCTCCTTCCATTTCACACTACAGCACCTGTTGACACATAAACAAACCCCTTTACATACACACATAAACACTTTACACATAATCACTTCACCAAAAACATGCCCTTTAACACACCAGTCCATTCCAATTTTGTTCTTTGGTATCCCACTTATGGAGACACCAGAGACAAGACACCAGCAGACGCAGTGCAAGTGTGTCATTAAATTTGTGACTTGTTAGTGTTACAAGGTCTCAGGTGTGAATGGGGAGCAGGTGTGTTAAATTTGGTGTTATCACTCTCAGACTCTCATACTGGTCACTGGATGTTCAACATGGCACCTCATGGCAAAGAACTCTCTGAGGATCTGAAAAAAAGAATTGTTGCTCTACATAAAGATGGTCTAGGCTATAGGAAGATTGCCAAGACCCTGAAACTGAGCTGCAGTACAGTGGGAAAGACCATACAGCGATTTCACAGGACAGGTTCCACTCAGAACAGACCTCACCATGGTCAACCAAAGAAGTTGAATGCACATGCTCAGCGTCATATCCAGAGGTTGTCTTTGGGAAATAGACGTATGAGTGCTGCCGGCATTGCTGCAGAGGTTGAAGGGGTGGGGTGTTCAGCCTGTCAGTGCTCTAATCATACGCCACACACTGCATCAAATTGGTCTGCATGGCTGTCGTCCAAGAAGGAATTATCTTCTAAAGATGATAAACAAGGAAACCTGCAAACAATTTGCTGAAAACAAGCAGACTAAGGACATGGATTACTAGAACCATGTCCTGTGGTTCGATGAGACCAAGATAACCTTATTTGGTTCAGATGGTGTCAAGCGTGTGTTGTGGCAATCAGGTGCGGAGCACAAAGACAAGTGTGTCTTGCCTACAGTCAAGCATGGTGATGGGAGTGTCATGGTCTGGGCATGCATGATTGCTGCCGGCACTGGGGAGCTACAGTTCATTGAGGGAACCAAGAATGCCAACATGTACTGTAACATACTAAAGTAGAGCATTTTCTCCTCCCTGGGCCACAGGACAGTATTCCAACATCATAACGACATCCAAACACCTCCAAGATGACCACTGCCTTGCTAAAGAAGCTGAAGGAGGTAAAGGTGATGGACTGACCAAGCATGTCTTCAGACCTAAACTCTATTGCGCATCTGTGGGGCATCCTCAAACGGAAGGTGGTGGAGCGCAAGGTCTCTAACATACACCAGCTCCTTGATGTCGTCATGAAGGAGTGGAAGAGGACTCCAGTGGTAACCTGTGAAGCTCTGGTGAACTCCATGCCCATGAGGGTTAAGGCAGTGCTGGAAGATAATGGTGGTGTCAGGTTATACCTGCCGTGCTTTTCGCCGAAAGAACCCACTTCCAGGTTCACGGAGCTTCGCCCCGCCCCTTTTTCTGACGCGGTCCTTCCACGCTACATAGGAAGACCGCGCCAGATTCAAAGGGCTGGATTATTGCACAGGTGTCTGTAAAATTTACCAGCTGCTCTATTTTGATCCTCCGTGTACCGAATAACGCTCTGGGACGACTACCCTCCTTCTCCACTCCTTGACCTCGGCTTGCTAAACGGACTTCTACCCCTCTTCACAACCATTGGATTTAATTAAGCTCTTCAGTTCCAGAACTGCCTCTTAAGCTAAGTAATTGTTCCTACAATCAAGCTACTCTCTGTTACTAATAAGAGACTGTTTCTAAGGCTTAATTCTGTGTCATTCTCTCAAGTTACTCACTATTATAAATAAGGAACTGCTTCTAAGGCTTAATTCTACTTCCAACAATCAAATTATTCCTAGCTGCAATTCTGTCTTGCCTCATTGATAATTTTGCTTGCAGTTATTCTATCACAATTAAGCTGAACCTAACTCTGCATACATTCTCTGCACTATTCCTAAATTGGGACTGTTTGGCTTGTGCAAATCTTCAGTGGCTTATTTTTTCCTTGCAATTAACATCCTGCTTGAAGGTTTAAAGCTACAGTATCCTCTCCTCCACATCAGTAACAAAAGGAGGTAAAACTAATAGTTACTGGAATTAAAATTTCTGCAGTTGAGTTCCAAATAAAATAGTATTACAGAATAATCCAGCCTCTCAATGGAACCAGCAGATATTAACTCTCAAGTTTCTGCCCTGACAAATAGAGTGGATACAATTGCTCAGGGTTTACAGGAATTGCAGATTACAAACGAGAGAATATTAACCTATGTCAGAGACATGCAAGGTCATCTTCCTCATGCCGCTCTTCAATCGGCTAGCGATCCTGCTGTCTGCAATCCAGAAAAATGTTATGGAGATAGATCAAAGTACAGAGAGTTTTTGAATTCTTGCAAACTTCTAATAGCTTTAAGACCTAGATCTTATCTCACTGAAAGATCTAAAGTCTGTTCTGTGATCTCTTTTTTAAGAGGTGAACCTATGGCTTGGGCCCATTCCTTTTTAGAGAATGATGATC
Source organism: Pelobates cultripes (assembly GCA_933207985.1). Lineage (NCBI taxonomy): Eukaryota > Metazoa > Chordata > Amphibia > Anura > Pelobatidae > Pelobates > Pelobates cultripes. The sequence continues at coordinate 64,243,517 of OW240921.1, read as the reverse complement.
CCATATTAGATTCATTGGATGAGTTCTTTGAAGCTATGTCTTTATTATATGAAGATCCTTATAAACAAACTACTGCTGATTTAACCATCAGAACTCTACACCAAAAGAATAGACCTGTTGAAGATTATATTGCAGAATTTAAAAGATGGGCTACAGAAACCTAATGGAATGACATTACTTTACGCAATCAATTCCGTCTCGGATTATCAGAAGCTGTGAAAGATGAACTCTCTCGTACCGAACTCCCTCCTACCTTAAATGCATTGATTCAACTTTCCATTAGTATTGATAGACGTCTAAGAGAAAGAAGGGCTGAAAAAGTTCTTACTAATTCTACTTGGAGAAAACCATTCACTCCTCCAAAATTGCCTGAAAAAATTCCTCCTCAAACTGAACCTATGGAAGTAGGTATAAAAAGAAGTCCTCTTACTTCTGAAGAAAGAACAAGAAGGAGACAACTAAACCTATGTATGTATTGTGCCTCAAAAGAACATCTAATTCCCGAATGTCCTCTACTGAAACATTCAAAAGGTGGTAAGCATCATTCATCTACTTCTATATTGAACGTCCTACAAAAAAAAACAAAAAACATCTACTTATTTTTCTATAACTCTCATATTACAGTGGGACACAAAAATAATTATGACTGAGGCCATAATTGATTCCGGTGCTAATGGAGCCTTCCTTGATTTTTCCTTTGTTACAAAAAATAAAATTCCTTGTGTTCGAAAAACTAATTTTGTTCCAATCAGAGTTATTGATGGTTCATTTATATCCTCAGGACCCATAAAAGATGAGACAATTCCTCTAAGAATGATTACCAACAACGTTCATTCCGAATTCCTTACATTTGATGTTATTAAATCTCCACTTTATCCCATCATTCTAGGAATTAATTGGTTAAAAACCCATAATCCGTTAATTAAATGGTCCCCCTTCACCATTTCTTTCTCCTCTGATTTTTGTAAAAGAACATGCTTACAACATATTCCCATTCTCCAAATCACTAAAGAACCAGTTATACCTCCATTCTACTCAGATTTCGCAGATGTCTTTTGTAAAAAAGAAGCCAAAACACTTCCACCTCATCGGATATATGACTGCCCAATAGATCTCATACCCAGAGCTCCTGTTCCTTATGGCCATATTTATCCACTCTCTGAAAAAGAGTTAGAAACCTTAAAAGAATACCTCAATGAAAATTTACGCAAAGGGTTCATCAGACCCTCGACCTCCCCAGCTGCTTCTAGTATTTTCTTTGTGAGAAATAAAGACCAAACCATCCGACCCATTATAGATTACAGAGCCTTAAACAAAATAACGATTAAAAATCGTTATCCTCTTCCTCTAATAAATGAATTAATTGAAAGGTTGAGAACCGCAACTATATTCACTAAACTAGACCTTCGTGGCGCATATAACCTCATTAGAATAAAACAGGATGATGAATGGAAGACCACTTTCCGGACAAGATATGGTCTCTACGAATATCTTGTGATGCCTTTTGGGCTCTGTAATGCCCCCGCAACATTTCAACATTTTATAAATGATATCTTTAGAGATCTCTTGGATGTATGTGTTATTATCTATTTAGATGATATCTTAATATATTCTAACAATCTGGATGAACATAGGAAGCATGTAAGATGGGTTCTATCTAGATTGAGAACACACAAATTATACGCTAAACCCAAGAAATGCCTTTTTGAGGTTACTGAATTCTCTTTTTTAGGATATATTATTTCACCTCATTCCTCGAAGATGGATAATTCCAAAATTGAATGTATTATTAACTGGCCCGTCCCTACTAGTACAAAAGAGTTGCAACGATTTCTTGGATTTGCAAATTTCTATAGAAAATTTATTAGAAATTACTCAGATATATCGCATCCACTTAATCTCCTTAACAGTAGTAAGCGTCTTTTTAATTGGAATGAAAATGCACAAACAGCCTTCAACGAATTAAAAAGAAGATTTACAACTGCCCCCATTCTTCAACTGCCTAATCCAACATTCTTATATGTTCTTGAAGTAGATGCATCAGATACAGCTATCGGAGCAGTACTTTCTCAACAAAAAACACCTCAGGATCCGCTCCATCCAGTTGCTTTCTTTTCAAGATCCTTGAGCTCCGCTGAAAAAAAATTATCCTATTGGTGAAAAAGAATTGTTAAGTGTTAAAGCTGCCTTTGAAAATTGGCGTCATCTTCTTGAAGATACAAAACACCCTATAGTGGTTTATACTGATCATAAAAATCTTGAATATCTCTATACTAACAAAACCCTTTCAGCTAGACAAGTTAGATGGAACCTTTTTTTTAACCGATTTAACTTCCAATTAGTATACAGACCTGGAACTAGAAATAAAAAGGCTGACGCTCTTTCTAGAATTCCTCATAAAACTACTATTGATGATTACCCTCCTAACAAAACAATTGGAATCCTTTCCTCTCTTTATGATGACATAAAGAATTTGAATCAAAAAGACTTCCCAATACACCTATGTTAACAAAAACGGATGGCATATTTTATTTTAAAGATAGAATTTATATTCCTCCCATTTTTAGGAATAAATTACGTAAAATGGTTCATGATTCTCCCCTAGCTGGACATCCTGGGATCAAGAAAACTCTTGAATTAACTTCACGATATTATTGGTGGCCTCGCCAGGATAAAACTATTGAATTATATGTCAAGACCTGCCCTATCTGTCAAAGGTCCAAACCTGAACATAATCAACCTTTTGGATTACTACTTAACTTACCTATTCCAGAAAAACCTTGGCAATCCATTTCTATGGATTTTTTGGTAGATCTCCCACCTTCTCAACATTTCACCACTATCCTTGTCGTTGTGGACCGCTTCACAAAAATGTCCCATTTTATCTCTTTTAAAAAAAAATTGCCCTCCTCCGCAGAATTGTCCAAAGTCTTTATAGATAATATTGTAAAACTTCATGGACTTCCTGAAGAAATTATTTCTGATAGGGGGACACAATTTACCTCCAAATTCTGGAAAGAGATGTGTCTCTCCCTTCAAATTCAACGCAAACTCTCATCCGCCTATCATCCCCAAACTAATGGACAAACAGAGAGGGTTAATCAATGTTTGGAACAGTATCTGCGATGTTATTGTTCATACCTACAAGATGACTGGACCACATGGTTACCTATGGCTGAATTTTCTTACAACAATACTATTCACTCCAGTACGAAAATTACTCCTTTCTTCTCGAACTATGGGTTCCATCCGTCTTCATTTCCCATCCAAACTATTGCTTCATCCAATCCTACTGTTACATCTAAAAACGAATTTATGTCCTCCCTATTTCTCAAATTAAGGGAGAATCTTCAACTCGCCCTAAATAACCAGAAAAAGTTTTTTGACAATAAAAGAAGAATTCCCCCTCATTACAAAATAGGAGATCTTGTCTGGCTTTCTTCGAGGAATATTACCACAAACCGCCCTTCAAAGAAATTGAGCTCTCTTTTTCTTGGTCCCTTTCAAGTAATTACAGTCATTAATGATAACGTTGTTAAACTAAAACTTCCTCCAAGTTTCAAACTTCATCCAGTATTCCATGTCTCCTTGCTTAAACCACACATCCCTGATCCTTTCAATAGAGATGTAGTGACAACTCCTGAACCTGTCATTGTCCACGGTGAAGAGGAATATGAAATACATAAAATTTTGGATTCACGTGTCCACCGTGGCTCCCTACAATACCTTATTAGATGGAAAGGTTATGGAGTTGATGAAGACACTTGGGAAGATTCATCTAATGTACATGCTGCATTCCACAAGCACTATCCCTCCAAACCGAAATGAAGTGCACCCAGAGGATGCCCCATGGGAAGGGGGTACTGTCAGGTTATACCTGCCGTGCTTTTCGCCGAAAGAACCCACTTCCGGGTTCACGGAGCTTCGCCCCGCCCCTTTTTCTGTCGCGGTCCTTCCACGCTACATAGGAAGACCGCGCCAGATTCAAAGGGCTGGATTATTGCACAGGTGTCTGTAAAACTTACCAGCTGCTCTATTTTGATCCTCCGTGTACCGAATAACGCTCTGGGACGACTACCCTCCTTCTCCACTCCTTGACCTCGGCTTGCTAAACGGACTTCTACCCCTCTTCACAACCATTGGATTTAATTAAGCTCTTCAGTTCCAGAACTGCCTCTTAAGCTAAGTAATTGTTCCTACAATCAAGCTACTCTCTGTTACTAATAAGAGACTGTTTCTAAGGCTTAATTCTGTGTCATTCTCTCAAGTTACTCACTGTTATAAATAAGGAACTGCTTCTAAGGCTTAATTCTACTTCCAACAATCAAATTATTCCTAGCTGCAATTCTGTCTTGCCTCATTGATAATTTTGCTTGCAGTTATTCTATCACAATTAAGATGAACCTAACTCTGCATACATTCTCTGCACTATTCCTAAATTGGGACTGTTTGGCTTGTGCAAATCTTCAGTGGCTTATTTTTTCCTTGCAATTAACATCCTGCTTGAAGGTTTAAAGCTACAGTATCCTCTCCTCCACATCAGTAACAAAAGGAGGTAAAACTAATAGTTACTGGAATTAAAATTTCTGCAGTTGAGTTCCAAATAAAATAGTATTACAGGTGGCCACACAAAATATCGTCACTTTGGGCCCAATTTGGACATTTTCACTCACTATTGTTGTCTACGGTTTAGACATCAATGGCTGTGTGTTGAGTTATTTTGAGGGGACATCAAATTTTCACTGTTATACAGGCTGTACACTTACTACTTTACATTGTAGCAGTGTCATTTCTTCAGTGTTGTCACATGAAAAGATATAATGAAATATTTACAAAAATGTGAGGGGTGTACTCACTTTTGTGAGATACTGTATATATACACACTTATCCTTAATAAAAAGTGGCAAGGTATAAATAGTGAAAAGATGCCACTCAAACAGGATGAGAAGATAACAAAATATAGTGCAATATGTTTAAACACTCCAGATTTTAAACATATCACACTATATTTTGTTATCTTTTTATCTTGTTTTAGTGGCATCTCTTCACTATTGATACTCTTTCCCTTTTTTGTTAAGGGTGTGTATATACACACACACACACACACATATACACACACACACACACACACACACACACTTTTAGCATCCACTGGGTTTGGTTCCTTTTAGTTCACTATGATTTGTTGCACATTCTAAAGAGTGTTTATGGTGAATATTCTTGAAAGTTCCTTAAGTAATGCGCCATCGTTCGTTGACCTTCCACAGACTCCTACCATCTTCATTATTGCAATTCAAGCATCCCTGCAGAATGACCGTTTCAAGAAATAAGTGTTGTTCCTTAAATCTGATACAGAACATTCTGCAATATAAAAAAGTAGTCCTTGTTTAATGTGTTTGAGTTGTCTCAACACTAATTTTAAAGCAGGGAATTAGACAGAGAAAAGTAAATAAAATGAGACAAAGGTACAATTTATGGAAAGTCTATAGTGGTGTCAATTTTAATTCACAGTAATATAAATTGATATAGAACAAAATTTGGAACACCTCTCACTGCTCGTGCAGAATATAAAATATCTTTATATTTCATTATAAGTAGTTCTGCCTAAAGAAAAAAGTTGTTCATATACTTTACACATTTTGTACTACTGTACTACATATGTAAAGTTTTCACTTGCTATAATTACTGTAACAAGAAAAAAAATTGCTAATGTATCACAATCTGCATTTAAAAAGTAAAGCTCAAATATAAGCATTTCCATTTCATGAAATCACAACAAATAACTATTATACTGTTACAGATTGGTTACCATGACAACTGAAACATTCATGCAAACAAAGGAAAAAAAAAACAGAAATATTTGTATTAAATTTTGTTTTTTAATTCTATTGAAAACACATTTATAAAGGCAACATTTAAATAATAATTATGTTTTAACATCGTTACACAAAAAACAAACCCTGTATTTTTTTAAATGAAAGCTTAATGTATTTCTATATAGACTGTTTTTATGCACTTGAACAAGCCTGTAAGGGGTGAAACACGTGCTGCTTTATTTTTATTTGTAGCTTCCTTGTGTTTATTTTTTTGAAAGCTTTTGTTTTTATTAAATATTTACCCTTTTATACCTGCCAGAAGAAAACATTGTTATTGCAAAACTTGCTGCTGCATATCAGGTTTAAAGCTCAGCTCGGTGAGCAGTATAATCACCTTAAGCCACCTACAATCTGAGCAAAGTATAAGGCTCTACGAGTATACTTAACTGTTTGTATTGTAAGTGTACAGCACTCTTTCAGTGTTTCTTTCTCTGGCTCTGCTTCTTCTATCCAACTCCTCTCTGTTGGTGTACTCCAAGGTTCAGTCCTTGGTCCCCTACTGTTCTCCATCTATACTGCCTCCCTTGGTAAACTCATTAGCTCCTTTTTGCTTCCAATATAATTTCTATGCAGATGACACGCAAATCTACCTGTCCTCTCCTGATCTCTCACTGTCCCTCTTGACTAGTGTCTCTGACTGCCTCTCTGCTATTTCTAACTGGATGGCTGCCCACTTCTTTAAACTCAACTTGACCAAAACTGAAATTCTGGTCTTTCCTCCCTCAAGTGTTTCTACTCCTGTGTCTGTCTCCCTTCAAGTCAACGGTGCTACCATCAGCTCCACCATGCAGGCTCGCTGCCTAGGTGACTGCGCCCTCTCCTTCATGCCTCATGTTCAGTCAATCGCCAAATCCTGCCGCTTCCATCTCAAAAACATTGCGCGCATCTGACCCTACGTAACGCCAGATGCGACTAAGGTGTTGGTCCATTCCACTGTCCTTTCTCGCTTTGACTACTGTAATCTGCTTCTCAGTGGTCTTCTGTGCTCCCAACTTGCGCCGTTACAGTCCATAATGAATGCAGCGGAGAGGCTCATCTTCCTGTCCGCCCACGCCTCCAACGCCTCACCCTTCTGTTAGTCCCTACATTGGCTTCCTGTAAGATATAGGGCTCAATTTAAAACTCTGCTTCTTGCTTTCAAATCTCTACATAATGCTGCTCCCACCTATCTATCCTCCCTAAAACACAAGTATGTCCTGTCTAGGCCCTTACGCTCTGCTGAAGACTTACGTCTATCTTCTGTCCGTACTCCCACCTCTGATGCTCGCCTTCAAGACTTCGAGGGCTGCACCGTTCCTGTGGAAGTCACTTGCCTCCTCTGTTAGATGCTCACCCAGTCTCCACTCCTTAAAAAAATCATTAAAAACCCACTTCTTCATAAAAGCGTATCAATTAAACTGTTAATAGCTCCCGACTGATTCCTCCCTTGCAACTGTCATTAGTCTAATACTATCCTTACCTTTTGTGTCACTTTACCCCACTCCCTTTAGCATGTAAGCTCATTGAGCAGGGCCCTCAACCCCGCTGTTCCTGTGTGTCCAACTTGTCTGGTTACAACTACATGTTTGTTCGTCCACCAACGGTAAAGCGCTGCAGAATTTGTTGGCCCTATATATATATATTAAAATAATAATACAGATGGTATTTCAATATCAGATTTTTTTTCTGCTTATTACATATTTACCATCACTACGTGTGTATGAACAAGCTGCATTTCTACCAGTGTTTCCCGGGTCGGTAATATACTGCCAATGTCATTATCACTAGAGCTAGGTCATGCGCACAATTGCAAGTAAGTGAGATACTGTACATTATTTTAAAAAGTCCACTTTTTAAATTTTATTTATTCTTTATTTTTGTTCGTGCATTGATGAGACAGATAACATTTAGTCTAGCAATGCCCCAACAGCTGTTTCCAGAGTTTTCAGAGACAGAGAATTACAATTGCATGGCATGAGTAACTGTGCACATTTTGAAGTAAAAGATGAGAAACCGTAGTATGTTGTAAGTCATTGCGTGTGCATGAATGGTTATGTGGCTTGACAACTGACTGTGCTGTGGAAGGTGTATTACGATTGACCGACGCTTCCCAATTCTAGCGTGGGATAGAACAGGCTGATGGTAAGTGTTGGGAATCATGCTCATATTGAACAAGTGGTAGTATTATGCTTAACTGGCTAGTGTAAGTACCAACTGGCGCCAGTCGCTGTAGGCTAAAGAGAAATACTGCCCCCATGACAACAGAGTAACGTTGTTACTTGGGATGCATGAATAAGCTTAGTAGTGCTGTCTGATAGATTAGTGAATGACCTAACTCAGATGACATGTGACGGCACTTACTGCATATGTGACTGACCAGATAGGTAAGATAGGACCAACATTGATTGTGTGTAAGTTCTTACCAGCGTGCAATGCTGTGGCGCAGTGTAACCACCAAGGGACAGCAGGGTACTGGGCTAGCTAGGTTTTGGTGTACTTGCAGACTCAGAGGATATAAGTATTGACAGTGAGAAATTGCAGAATTAAACTATTAAAAATTAAACTGTAAAACACAAAAATAACCATAGAATGAAAAAGAATATACAGTAGTCTGCTGTAATCTTGGGCTTAGGTGGCAAGCGGCAGCTTGGTCGCTCCTGTATCCGCGCTGGATCAGCCGGTATCTTGACTGGGGCCAGATCCTGTGTAGTTCACGCTGAGTGTTGAAGTGCCTGAGTGTTGGTCAACAAGAATTGTGTCCGTTCCTGTGAGTCTGCTGGGACCAACCCCAGGCAGAGAGCAGAGCTTGTGCCTTATGTCTAGCATTCTCACAAGTATGGGCTGTGTCAGAGTCCCGGTAAAGTCCCTACATACCCGCCAGTGCGGTTCATGGACGGTGGAGGGTGAAACCTCCGATGGTGTAGACAGCGCTCCTGTGAGTGAACTGAGATGTCTCCCAGCTTGAGTGGCAAGCTTTCTCCCTCTGGAGTTATTCGGTGGTTAGGGGTAACTGAGAGATTGTGCTGTCAGCTATGGGATCGTTGCCAGCGTGCGCCATTCAGGTTGACACAACCGCTGCTTAAGTAATGCAGCCTCCACGCTCCATCTTGTGATTGACGCGGTGGCCATCTTGGTTTTTCCATGCGGGCCCTTTGCTGCCCAGATACCGTAAGTGAGCATTGCTTCCCTGGTGGGGGCCGGAATAACCCTCACCGGCCCACGGGGGGAGAACGGGGCCCTGGATAGGCGTAAGAGAGGTCCCGCCGGACTAAGCATGGGAGATCGGCCGTTTCTCCCACCAGAGCCTCACTGCAGGCCACAGACTCCGCAGCCCATCCGTTGGTGCCGCTGGCAGGATGGGAGCCGACATTAGCTCAGGAGTCCGCTGCTTGTATTTCCCTTGTTAACCGACAGCTGCTTGAGGTTGTTTCAGGCGAGAGGGGGTAAGTTTAGGCTGGTTATTGGAGATTTGCTGTGGAGCCGAAGTGCTCCACGTCCATCCAGCTTGGCGGCCAGGCCTGTGGCAAACTTTAAAAGAGCTGTGCATTAAAAAATTCCAGCAAGCCTCAAAAAACTGAAGCAACATTGTAAAGAAGAAAGGGCCAGAATTCCAACACAATGATGTGAGAGACTGATAAAGTCATGCAGAAAATGATTATGTCAAGTGATTGCTGCTAAAGGTGGTTCTACAATCTATTGAATCATAAGGTGTACTTAGTTTTTCAAACACGGCTTTTCCATTTTGCTTTTATTTTTTTTTAAATAAATTATGACACAGTGTAAAATGTTGTTAATCTGAGGTTGTATTTACCTACATTTAAGACCTGCTAAGGAACACATGATTGTTATGTTGTGATATGTAAAACCACTGACTTTAAACAGGTTGTACTTTCTTTTTCCCATGACTGTAATGATAAGAGCTACAATCAAATTTTGACACAACCTACATTACAAAAATACTTTTTCATATCTAACCTAGTGGGTCTGCCTGATTGTGTTTGCTGCCTGTTTGCATCTATTGCTGTATTATTTACTTTTGTTCTATATTATAGGTGATACTTGAAAAATTAGAATATCGTGCAACAGTTCATTTTTCAGTAATGCAACATAAAAGGGGAAACTAATATTAGAGATAGACGCATTACAGGCAAAGCAAGATAGTTCAAGCCATGATTTCTCATAAGTGCGATGATTATGGCTTACAGCTCATGGAAACCCCAAATCCACAATCTCAGTAAATTTGAATATTGTGAAGAGGTGCAATATTCTAGGCTCACAGTGTCCCATTTTAATCAGCTAAGTAAGCCATAACACCTGCAAATGGTTTCTCAGCCTTTAAATGGTCTCTCAGTCTGGTTCAGTAGGAATCACAATCATGGGGAAGAATGCTGACCTGACAGTTGTGCAGAAAACCATCATTGACACCCTCCATAAGGAGGGAAAGCCTCAAAGGTAATTGCGAAGGAAGTTGGATGTTCCCAAAGTGCTGTATTAAAGCACATTATTAGAAAGTTATGTGGAAGGGAAAAGTGTGGAAGAAAAAAGTGCACAAGCAGCAGGGATGACCGCAGCCTGGAGAGGATTGTCAGGAAAAGGCCAATCAAAAGTGTTGGGGACTTTCAGAAGGAGTGGACTGAGGCTGGAGTCAGTGCATCAAGAGCCACCACACACAGACGGGTCCTGGACATAGGCTTCAGATGTCGTACTCCTCCTGAACAACAAACAATGTCAGAAGCATTTTACCTGGGCTAAAGAAAAACAGACCTGGTCTGTTGCTCAGTGGTCCAAGGTCCTCTTTTCTGATGAGAGCAACTTTTGAGTCTGGAGGAAAACCCAGAGTCTGGAGGAAGAATGGAGAGGCACACACTGCAAGATGCTTGAAGTCCAGTGTGAAATTTCCACAGTCTGTGTTGATTTGGGGAGCCATGTCATCTGCTGGTGTTGGTCTACTGTGCTTCAATAAGTCCAGGGTCAACGCAGCCGTCTACCAGGAGATTTTGGAGCACTTTATGCTTCCTTCCACAGACAAGCTTTATGGGGATGCTGACTTCATTTTCCAGCAGGACATGGCACCTGCCCACACTGCCAAAAGCACCAAAGCCTGGTTAAATGACCATGGGATTACTGTGCTTGATTGGCCAGCAAACTCGCCTGACCTGAACATCTATGGGGCATTGCCAAGAGAAAGATGAAAAACATGAGACGGAACAATGCAGAAGAGCTGAAGGCCGCTATTGAAGCATCCTTGTTTTCATTGTTTTATTGATTGCATGTAATATTCTAATTTACTGAGATTGTGGATTTGGGGTTTTCATGAGCTGTAAGCCATAATCATCGCACTTATGACAAATCACGGCTTCAACTATCTTGCTTTGCATATAATGCGTCTATCTCATTGTGATCCTTGTCTGCAGGTAGCACGGTCCTCTAGGGTAAACAACAGGCACAGTCCTTTTATTTTCATATAATCCAGGTACTTTATTTGTAAGTCTACACAGGAGACAGCAGCAAATGAAAACATAAATATAATACAAATCCCTATAAACAAAAACCTAGCTCATCTGAGCACTTACTAACATCAGGTTCCATATCTCTCAGGGGTTAAACTAGAACGGAACAATATTGGTTTCACCAACCTAGTGTCTTTGTCAGCTCTCTGCACTCCAGTGCTTAGTCAGCCTGTTGCTTTCCTTTCTACACTCCCAGTGCTCCAAGCCAGCCTTGACTGCTTTCCTTTTGCACTCCCAGTGCTCAGTCTCCTTGACTCACTCACTGGCGAGAACAGCCTCTCTCCTACCTGCTTCCAGGGAGGAAGCCAGCAATCATTCCTTTACCTGCCTAGCAGGGAGGGGTTTATTCCTACTGCTGCAGCTGATTATCTGCAGCTGAGCAGTGGGTTGGAGACAGATCAAAACTCAGGCCTGGAACTTATTTCTCCCAGTTGTATGCAAACTGCAGAGTGGAGCATTGGCCCACCCTGCTCTCCAAATGCTCCACCCCAGGGGCTCATAACTAAACTTTGGTTTGTGTTGCCTACAACACATACTACACATACTCCCCCTGGGGTTAAATGTTATAGGCCTATCTGCCTTCACTTTATCACACTCATATATTAGTTTCCCCTTTTATGTTGCATTACTGAAATAAATGAACTTTCGCACAATATTCACATTTTTCGAGTATCACCTGTATAATGAATTGTTTAAAGCACCAACTCCATTAGAGGAATTTAAGAAAAGATAATATACATTATTCCTTATAAATTCTTTATTTTTCAAGTTTAGGTGAGGTATAGGGTACAGAATAAAGGTAGGGATAGGGTAGTAGTGATATCCAATACTTTGCAGTTTCATTACGTTTCATTGGTATCATTATGGTTTATTGCGAGACCTCATGTCAGTATTCTGGGTTGAGTGGTTCGGTTTTTGTACGTCTCAGGTAGAGGATATCACTTGGACATGGGTCTTATCGTCCTTGCCTTTGGGTGCGTGTTTGTTTACTCTAGTTTTATGTTCATCAGGTTTGTATCTCCTTCTGTGTTATGTGGGTCTGGGGTGTGGTCTGGTGAGTTTGTTTTGTGTGTAAGTGTGGTCAGTGGGGGAGTTTTGGTGGTCTCAACCCATGGGTGGTCACCTTGTTTGAGCAGTTGTTGTGGGTCCTTTCCGGTGTGGTGGAGTTTGATTCTTCTTCGATTACCTAAGGTTGTTTTCTTATCTGTATCTCTGGTGCTGGTGATCGTGTTATATGAAGTATGGTGTTTTATCTTTTTGTTGGGTGGATTCTCTAGTCTTATGATTGTGCCTTCACTTGTGAGGTTGGTGTGGGGGGAGGGGGTCTGTGTAGGATTCAGGCAGGGCCGGACTGGGAAAAAAATTAGGCCCGGGCATTTTTCAATCAGAGCGGCCCCCTAAGAAAGGGGCGGGGCCAGAGAGTGTGTGTTTTGTCATCACTAATGACAACACGCCCCCTCTCAAAGTGAGCATGTTGGTTCAATGCCCAGAGCCCTGCTGAAGAGCTCTGACATTAGAAAAAGACCCTGAATTTGTTCTGCGCAGCGCAAGCAAATTTAATAACATGCTTGTGCTGTGTTTGCTTTTAAATTGTCTCTGGTGTTTCCACAAGTGGGATAAAGTGCATGGTGCATATGTTTGGAGCCTGCTTGTGGGATTGCATGTGTGTAGAGAGTGGTGTGGTATTGTATAAATAGGTCAATTTAATTTGTGTTTGTGGTGTAATATGTGTGGCTAGGGGCTGTAGAGAGTGTGTGTATAGGGGGCATAGTTTTATAGGGGATGCAGCGAGTGTGTGCATATGGGCTGAAGTGTGTGTGTATAGGTGACGTAGTGTGTGTAGGGGTTGCAGAGAGGGTGTGTTTAGAGAATGTTGTATGTGTTTGCTGACAAGGAATGTAGTGTGTGTGTGTAGGAGATCTACTGTGTAAAGGACCCAGTGTGTGTGTGTAGAGGATTAAGAGTGCATATAGGGTAAGGGATCTAATGTGTATCTGGAGCGTGTGTAGTGGTGCAGGGTGAGGGGTGCTGTAGTGTGTGTGTGTGTGTGTATGTATGTGTGTATATATATATATATATATATATTTTGACTTATTGTATGTGTGAGGGGCGCAGTGTGTGTATGTAAGAGGGGTGCTGTGTGTGAGGGTGTTTTTATCTGCTGTCACATTCTAGGTTTCTAATTTTCTTTGTCTGTTAACTCACTGAGGGTTATTTTATATATATATGTGTGTGCTGTATATGTGTGGGAGTGTGCTGTGTGTGTGAGTGAGGGTGCTGTGTGTGTCTGGGTGCTGTGTGTGTCTGGGGGGCTGCTGTGTGTCTGGGGGTGCTGTGTGCGTCTGTCTGGGTGCTGTGTCTGGGTGTGTGTGCTGGGGGGTGCTGTGTCTGGGTGCAGTGTGTGTCTGGGGGGTGCTGTGTCTGGGTGCAGTGTGTCTGGGGGTGCTGGGGGTGTGTGTCTGAGGGTGCTGTGTGTGTCTGGGTGCTGTGCTGTGTGTGTCTGGGTGCTGTGCTGTGTCTGTCTGGGGGTGTGCTGTGTGTGTCTGGGGGCTGCTGTGTTTGGGTGCTGTGTGTGTTCTGGGGGGTGCTGTGTGTGGGGTGCTGTGTGTGTCTGGGTGCTGTGTCTGGGTGTGCTGTGTCTGGGGTGGTGTGTCTGGGGTGGTGTGTCTGGGGGTGTTGTGTCTGGGGGTGTTTTGTCTGGGGGTGCTGTGTCTGTGTGTGTCTGGGGGTGCTGTGTCTGGGTGCAGTGTGTGTCTGGGGGTGCAGTGTGTCTGGGGGTGCTGTGTCATGTGTCTGGGGGGTGCAGTGTGTGTCTGGGGGTGCCGGTGTCTGGGCAGTGTGTGTCTGGGGGTGCTGTGTCTGCGCTGTGTGTGTCTGGGGGTTGTGTCTGCGCTGTGTCTGCGTGTCTGGGTGCTGTGTCTGGGTGCTGTGTGTCTGGGGGTGCTGTGTCTGGGTGCAGTGTGTGTCTGGGGGTGCTGTGTCTGTCTGGGGGGCGCTGTGTCTGGGTGCTAAAATTGGGGGTGCTGTGTCTGGGGTGCGTGTGTGTCTGGGGGTGCTGTGTCTGGCTGCAGTGTGTCTGGGGGTGCTGTGTCTGGGTGCGCTGTGTGTCTGGGTGGTGCTGTGTCTGGGTGGGTGCTGTGTCTGTCTGGGGGGCGCTGTGTCTGGGTGCTGTGTGTGGGTGCAGTGTGTGTCTGGGGGGTGCTGTGTCTGGGTGCTGTGTGTGTCTGGGGGGTGCTGTGTCTGGGTGCTGTGTGTGTCTGGGTGCTGTGTGTGTCTGGGGGGTTCTGTGTATGGGGGTGCTGTGTATGGGGGTGCTGTGTGTGTGAATGTATTTTTTTATTTAAATTTAAATATTTTTTTTACTAATAAAAAAAAAAAAAAATTATATCCCCCCCCTCCCTTCTTACCTTTATCCTGGGAGGGGGAGGGAGGGAGAAGATCAGTTCTCCCTGGGGGGTTGGGAGCCATGCTGCCTTCCCTGGTGGTCCAGTGGTGAGAGTGAACTTTAACCTGCGGGTTAGAGTTCACTCTCGCGAGATCTGAGCGTTGCCGCGGCAACGCTCAGAATCCCGCGAGAGGACCGGCGGAGCTGCTTGTTGGAGCTCCGCCGGGTCCTCCCTCCCTCCCTCACCATCCGGCGCGGCCGCATCTCCCTGTCTGTGGGCCGGTGAGGGAGATCTTTGATCTCCCCACCGGCCCACGGAGGCACTATGCAGGGCCGGCGCTCGTATAGCGCTGGCCCTGCAGGGGCCGGCCGGGGAGATCCCCTGCCGGCCTCGGCCCCACGGCCATCGCGGCCCACCGGGCATTTGCCCGGTGTGCCCGATGGCCAGTCCGGGCCTGGATTCAGGGAATTGGGGAGAAGCGTCTGGGGTCCCAGTGTGCTATCGGTAGGGGATCTTTTTTGTGGGGGGGGGAATCGCGTCTCGTTCCCGGGTCCTCCGTTTATAGTGCCGGTAGGTGGTGTAGGACCCATGAGTAGGGCTGACAGTTTGTCCATTTCCATAGTTTCTTGTGTTTTGTTGATCATAGTGGTTAGTTGGGGTGTGTTCTGGTTGCCCCATTGTTCTGCTATGGTCCGTCTGGTGGCCAGCGCTAGTCTGGCCACCAGTTTATTCTGTGCTTTGGTGAAGGGGTATGGGGTCTGGAAAGCAGCCATATCCAGGGATCTCTTGGTATGTCTGTTTCTAATATGTTGGATGCGAGCGCGACCACCCTTTCCCATATTTGTAAGACCTGGGGACACTCCCACCAGAGGTGGATGTAGGTGCCCTTTTGTGAGCAGCCTTTCCAGCATGTGTCCGTGGTGGCATAGCCCATTTGCTTTAGTCTAAGTGGCATGAGGTACTGTAAGGAAACCAAGTACATTTAAACCTTAATCGGTAGTTTCCTCCCGAACAGCCAGAGCCCAGTGAATATAGCCCTCCGTCCGGTAGTTATGGTAGACGAATTCCCAATTGTAAATCCAATAGTGTTCCTGGATAATTCCCACAGTAAAACACACGAACTCCCAAACAGCATACGTAGTCAGAAACATAGAAACATAGAAACATAGAAACATAGAATGTGACGGCAGATAAGAACCATTCGGCCCATCTAGTCTGCCCAATTTTCTAAATACTTTCATTAGTCCCTAGCCTTATCTTATAGTTAGGATAGCCTTATGCCTAACCCATGCATGCTTAAACTCCTTTACTGTGTTAACCTCTACCACTTCAGCTGGAAGGCTATTCCATGCATCCACTACCCTCTCAGTAAAGTAATACTTCCTGATATTATTTTTAAACCTTTGTCCCTCTAATTTAAGACTATGTCCTCTTGTTGTGGTAGTTTTTCTTCTTTTAAATATAGTCTCCTCCTTTACTGTGTTGATTCCCTTTATATATTTAAATGTTTCTATCATATCCCCCCTGTCTCGTCTTTCCTCCAAGCTATACATGTTAAGATCCTTTAACCTTTCCTGGTAAGTTTTATCCCGCAATCCATGAACCAGTTTAGTAGCCCTTCTCTGAACCCTCTCTAAGGTATCAATATCCTTCTGAAGATACGGTCTCCAGTACTGTGTACAATACTCCAAGTGAGGTCTCACCAGTGTTCTGTACAATGGCATGAGCACTTCCCTCTTTCTACTGCTAATACCTCTCCCTATACAACCAAGCATTCTGCTAGCATTTCCTGCTGCTCTATTACATTGTCTGCCTACCTTTAAGTCATCAGAAATAATCACCCCTAAATCCCTTTCCTCATATGTTGAGGTTAGAACTCTATCAAATATTCTGTACTCTGCCCTTGGGTTTTTACGTCCAAGATGCATTATCTTGCACTTATCCACATTAAATGTCAGTTGCCACAATTAATCTTTGTAAAGGGTACAAAGATGAACTGAAGGTTTAATGACAGGCATGCTCTTTTTATGGAATTCAGCCCATGCAAGGGAGCCTCCCATGTAATTAGCCATACATCCAATCCTAACAATATACATACTGTACATCTCCTCCCCTCAGATAACCATTAAACACAATTAAAACATAACAGAAATTCCCCAAAGTTTGGATGTACCCCAAGGACTTGTGTCCCCAGATAGCTATTGTCTGGGAGACCAACATATTAAAAACTCAGTCCATTCGGTTCAGCCGTTCGGGAGATATAGGACTTAGAAGTCTAAGAAGTCGGTCTTAGATCGCATGAAAAACCTCCTGAATGGCCGGCCATCCAGCTACCATCCTTGGTTCGCTTGATTCCCCATCTGTTGGTAAGTCTTTCTACCGAACACCCGGTCGTTCGGTAGTTTGGAAGGGCTTTTACAGAAGGTCTGGAGGCTTCAGCGGTGTTCGCCTGTTTGAGTGTCCGTTTTCAGTTCCAGACATTCAATGGCAAACACCGCTGTTCGGGAGCTAAAATGGCCGCGAACACGAGGAAGTCCCGAAATGGTGGCGAGACCTGCCGTTCGTGCAAAACTTCTGCCGAACGTAATCCAGCCAGCAAGGGGGTACAGTCTGTATAAAGGGGTAACAGGGTGGTCTGCATTCGGTAGTTTTACCTACCGAATGCCATAGGGAAACATTGCTATTAACAAACAAATACAAGGAGTGCATATACAGTATAAAAGGGGCATTTCTTCACAGGTACCATCTGAGTAGGGTTTTGTAAGCTTGCTCTTTATGGTTTACACATATGGTGAGCGAAGCCGTGGCTTCCCATATGTCTGCCCAGTCTGAGTGGTCTGCGGGAGGGGGGGGGGCAACATCTCTTTCCCATGCCTTAGTATAGAAGAGAGCGTCCTCTGGGGAGTTTGAGTTCAAGAGTAAGTATATGTTTGAGATTTGCCCTTTCTTTATGGGTGCACGGAGGCATGTTTTTTCAAATTGAGTTGGTCTGGTAGTGGTAGCTGCTCTATTGTGTGGTTCGTTGAGAAAGCTGCGAATCTGTATGTAGTGAAAGTGGTCGAATGTGGTCAGGGGTGTCCGTTTGGGGAGGTCTTGGAATGGGCGAAGTTATTGGCCTTTGAAAAAGTGGAGGAATCAGAATAATCCATTGTCTTCAAACCGTGAGAAGTCTTTGGGTGTTAGGCCTGGGGGAAATTGCTTATTTCTCAGAATAGGTGTGAGGGGCGATGGTGTATTCGTTATGGGGTGTTTTGATGTGATATCGTCCTATATGAGAAAAGATGTTGTTAATGTAGAGGTGGTCTGTGGGGTGGGTGGTCTGTCTTTCTTGGGTAGCCAAAAAAGTAGTGATGGGTGGTCTTGTCCCAGGAGGTCGTGCTCCAGGTCTACCCAGAGTTTGAGTCCCAGTGGTGCGTGTAGGTGTTGTATTTGGGCCAGTTGGGCCGCTTGGTAGTAGTGATAGAAATTCGGGAGACCCAGGCCTCCTGTTTTTGTGGTTTTGTACATTGTGGATCTTTTAATACGTGGTCTCCTGTTTGACCATATGAATCTGTCTATGTGTATTTGGAACGTTTTAAAGTCGTGTTTGGAAATGGGTATTGGTAGCGTTTGAAAGAGATAGAGAAATCGGGGGAGGAGATTCATTTTTACTGAAGCTATGCGCCCTAGCCAAGATATGGACATGGGTCCCCATTTTTGCAGGTCCAGCTGTGCTTGGCAGAGTAATGGTGTGTAGTTCAGGGCATATGTTGTGTTCAGGTCTGCAGGAAGATATGTTCCTAGGTAGCGTATATTGCTTGGGTTGTATCTAAATGGGTGGGCTATTTTTAGTTGTTCCAGAGTGTGTTGTGGTATTGCTATTGGGAGGGCCTCTGTTTTTTCCAGATTGAGTTTATACCCAGAGAGGGTTGCGTATTGTTGCAGGACTGTTAGTAGGGGTGGTAAGGATTGGGTGGGGTCCGAGATTGTGAGGAGGATGTCGTCGGTGTATGCCGCTATTTTGTATTTTTCAGACTTTATTTTAATGCCCTGTATCGCCTGTTCATTTCGTATGTTTTGAAGAAGAGGTTCGAGCGAGAGGGCAAATAAGAGTGGGGAGAGTGGGCAGCCTTGTCTCGTCCCATTTTTGATTGTGAATTCTGGGTGTTTGGTGTTGGGGATAAGGAGTGTAGCTGTGTGTTGGTTGTAGAGGGCCCTCAGGGCTTCTAGGATGGGTGTCGGGAATTAGAATTTCTGGAGGGTGGCAGACAGGAATGGCCAGAGTAAGCGGTCAAATGCTTTTTCGGCATCCATTGATAGGAGGAGGGTTGGGGTCTGTCTCCTGTGTGCCACCCAAATCAGGTCGAGTGCTCGTCTCGTGTTGTCTGCTGCTTGTCTTGTGGGGATGAAGCCCCCCTGGTCAGGATGTATTAATTTCGGTAGAAGTAGTTGGATCCGGTTGGCTGGGGTTTTAGTAAATATTTTAGTGTCTACATTGAGTAGAGAGATGGGTCTAAAGTGGCCTGGGTCTAGATATGTTTTTTCCGGTTTTGGAATGAGGCAGATGTTTGTTCTGAGCATTTCCTTAGGGAGTGGGTTTCCTTGGAGTAGTGAGTTCCCTAGTGCTGTGAGGTGTGGTATTAATGTGTTTGCGTATGTCTTATAGTAGAGGCCTGTGAATACATCTGGTCCTGGGCTTTTTTGGGGTTTAATTGTTTTTAGTGTGTTTGCTATTTCCTCTGTTGTGATAGGGGCTGATAATCTTTCTATCTCCGTGTTTGTTAGCGATGGGAGAGGGGTGTTCCGGAGGTATGTTTTGATGTCGTGTTTTAGGGTTGGCGATGGATCAGGATTGTGATTATACAGTGTTGTAAAATATTGGGAGAAAATCCTTGCCATGTGATCTGGGCTTTCGTGTGTGCTTCCTCCTGGGGAGTTTATTTTGGTAATGCGTTTATTGTGTGTTTTTTGGTGTAGTTTGCGGGCTAAGAGGGTGTCTGCCTTGTTTGATTTCTCGTAAAAGAGCTGTTTGCTCCATTGGAGGGCTTTTTGTGAGTCTTTGGCCATATAGGATTTGATGGCTTGTTGGTGAGTTTTGATCTGTGCTAGAATTGGGGTGGGGTGTTGTTTGTGTTGAATCTCTAGGGCCCTCAGCGAGAGGAGGTGGTCCTTTAGTTCCTTTAGTTTTTGTTTTTTGTGTTTCGTGGCTTCAGCAATCAGTTTGCCTCTTATGGTCGCTTTGTGTGCTGCCCATAATATGCCTGTGGATTCTACTGAGTCTATGTTTAATTGGAAGTATTCTGTGAGCGTCGTTTGAATGGATGCCCTTATTTCAGGGATATGTTCAGGGAGTGTTGGGTTTAGTCGCCATGACCATGTTCTAACTGTTTGTGGGATTGAGAGTATAAGGGATATCTCTGTGTGGTCAGACCACGTGATCGTGCCTACAGATGTTTTAATGTCTTCGGTTAGGAGGGAAGGGGATATCAGGAACATATCAATCCTGGAGTAGGAGAGATGAGGGTGGGAGTAAAAAGTGAAGTCAAGGGTTGTGGGGTTTTGCATTCTCCAGATGTCTTGGAGACCTGATTGGAGTACAAAGTTTGAGAGTAGTTTGTCCGTTCTGGTCATTGGGGTTGCTTTGCCAGTGTGTGTTGTTTGGCGTTGTCGTTCAGTTTGGGGGTCGATGACCGGGTTAAAGTCCCCTCCTGTAATCATATGGTGGGAGGGGAACAGTTTGAGGTGGGCCTGGATGGCTGTCCTGAAGGTTGGATCTGGGTTGTTGGGGGGCATATATAGTGGTGATCGCGTATTTGTGAGTGCCTTGCTGTCCAATTATAGCAAGGAATCTGCCCTGATGGTCGACTATGGTGTTTGTGAAGCTAATGGGGCATGTGTTCCGGATGAGTATCGCTACTCCGTTATGTTTTCTGGTCGGGGAGTTTGCTAAGTGACATTCTTTATAGTGTCTGTTTTTAAGTGGGAATGGCCTCGAGGTCTCAAAGTGTGTTTCCTGGAGGAGTATTATATCTGTCACGGCAAGGGTGTATCATTTATTATTACACTATGGAATATCATCTTTTAATGTAATTTGTGTAGTAAATAGCACAAATTACAGAGATGCTATTGCTGAGGTCAACAGGGGTTACATCTTTTGAAGCTGGGACCCCCACAGAGGTCAGATGACAGAAGGGGTAGTGTGAATGGCATAGGGATGTGAAAAGGATTTTACTATATGGATGTGAAGTAATCAAGGCTATGCAAGGTGTGAGGTTCTACACTTGGAAAAGTCTGAATGTCTCTTCATCCATTTGGCATGTACCTTGTAAAGGATAGTTCAATCATTTGAAATGGTAATGGGATTCGTTTCATGAAGATCCTTGTGTTCCAGTATCTTATCAAAGTGAAACATTCATACTTACCCACAGGTTAATAATTAAGCCTCATTTTTATTATATTTGGAATGGGACAAGCCCAATCTTTTAATTAAGCCCAAACATGAGTTGCACAACTTAAACCGTGTGGCAGGACTTGTGATGTCCATCCTATTGGATTGTGGGCAGGGCGTGCAACATGTCTTTGGAATGGGAAAACAATAACAAATTCATAGAGGCAATTATTATTTCTGTGGCAAGTACAGTAGAGGAGATAAAACCGAAAGTTTGTATGTGGGTTGTTGGTTTCTGGAACAAAGGAGGTGGTCACTTAGTATCCCTATTGCTCCACCCCTGGATGAGGCGTGGCAATTCACAGGGTATATCTCCTGTGATTCTGAAGGGTGTTTGTGTACTTGCTTGGGGCCAAGATCTAATTTTGAGTGAGTCACCATCTTTCCTTGCCAGAGACCCCCTGGACAGAAGTTGTACTTTGAAAACCTAAGTGAGTAATTAGGACTTCTGTATTTTATCCTTTTTGTTTTTATCTGTTGTTGGTGTAAATAATTTGTTTATCCTATATTTTTATATGCACTGTGACTATCTTTTGCTCATAATAAACATTCATTTATTAAGTTTTGCCTTTGTCTGGTTAAGGATCACGTTACCTGAAGAGACTAGTTAGTATTTTTATAATTCCTTAAATATTGTGCTAAGTAATATTTGGTGGGTTTTATTATTGATTTACCAGGGGGACCAAGGCACCCCATTTATAAATTGTCTTGGTGGTGGCAGCGTTAAAATAGTAATAGTTATATTATTAGGTTTAAGTGTGTGGAGAACCCAGGGTCTCTCGCCCCTTGGGGTGAGTGGTTCGAGAAGGAGGGTTTGTGGTGGGTGCATTTGGGGTGTGGTAAGTGTAGTGTGGTCCCCTAGTGGGAGGTACTGTGAGGGAGAGAGGAGGAAGGTTTTTCACATTCCCATCTCCTCTTCTCCCACTGCACTTTTGCCAGTGTATCACTCACGGTTGTTCGGTGATTTTTTTTGTCGGTTCGTTGTACCTATTCTTTTGGTGGTATGGGGTTTCGTCTCTCGCCCTTTTGTGTTGTATGTAGGTTTGCGTCGTCAATTGTGAGGTTCGCTTGGGAGAAAAAAAAACATTTTAACATATATACAAGAAAAACATTAACATCATGAAATGTCAGCGGTTTTTGCCTCAATTTAACCTGTTTGTCGTATTTCCAGGAAGTTAGTTGTCATGGTTTAGTGCCTAGATCTGCCCGATATGGATTTTCTCTTTTAATTCTAATTCTCTCCCCCCCTCTCTTCGTGTTTCTGTCTATGTTGTTTTAATAATTTTATCATCGTCCCTTCCTTCCCCCATCCTCCCTTTGTTGTCCTTCATCCTCTGTGTGAGAGTGGGGTGTACGGTGAGTCTTGTCCGGTGTGCTCTGCTGTTTTTAGGTGGGGTGGGGTCAGGTCAAGGTGTGAGGGATGGTTTTGGGTCTCTGTGTTGCCTGTAGGTCATTTGTGTGTGTTTTCATTAGTCCGAGTGTCATTTGTGTTTTCTGCGTTTAGTGGTCCGTCCGGTCTGGGGTGTAACTCTCCCTTCTTCCCACCCCTGTTAGTTCCATTCCCTCTGTGGTCAGTCTCACCACTCCCTCTCCGCGTTTCCCCTTTACCCTTCTAGTGATCAGAGTGTTCAGTTAATAAAATTGCAAGAGTAATGTCTCTTTAGTTCGTATGTGTTTCTCTCTTCAGGTGTAGTCCAAGGCGGTTTTGGAGTAGGGGTTTCCTCTGTAGTGGATCAAATGGGTCAGTTCTTGTTGGGTTGGAGGAATGTGTTTGGGGTCCTTCCTGGGGGAAGAGGGTGGTCTTTGCTGTCTTCCTTATTTGCGTTGTTTTTCTTCTCCCCTTGTAGACGAGGGTCAGAGCTCGCTGATATGCGTTGGCGCTTTCTCTTCTGGTGTTGTCATAAGGTTTGAGCTGTAGCCAGAGTGTTTTTTTTGGGGGGGGGGGTTTGAAATTCTCGGAGGAACCACCTAGGGGGCAGTAGTAGTCACATCTTGAGCAGTGTCCCAGGGGAGGTTGCCAGGGGCTTGGGGTTCTCAATCCTTTGGGTTTAGATCCATCGGGCAGATTCTTTGTGGTAAAGTTCCTATTATTTGTCATCTGTTGCGTCCTCCTAGTGGCCTGAGCGGTGTGGCGGGGATTTTCCTTCTTGACGTCTAGTAGTGGTGTTGTCTTCTGCGGTGTGAGGGGGACTTTTCTGTTTAGCTGGGTGTGGGGATGTAGCCCTCTCTGGAGCGGTCTCTCCCCCTGTATCCCGTTAGAGGGGTGGGGTTCAGGAGCTGGATTCCAAGGGAGTCAGCCATTGGGACCATTTCTGCGGCTGTGGTGAGGATATGGGTTTGGTCGCCTTTTTTAACCAGCAGTTTAAAGGGATGGCCCCAAGTGTATTTTAGCCCCTGTTCCTGGAGGGCCAAGGTGAGGGGTTTTAAATCTCTTCTCTTCTTTAATGTAGCTGAGGCCAAGTCCTGGAAGAAGGTTAGGCGGGTATCTTTGTACTTGGGAGGATGGTCTCTGGCTAGTTGCATTAGTTTTTCCTTAGTTTGGAAGTAGTGGAGGCGAATTATAACGTCTCTTGGGGTAGAGAGGTTCAGATTAGGGGGGCACAGTGCCCTGTGGGCCCGGTCCATTTCCAGGAGAGGTAGCGGCAGTTCGGGTGCCATTGCGGAGAAGATACCTTTCAGGGTAGTGATTAGGGTCTCTGGCTGGACTGCTTCGGGTAGGCCACGGAGCCGGATGTTATTCCTCCATGACCTGTTCTTAAGGTCCTCCAGGTTGTCCTCCATGGCGGTCAGTCGGCCGTGGAGGTAGGAGATTTCTTGGGACTGCGAGGTGGAGGCAGCTGTCAGTTTTGTGAGACGTACCTCTGTCTGGTCGGTGCGAGAGTTAAGTGCCTGCACGTCTGCTCTGAGGCCTGCCAGGTGTTTGCTGATCTCCTCTGCCACATGGCATTTAATGTTCGACATGGCTTCTTTCAGCATGTCTCTGAGGCTCCCGATGGTGAGGGGGGTCGAGGGGTCTGATGTGGGGTCGGTCCCCTCCGGTTCGGTACCTTGGTCGTCCCCGTGGTAGGACGGCCTCTGTGAGTCCCCCGGCGTGCGGAACATGGAGGCTACCAACGGGGTAAGTTCTTTTTTTTTTTTCGCAGCCCATTTCGGGGAGCCTTGTGTCGGTAGTTCGCCTGGAGGCAATTTGGGGGGTATTGGGGCCGTGTGTGATGCAGATGGTGGCTGATTCTGTGCTTGGGGGAGAGGGAGCTGTGGAATCAAGCGTCCATCTTCCTCCAAGGTTAGGCTCCCCCCCCATACATTATTCTACTTGCTAATAAAATATGGGAGCTTACCTCTCGCTAAGTGAGTTTTTTGAAAACCTAAGACTATTGCGTCTGTACATTTAGCTTCCTACATAAGGAGGCGTCTCTTATATGAAGTATTCAGACCTCTAACATTCAGTAATATTTTCAGAATAGAAGTAAAAAAAGGTGTAACCAAAGTATATATATATATATAAACAGCTAGAAAGTAGACTACATTCCCCTCCATATTTTCACAGTCACTACCAGATATGATAATTATTACAAACATATAATATCCACTGCAAGAGAGCCAAAGAGGATTTTCTCCATTCACCCATAGAGTGAAGAATTTCCAGAGTGATTAGAGACTCCTGTCACTTATGTCAGAATTCCTCTGAAGAAGGTGGTCTTAAGCATAAACTTACAAGACAGAAAAGTGCTGGTGCGCAAAAATATGTGGAGACACCACAAATGTGTCAAAGTATTTTTAAACTGTATCAGCAATACCAATAGTGTTATCCCAAATAACACACATATGTAAAAAAGCCCACCTATGTGAATATACTTATAACCTGCTGGAATATACACAGGATATCTGTAGGGTAGGAGACAAAGAGAATGTGCACTCCTAGTGCAATAAAGTACTTAAAAAATTATAAAAGTACTTAAAATTAATTAAAATCAATGCCCTCAAAAGCATTAAGCATAAACTTGTTTTATTATCACTCTAAGACAGTGGTTCCCAACCATTTTACACATGAGTACCCCATGGCAGTCCATTTCTATAAATTCTACCACTCACATTATCAAAATGTTTGTATATAATATAGTTGCTGTTATTTCAAATGTATACGTTTTTGTCTGCCCCATCTACCCTTTTTCTCTGTCCCAGTCTCTCCCTCCTTCTCCTCTCCCCCAGGCTCGCCCTGCTCCTTCTCTTCCCCAGGCTTCCCATGATTCTCCTAGTGCAATAAAGTACTTAAAAAATTATAAAAGTACTTAAAATTAATTAAAATCAATGCCCTCAAAAGCATTAAGCATAAACTTGTTTTATTATCACTCTAAGACAGTGGTTTCCAACCATTTTACACATGAGGACCCCATGGCAGTCCATTTCCATAAATTCTACCACTCACATTATCAAAATGTTTGTATATAATATAGTTGCTGTTATTTCAAATGTATACGTTTTTGTCTGCCCCATCTACCCTTTTTCTCTGTCCCAGTCTCTCCCTCCTTCTCCTCTCCCCCAGGCTCGCCCTGCTCCTTCTCTTCCCCAGGCTTCCCATGATTCTCCTCTGCCCCAGGTTCCCCTGCTCCTCCTTCATCTGTCACAGGCTAACCTTGCTTTTCTTCTGCCCCAGGCTCCCCTGCTTTTCCTTTGCCGAATGCTCCCCTGCTCCAGGCTCTCCTGCCCCTGGCTCACTTTCCCCTCCTCTATCCTAGGCTCTCCCTGCTTCTCCTCTATCCAGGCTTCCCTGCCCTGGGCTTCCTTGCCCATTCTCTGTCCCAGGCTCTCCCTGCACCTCCTTTACCCCAGGTTCTCCTTACATCTTCTCCTCTGCCCCAGGCTCTCCTTGCTTTTCTCCTGCTCCATGCTCCCCTGGTCTCTCCTGCTCCATGCTCCTCTTCTACCTCTACCTTTCATGCTTCAGGCTCCCCTGTTTTTCTACTACCGCAGGCTCCCCTGTTCCTCTTCTGCCCCAGGATCCCCTGCTCCTCCTCCACCTCAGGCTCTTCTCCACCTAAGGTTCAAATGCTCCTCCTCTGCACCAGTTTCCCCTGCTTTTCTGCTGCCCAAGGCTCCCATGCTTCTCCTCTGTCCCAGTCTCCCCTGCTCCTCCTCTGCCCTGGGGGATGGTGAATGTGTGTGTATGGTGGGGCATTGTGTAAGGAGGGTGACAGTGGACAGGAAGGTGACAGTGTGTATGGAGAGGGGAAGTGTGAGGTGACAGCATGGGTGGCAGTGTTTGTGATAGTGTGGGGGCGCAGTGTGTGGTGAAGGTGACAGTGTGGGGGGGTCAGTGTGTGGGAAGAGCAGTGTGTGGGGAGGGTGACAGTGTGGTGGTCAGAATGTGGGA
This sequence comes from Pelobates cultripes, assembly GCA_933207985.1. NCBI lineage: Eukaryota > Metazoa > Chordata > Amphibia > Anura > Pelobatidae > Pelobates > Pelobates cultripes. The sequence continues at coordinate 64,216,968 of OW240921.1, read as the reverse complement.
CGGGGCAGTGTGGCATAGTGGTGGGGCAGTGTGTAGGTGGGGGAGGTTTTTGGTGCTCGCAACAATGTGGGGGGACAGTGTGTGTGGAGGGGGCAGTGTGAAAGTCTGAGGGGACAGTGTGACAGTGTGGGGAGGGTGACAATGTGGGGTGTATTGTTTTTAGCGCGAGACTGGCCAGGCATTTGCCTTAAGCGGCACTTTCAGGGGGGCAGCAAGAAACTGCACCTCCAAATGCCCAGGCAGATGCCTTGTCAGCCTTTTTGTCCTGGGGGCCCAAGAGCTGGCCGGCTGGCCACCTTGGGTCCCCCCTAGGCTAGCATCAGCTAATTTTGCCGGCATCACTAAGTGGTACTCAAGGGAGCTGAGCAGGAAGATCAGAGCTCCCCCATCATCTGCATTGACCACCGACTGCCCCCAACAGTTAAAGGATCCTCACTGGACCCCAGGGAAATAGAGAATCCACTTCAGCACTCCTAAAGGTAGGGAGGCTGGGTAGATTAAATTTTTTAAAAAAATTAATAAATTGTGAGTGTATCAGTGTGTGTGTGTGTCTGTTAGTGAGTGTGCATCTTTGTCAGTGAAAGTGTATGTGTGTCTGTCAGTGTGTGTCTCTGTCAATGAGAAAGTGCGTCTATCACTGAGAGAGTATGTGTGCCTGTCAGTGTGTGTCTGACACTAAGTGGGTGGGTGTCGGTCAGTGAGTGTGTATGCATTTCTGTCAGTAGGTGTGCATGTGTGTCTGTCAGTGACTATACGTATGTCTCTCAGTGTGTGTGTCTGACACTGAGTGTGTGTTTCTGTCAGTAAAAAGATAGATACAAGGTGTAATAAATCACAACTACTAAAACTAGCAGCTACATACGTTTCACAAGCGTCTGGAAATGAGTGTTAGCTCAAAAATCAAAAAAGTATGTGCGCTCAAAAATAGATACTTTAGAAAATATATCATATATTTATTGAGATATAACTCATATAAAATAAATATAAATAGAATAAATCAAAACAAACAATAAATGAATAAAAATAAAAACATGAACCCACTGTTCTAGACAATGCACAAATAAACTCTAGATTATAGATACATAGTATAAGGAAGAATATCAAAACAGCTGCGTAAAAGATAACACAAATTATATAAAAAAGAAACAACACAAGATATATACAAATGAGAGAAAAATAATAAATAAAGAAATAGTACCTGCCTCGGTGTGGGCCCCCACCGAGGTATATATGTATGAAGATCGGTACTTGAAAGAAGAAAACCAAATAAAAAATAAATAAATGTAAGTAGGAGTTCTAGGCAGCAGACCTCCGTCAGATGCCGATGAAATACACCGCGGTCGAGATCTTCAAAAAAGACCGCGGTGTAGTTGTAGCAGACCGCCCACAGGTACAACTGATAGAAAACAAACGAGCTGTGAACTTATACCGCGGTCCGTATCTTCACAAAAGACCGCGGTATAGATGAATGAAACAGCGGTCAGTATATCTGAAGGTCCTCACTTTCCAGAAATCCGGAGTGCGATGACACAAAGAACTCTCACTCACAAATAAATAACATAAATAAATATGAAAATAACATAAAAATAGGCAGCCGAAAAAAACAGCGGGTCCAATAATGCAGCCACGTCTGTGTTTCTGTCAGTGACTATGTATGTATGTCTGTCAGTGAGTGTGCATATGTGTCTTGCCAGTAAATGCGTGTCCGTCAGTGAGTGTGTCTGTCAGTGCGTGTGTGTAAGGCTGTCAATTTGCTTGTCTGTGCATGTGTATGTGTATTTCAGTGAGTGTATGTATCTCAGTGAAAGTGTGTGTCTGTTAAACAGTGTATGTGCCAATGACTGTGTATCTGTCAGTGAGCGTATGTCAGTTTCCGCATCAATGAGGGGTGTGTCTGTCTGTCAAAGAGCCTGTTGATTTTAAACAGCAAGCTAAATTTTGATTTGGGAAGGGGGAAGGGGCGAGTTTTGTCATGACTAGGGCAGCACAAAACCAAAGTACACCAATTTGGGGGGAAGGGCAGTGTTTTGTGGTGGTGACAGTGTGGGGGGCAGTGTGTGAGGAGGGGGCAGTGTGACCATGTGGAAGTGTAGGGGGCAGTGTGAAAGTATGAGCAGACAGTGTGGGGGGCATTGTGTGAGTGATTGACAGTGTGGGGGGCAGTGTTTGGGAATGGTGACAGTGGGGGGGGCAGTGTGATAGTTTGGGGTCAGTGTTGTGAAGATGGTGGCAGTGTGACAGTGTGAGGGGCAGTGTGTGAGTGGGTGACAGTGTGGGGGGCAGTGTTTTGGCATGGTGACAGTGTGGGGGGCAGTGTTTGGGAATGGTGACAGTGTGGGGGGCAGTGTGATAGTTTGGGGTCAGTGTTGTCAAGATGGCGGTGGTGTGACAGCGTGAGGGACAGTGTGTGAGTGGGTGACAGTGTGGGGGCAATGTTTTGGCATGGTGACAGTGTGAGGTGACAGTGTGGGGGGCAGTGTTTTGGCATGGTGACAGTGTGAGGTGGGAGGCAGTGCTTGTGGAGTGTGACAGTGTGGGGGACAGTGTTATGGGGATGGGTAGCATGACAGTGTGGGGGGTAGTGCAACAGTGTGGGAGGCAGTGTTGTAGGGATAGGGCAGTGTGACAGTGTGGGAGGCAGTGTTCTGGGAATGGGGCATTGTGAGAGGGGCAGTGTGACAGTGTGGGAGGGGGCAGTGTGTGAGAGGGCAGTGTGAAAGTGTGTAAGAGGGCAGTGTTTATACAACATTGGAAATAAACTATAATATTCCAAGTACCTGTGTGTGAGTATCATCCTGTGACATTAGCTGGATTTTTTTATTGTATATATATATATATATATATATATATATATATATATATATAAAAGGGCTGTCTATAATATGATTAGGACCATGGGCAATGCATTTTATGGGCCCCTGGGCCCTGCTCCTCCCACCCCCTTAATCACACTGACAGACATACACACACAGACAGACATTAAAATATTCGCAGATACATACTGACACACACATACACTGACACACAAATATATACTGGCAGACATATTGACACACATTCAGACATACTGACACACACACAGACACACATTCATAAATACACAGACACATAAACTGACAGATATACTGACACAGACAGACACATACACTGACAGACGTATTGACACACACACACAGGCATACTGACACAGACACACAGGCAGACATACTGACAAACACACAGACATACTGACACACAGACAGACATACTGACACACAAACACAGGCATACTGTCACACAGGCAGACATACTGACACACACACACAGACATACTGACATACACAAACACAGACATACTAGCTTACACACACACATAGAGACATACACACACACAGAGACATACTGACACACACACAGACAGACATAGACACACACAGACAGACATAGACACACACACAGATATACTGACATACACATACAGTGACACATACTGACACACAGACAGACATACTGACACACAAACACAGGCATACTGACACACAGACAGACATACTGACACACATACACACACAGGCATACTGACACAGACACACACACAGACATACACACAGACAAAGACACACACAGACATACATTTAGCCACCCTCCAGGTTCTTACCTTTTTCTGGAGGGTGGTTTCCCTGGTCCAGTGGCAGGCTGAGGCAGATTGGAGTTCTCCTCTGAAACTCCCCTCCTCCCTGCCTTTCTCCTCCCGCGCGGCTGTGATCTCCGGTGGAAGGAAGTGAAGCGTGGCACTCACTTACTCCCAGGCGGCTGCCGAAAAGGAAGGGGCCGGTCGCACTGTTTAAGCGTCATAGCGCCCGACCAGGCCCCTGCTGACACATGCCCACCGGGTGGCCCTTAGTGCATGGGCCACCCGGGGGGCCTCCTTAGTGTGCGGCTGGTGAGGCTCTGTGCAGCCGCCCCGCCAGGCCCAAGGGGCAGCTGCTCTGGGGCCCCCCAGGAGCAACTGGGCCTGGGGCAGCTGCCCCGTTTGCCCCGCGTTAAAGACAGCCCTGATATATATATATATATATATATATATATATATATATAATCCTGTGTCAGCAAGTCACAGTGATTTTTATATCAGAAGCCTAGTGCTATAGATCTTCACTGCTATATACTGAGGGATAACAATATTAAAAATGTTTGCCTTGTCCTGATCCACACTTCCTTCCTGGATTTCAGCAGTGGAACACAACTTTATATTTATTTTTTTTAAAGTATACTGAGAAGGCAAGTGATACAAGCATCAACTAGAAAAGCTAAAATTTCTGGGGAAATTGTGTGAAGTGTTCTTGCCTACACCAGTAGTCTACAACTGGAGTGGGCGGAGTAACTGAGTGGAGTGGCTTTAGTAATTGTTGTGTGGTTGGAGTAGCTGGAGTAACAGTGGAAAGGTTGGACTGGGCAGAGTAACTGTGTGGAGTGTTTGGAGTGAGTAAAGATAGTAAACATTACACTAACCAATTGATTGATCACATTTAAAAAGTGCACATAGCAAGCTTGATTGAGTGAGAAATGCATTTCAACTTTTATTTATTTATATAGCACATTTAATTGCAATGTTGTTGCCCAAAGTGCTTCACAGTTACATTAAAACATACATTTATAAAAACATTAGCAGGTGTACAAAAGGCCCTGTCTATGACATTACTTGCTGCTCCAGCCTGGCACAGGTCAGAGAATTTTGGCAGTTGCCATCTTCAAACGGTCGTATTTTAAAAATTATAAATCCTACAGCGAAGAGCTTTATATTGTGAGAATCACAACACCCAGACCTACATTTGATGCATAGTATGTCTCTGAAATATTAACAATGAAGGCACAGTCGCAGTTTAGAAATTGCCCTTCAAATTTGAGCTGGCTAGAGTGGAGTTTCAATGAATGTCAATGGACGGCGTGAGTTGCAAACAAATGGTCATATTGTGAAAACTATCAGGACTATGGCTTAGTCGTGGACATGCTTACTGGCAGCAGGGATAGCTGAACGTTTTGATATAAGATTTGTGTAAGTGGGCTTGAAAATGAGGGAGTGGTGGCAGTTTAGAAATCATGTCCTGATTTTTCAGCTTTTGCCAGCTCCCACTCTAGTTTTGAACATTTTGCCATTCATTCCTATGGGACCAATTTCGCCACAAGAACGACAATATTCCGTGAACCATTCAGCGAAACGTTCTACAAAGTAATAGCAATCCAATTGGGAACAATCTGCACGTTTCGGTATATTACTGTCTATGTAGTGTAAAAACTGTGGGAGGAGTTAGGGTGGTAAATTTGGCTATAATAAGAATAAGATATATGTGAGATAACATTAAGTGGTCTTGCTATGCAAGAACACTTAATAACTAGAAAAGTTACAATTTCTGGGGAAATTGTGTGAAGTGTTCTTGCCTCCACCTGTAGTCTACAACTGGAGTGGGCGGAGTAACTGTTATCATTTACATAGCACATTTAATTGCAACGTTGTAGCTCAGTTACATTAAACCATACATTTATAAAAACATTAGCAGGTGTTCAAAAGGCCCTGTCTATGACATCACTTGCTGCTGCAGCTTGACACAGGTCAGAGTATTTTGGCGGTTGCCATCTTCAAATGGTCGTATCTTAAAAACTATAACTCCTATAGTGAAGAGCTTTATATTGTGAGAATCACAAGACCCAGACCTACATTTTGATGCATAGTATGTCTCTGAAGTATTAAAATTGAAGGCACAGTCGCAGTTTAGAAATTGCACTTCACATTTGAGCTTTGTAGAGGGATGTTTCAATGAAAGTCAATGGACGGCGTTAGTTGCAAACAAATGATTATATTGTGAAAACTATCAGGACTACGGCTTAGCCGTTGACATGTTTAGTGGCAGCAGGGATAGCTGAACGTTTTGATATAAGATTTGTGTAGGTGGGCCTGAAAATAAGGGAGTGGTGGCAGTTTAGAAATCATGTCCTGATTTTTCAGCTTTTGCCAGCTCCCACTCTAGCTTTGCCATTCATTCCTATGGGACAAATTGCCACCAAAAACGACGATATTCCGTGAACCATTCGGCGAAACGTTCCACAAAGTAATAGCAATCCGATCGGGAACAATCTGCACGTTTTGGTAAATTTTTGTCTATGTAGTGTAAAAACTGTGGGAGGAGTTAGGGTGGCAAATTTTGCTATAATAATAATAATAATAACTAGAAAAGCTACAATTTCTGGTGAAATTGTGTGAAGTGTTCTTGCCTCACCAGTAGTCTACAACTGGAGTGGGCGGAGTAACTGTTATCATTTATATAGCACATTTAATTTAGCGTTGTTACAGATTACGATAAACCATACATTTTATAAAACATTAGCAGGTGTTCAAAAAGGCCCTGTCTATGACATCACTTTGCTGCTGCAACGACACAGGTCAGAGTATTTTTGGCGGTTGCCATCTTCAAGCAGTCATTTATCTTAAAAACTATAACTCCTACAATTGAGAGCTTTATATTGTGAAATCACAAGACCCAGACCTACATTTTGATGCATAGTATGTCTCTGAAGTATTAAAATTGAAGGCACAGTCGCAGTTTAGAAATTGCACTTCAAATTTGAGCTTTGCAGAGTGAAGTTTCCAATGAAAGTCAATGGACGGCGTTTGTTGCAAACAAATGATTATATTGTGAAAACTATCAGGACTATGGCTTAGCCGTTGACATGTTTAGTGGCAGGAGGGATAGCTGAACGTTTTGATATAAGATTTGTGTAGGTGGGCCTGAAAATAGGGGAGTGGTGGCAGTTTAGAAATCATGTCCTGATTTTTCAGCTTTTGCCAGCTCCCACTCTAGCTTTGCCATTCATTCCTATGGGACAAATTTCGCCACAAGAACGACGATATTCCGTGAACCATTCGGCGAAACGTTCCACAAAGTAATAGCAATCCGATCGGGAACAATCTGCACGTTTTTGTAAATTTTTGTCTATGTGGTGTAAAAACTGTGGGAGGAGTTAGGGTGGCAAATTTTATAATAAGAATATGTAACTAGAAAAGCTACAATTTCTGGTGAAATTGTGTGATGTTCTTGCCTCACCAGTAGAGTCTACAACTGGGTGAAGGAGTAACTATTATCATTTATATAGCACATTTAATTGCAACGTTGTTGCACAGTTACGTTAAACCATACATTTATAAAAACATTAGCAGGTGTTCAAAAGGCCCTGTCTATGACATCTCTTGCTGCTGCAGCTTGACACAGGTCAGAGTATTTTGGCGGTTGCCATCTTCAAACGGTCGTATCTTAAAAACTATAACTCCTACAGTGAAGAGCTTTATATTGTGAGAATCACAAGACCCAGACCTACATTTTGATGCATGGTATGTCTCTGAAGTATTAAAAATGAAGGCACAGTCGCAGTTTAGAAATTGCACTTCAAATTTGAGCTTTACAGAGTGAAGTTTCAATGAATGTCAATGGACGGCGTTGGTTGCAAACAAATGGTCATATTGTGAAAACTATCAGGACTACGGCTTAGCTGTTTACATGTTTAGTGGCAGCAGGGATAGCTGAACGTTTTGATATAAGATTT
>OW240921.1:64141864-64209296 GCA_933207985.1 Pelobates cultripes | reverse complement strand
ATATATATGTGAGATAACATTAAGTGGTCTTGCTATGCAAGAACACTTAATAATATATATATGTGAGATAACATTAAGTGGTCTTGCTATGCAAGAACACTTAATAATAATAATAATATATATGTGAGATAACATTAAGTGGTCTTGCTATGCAGAAACACTTAATAATAATAATATATATGTGAGATAACATTAAGTGGTCTTGCTATGCAAGAACACTTAATAATAATATATATGTGAGATAACATTAAGTGGTCTTGCTATGCAAGAACACTCAATAATATATATGTGAGATAACATTAAGTGGTCTTGCTATGCAAGAACACTTAATATATATGTGAGATAACATTAAGTGGTCTTGCTATGCAAGAACACTTAATAATAATATATATGTGAGATAACATTAAGTGGTCTTGCTATGCAAGAACACTTAATAATAATAATATATATGTGAGATAACATTAAGTGGTCTTGCTATGCAAGAACACTTAATAATATATATGTGAGATAACATTAAGTGGTCTTGCTATGCAAGAACACTTAATAATATGCACTACATACTACTCTTTAACCCCTTAAGGAACAAACTTCTGGAATAAAAGGGAATCATAACATGTCACACATGGCATGTGTCATTAAGGGGTTAAAGGGACACTATAGTCACCCAGACCACTTCAGCTCAATGAAGTGGTCTGGGTGCCAGATCCCTCAGGTTTTAACCCTTCAGATGCAAACATAGCAGTTTCAGAGACGCTGGAGGCACTATTTAAAAATGTGTCCTTAATCTGCATCATTCTGTCCATCATCTTCAAGATCTACAATCTTTTTTTCAGGACAGCTTATTCTACTCCTACTAGGATACCATTTCCGCAGAATGATGCAAATTAAGGACACCTTTTTAAATAGTTCATTTATTATTGTTGACTTTTTACTGTTTTGTTTTGTTTTCTTTCTTTGGTTGAGAAAGGAAGGATATGTGATGTGTGGGCGGTTGGGCAGTGTATGAGTGTGATGTATGGGCATTGGGCATTTAGGCTGTTGTTGGCTGTGAATGATACACTTCCTTTCTTTTGGTTCTTTACTTCCTGTTCCTGTTGGCAGTTGGTGGAATGTTCGAGGGACTTGAAATGGCGGCTGCAGAAACCATGTGTAACAAGGCTGCAATATGAAGATCCTGTTATATATGTGTTAATAAAGTGAGTACTTCATTATACAGGAATTATTGGCCTATGTATTTTAAGGCATTTCCAGTCTGTCAAAGAAATTACTGATACAGCTGCACCTGTGTCCAAATCCATAGTCAGTTCCTTTCCATTTACAACAACCTGAACTGTGAATGCAGCCAGATTAGAACCTATTTTATATATTTTTAAATTTTGGACAGGAAATTGTTCATCCGAATCCTCAGAAGACTCCTGCATTTGTATTCTATAGGCATTCTTTGCTCTGTCTCTCAAGTGATTACTGCCTCTCTCTGCTGTAGATTTACAGACTCTTTGTAGGTGGCCCATTTTACCACAAGCATGACACTTGGCATCCTTGAATCTGCATGTAGTTGCAACGTGTAGTAGGTCCGCAGCGATAACACTTGTAATGTGAATGTTCCTGTTTTGAAAGTCTCTTTCACTGTGGTATACTCCGTGCTCTAGCATCTAATTTTAAAATATTATCTACTTGAAGAAGCCTTTTTAGGCAAAACGCGTCTAGATATTGTTTTTACTATATTTTAATAAAGTAATTATTTTGGCACAAAATTCTTTGATTGCCATATTCCTTTTTTATTATTCTTATTTTATTTTATAAATTTTTACCTGGCTACATTGATATTCACAGCTTATTAAAGAAGCACAAAGAATCCGTAGGTGGGGATTGTACCACCCATACGCTTACATCGAGCAGTATAGCCTGCTCTACATATTGTGAGTACATTTCATATATTTTATATCTCTTTATTCATAAAGACACAGTGAGCACTATATTTTACTCTTTCTATTTTGGGCTGGATCGCACCAATATTGGACTACTGATTCGTCTTAAACACCTGCCAACCAGCACCACTTCACATATCCTTGAGCACTTCACGCATTCAATACCAGAGCTGGATTTTAGCTCTGGAGATTGTGAGTAGTACTGATTACCACTATTTTATTATTTCATTTTGTCTACATACTGAACCATAGGAGTCCTGTTTTTGTGTTTTCTTTTCTTATATGCTTCACTGAATTTCAAGTACATACCCATGAAGACTGATTACATTTTATTGTATTTCAAGAGTCCTTCCTATGAGCGTGGATTGGACCATACTGGATTTATAAGTCATTTGGACTATTATTATTTTTATCATTCTTTTTAAGGCACACGCTTTTCTGTTTTGTGTTATTTTGTATTATATTTATTGTTAGGGGATTAGAGGGGATTCCCCTTTTTCCTTGAGGTGTGCAGCCGTGTACTTTGTATAAATATTTATTTTCTGTGGCAGCCTAGCGCTGACTCTTCTCTTTGATTTCTAATTTTTAAATGTCTACCTCTGCCTCCTGTGTGTTGTCCAGTCTGCTGTGTTATAGATTAGCATCCTTAGAGGCTTGTTCTATAATACTTGCCATGTTCATTGCCTTTTTAAATGTTAAATCTTCTTCTGTAAGCAGTCTCCTTAGCACTGCATCACTTGCAATGCCCATTACAAACTGGTCTCGCAGAGCAGTGGACAGGTAGTCCCCAAAACAACAGGTGCTGGCGAGTTTCCGTAATGCAATGGCATATGTTGAAACTGATTCACCAGGCTCTTGTCTTCTTTTATAGAATTTAAATCTCTCTGCTATCACTAGTGGTTTTGGTTGGAAATGGCTAGTTAACAGAGTAATCAGGCTTGCCAATGGCTTGCAGGCAGGTTTCTCTGGGTGTAAGAGGCTCCTTAGCGTATCATACGTTCTGGCTCCTATAACTGTTAGGAAAACAGCGACCTGTTTATTGTCAGGAATGTCATTAGCTGTGAAATATTGTTCAAGCCTTTCAATCCAAGAGGCCCATAAATCCAAATCAGGATCAAAGTCCTTTATAGTGCCAATGGCTGCCATGTCAGTTAGGGTTCTACAGTCTCGTCGTCACTGTGATGTTTTGTACAAATAATTCCAAAGCCAATAATTCCTGTATAACGAAGTACTCACTTTATTAACACATATATAACAGGATTTTCATATTGCAGCCTTGTTACACAGGGTTTCTGCAGCCGCCATTTCAAATCCCCGGAACATTTCACCAACTGCCAACAGGAACAGGAAGTAAAGAACCAAAAGAAAGGAAGTGCATCATTCACAGCCAACAACAGCCCAACTGCCCAATGCCCATACATCACAATACATACATTCATACACTCACACACTCATACACAGCCCAACCGCCCATACATCACAGAAAACAACATAAAACTTGCGAATGCGCACTCACATTGGAAAGAGATTCAAATCAGCCCTAATTTTAATAGCATGCAGTAGAGTGAGTATAATGGTGGTCCATGTCCTTGGTGAGTAGTAGCCAATGGTGACCATTGATAAGCAGATGATATGTTTCTCGAGAATTTTTTTTTAAAACCAATAGTGTAATAATGTAACATAAGCTCAATGTATCAGGCACATGGTAGTATAATCCCCATCTATGCGCTCTGAATTTAAAAAAATGAGAGCGATATATAATGAAATCTCACACTTTCTTGAGCAACCTAATCTGCTCAAAGTATTCAATTCCAGTAGTATGATCCCCACTGAGTATTAGAAGGTCCACTTTCAATGGTAGGATTCTTTGTAAAGAGCCAGGTACAAAAGAAACTAGAAATACAAAAATAATGAAAGTACCAAAAAAGGAAAAGGCAAAATACAATATAGATATGGGCCAAAAATTATTGTAACCTTAAGAACAATAAGAGTAATATACAGTAATATGCACAAAAGAGTTTCTCCTTGGAACAGGCTTTTTCAAGTGTATTGCAGAATAAACAGGCATTAATTCATTTACAGGGAGTAAAAATTGAAAATTGGCATCTAAATGAAGTCATGATTATGTGACAGCAACTTTGGTCATGTGACCATGATGAGTGAACTGGTAGAAATCTTTATTAAAACATTTACATGTAAGGAAATAATTGTTTATAAATACAAAGGTAAAGGGGGTAAATGTGAGTGGACATTTGTGTGTTCCTTGTTGCTTAAATCTGCACCATTGTTTCAATTTTTGTTTCTTTGTATGTATCTGTGGAGCAAAGCCCAACAATATTAGAACAAGAGAAAAACTTGTGGACTTCATCCAGTTGAACTTTTTTCATAATTTTTTTATACTTTGTTGTGGTTTGGTGCAATCTGTGTTTTTCTTCTTGTTTTGTCTGTACTTGGTATAAGGGCTAAAAAGGAGTGACCACATTTTATAGTGCCGCCTCATTTACCAATTGTTGACATTGCTTTGCAGATCCTTTACGTCCTGTAAGTTGTGTGTTGGGGCCTCCACAGATCAGATTAGTTGTTCCCGAAAATCCCATAAATGCTCAATAGGATTGAGATCTGGGGAAATTAGAGACCAAAGCAATATCTTGAACTCTTGTTCCTCAAACTATAATAATGCACAAAGAAGATTAGAAGAAGGGAACAAAGTGCAAAGAAATCTTTCAAATATTACTAAATATCCAATAAAATATATTATTAAAATAAATACTTTATAACGAAGCACTCTGGGAGATGATATTGTAATACAATGTACCAAAAAGCATAGGATGACTCACTGAAGTATAATCACAGCTAAAACCTAGATAAGAAGACTGGCATAAAGGAACCTGACCGAATACTAGTAAAACCAGATAAATACGTTTATTAAAAACTATAGCAAAGAAAACAACTATAGCAAAGTACAACATAAAATTGGCTAGTTAGACAAAAGTGCATATGCAATAGGTAACACATAAAAAATCTAATTAATCGAGTGTATATAAAAAACAATCATAATAAAAAAGACAACAGCAAAATATACTTAATTGATGCAAATATCCACAGATATCCTCCATTTCTCCAGATAAAAGGAGGGAGATGAGGAGGGTAAATAAGAAAAATAAAAGAACAATAAATCCTAAAATCAATAAATCCTAATATCCACAATACTCATAAAACCCATCATTGTCTCCTAGTCCTTTTTCTGTGGTGTTTCCCTTCTAGTGACCCAAGAGTGTGTTTTTTTACTGTTTATTCTGATTGCCAGCCTACTAATTGTGGGTTATCTTGACTTCTTTCCCTTTAGAAATTACTGACCTTGGCTTTGTCTGTTGTTATTGTGACCCTCTGTAATCCTTGACCTTGGCTAGTATTTTGACTTTAATATTTCTCTTTGTTGCTATATTACATTAAGCCCAGACATCTCTAAGGAACGGTCATACGTACCTATCCATAATTTTTTCAACCTTGCTGGGTTTGATTTAGCTGTATGTGTTGGGCTACATCAAATGCTGGACAAAAATGGTTTGTAAAGCATAACATGCACAATGTTAACTAAAAAACATAAAGTACAGAAAATAAGGCATTAACTTGAATCTGGAACTTGGCCCCCAGTCTGTACACCTGAGGTAACAGGAGTAGAAGGCTTCATTGGAAGAACTGTTTGTCCATCCGCAGGGTTAAATGGCTGAATATTATCAATATCACAGTGCGTCTCTCCGAGGGATTCATGGTTGGCAGAGAAAGTCAGAAAGTGGTGATGATCTTCCAACTCAGGCACCAGCAATATGGGATAGTATTGTCACATAAAAGCTAAGTTATGGGTCACAGAGATTACATCTATACTATTCCAGAGTAAGAAAAATGCCCACAGAAGGTGAGGACATGGTCTTTAAAAGTGTAGGTTGGTGAGGTTCTTTACAGCAGCCACTATCACATTTTTATCTGTCTCTGTGTGGCAACAGACCAAGACATTCCAGGGAAACCCAGTTGGTGCTCTCAGAGGCTTGGCTGCCTGAGAAGACAATGTTCCTCTAAAGATGGTACGGATTCCAGAATCCTGATGTTCCAGTGCCGAATTATGTCTTGAACAGTCACTGAATCTACAGACTGTAAGTGTGGAAAAGCTTTGTTCTTCTCAGGGTGGAAAGGGTGAGTGGGTCGATAACTGTCTATGCCTACTTTCCAGAGAAAAAGAAGTGACCATAGCGCAGCATGGAAAAAAACAATGCCCTAGTCAGAGCAAACTGCTAATGAATATATAAAACTTAATGAATAAATTATTTATATATATATATATATACATATATATATATATATATATATATATATATATATATTTGTGTTCGGGGCATTCTCATATGATATAGAATAAGATGGGTTGTAGAGATGTAGCTTTAGGAATAATCGGTTGAGGTGTGCCGAAACCGACGTATGCTGTAGGCCGGTAAAAAGTGGGCTTACATAGAGGAAATATGAACAATGGGAGTGGAGGGTGGGGCTATTTGTCTGACCAACAAAGGTAAGTAGGGAGAGGGGGGAGTCCCTTTTATAGGTCTATAGCCCCTCCCACAACTTCAGGCCATGCCTTCCAATATATAAATATAAAATAAAAAAATGGATGCTCTCCTTATAGAAATATATAAAGATATCTTGCCTGGGTGCTATATCCTAAATGCCAAAAATATACAAAAAATACAAAACCGTGATGCACTCACAGGTCTTCATTGAAGTGAAAAAAGGTGTTTTATTAATCCATTAGATGTGTACAAAAATCAAATCGACGTTTCGACCCTGGCGGGTCTTTTTCAATCTTGAAAAACCCAGGCAGAAAGTCCAGAGAATTTAATTTGCTCGTACTATATTTAACCCTGTAACTTTCCAAGACACCATAAAACCTGTACATGGGGGTACTGTTTTACTCGGGAGACTTCGCTGAACACAAATATTAGTGTTTCAAAACAGTAAAATTTATTACTATAATGATATCAACAGTGAAAGTGAAGTTTTTTGCATTTTTCACACATAAACTTACACTGGTGATATAATTGTTGTACCCCTCATGTACAGTTTTTGGTGTTTTCAAAAGTTACAGAGTCAAATATAACTTGTGACACTTTTCTCTGAAAAGTCAGTGTTTACGTTGAAAAGCCTGTAGGGACATGCTTTAGACACCAGTACCACTACATTAAGCTGTGTGTGTGCGTCTGCTAGTAAGTGAGCTTGCTCACATGTGTGTGCCTGCTAGTGAGTGAGCTTGTGTTTTTATTTCAATGAGATGATGTATATCAGTGAGATTGTTTGTCTATGAGGCTGTGTATCAATGAGCTTGTGTGTGTCATTGAGATGTCAGTGAAATTGCCTGTGTCTGCATGTGAGTATGCTTACTATATAATTAAACGTTTTACTCTGAAAGGACCAATATTTTATATTAGAAAAAGCAATATATATATATATATTACTCAATCATCTGTCATGGCAAGACATAGCCTTACATATTACACGCGACAATATATGGCGCAGTGACTTATGGGGCTGGCACAAATTTTTTTTCCAGGGCTGCTTTGTATCCCCAGTCCGGCCCTGCGTAGGGGTACTGTTTTATACGTGAGACATTGCTGAATACAAATATGTGTATTTTATTGCAGTAAAAGCAAACAGTATTATTACATTCACAGTTAAAATGTCATGCAGAACTAAAAAAAAAATAATATTTCTTAATTTCTCACATTTTATTCATATTAAATTATGTTTCATAGCTAAATATTTGATGTTAAATGAAAACCCTATTTCTCCTGAATAAAAGGATATATAATAAGTGTGAGTGCACTTAATATGAAAGAGGTGAATTACGGTTAAACAACATATAGTCAAATTCCAGGTTTTGCTTACATTTTATTTTGATCAAAACGTGTACATTTGGCTCAGTCCTTAAGGGGTTAAAGTACAATAACAGGAAGGTAAATTCACAGATAGACTGTAATTCTTAACATGTTAGCTATTTATTATGCTGTCCCTGTGGAAAGCAATATGTTGACCGTAGTAAAGAAAACTACAACAAAGGACATTGGCACATTTTAAACAAAAGGTAGTGCCTATGCATTGTGACACATGCTTCAGTTCTAATTTTAAGTATTTTCCTTTATGGGCATTGACTAAATAGAACCCCATTGAAGAGGAGGTAATAAAGAAAAAGTCTAGCGCAAAAGGAATAATTTTGGATTCCCAAATTAAATATTGTGTCACAAAGTCACAAGGTTTAAATGAGTATTTAGATCTGGTATGTTGTTATGAGTAGATTCCACCCATATAATTATGGATTTATTAGTTGTCCCCTCCTGAAACTTGGGGGTATTCATGATAAGGTTGTTTTTTTTTAATATATATATTTTGTAATTTTTATTATTTATACTCCATGTATTATTACATTTTAATTTTAATTTTTTTAAGTAGGTTATTTATCTAATAATACACTTAGATTAAATGTTATGAACACTTAAATAATTATACATTTTCACTTTATTCATGTGAAAAGAAATATTATTATTAAATTATTAACCTAAAGAAAAATAAGGGAAAATGCTATATTAGTGTAAATCATTAAATATAAGACGTCATATATCTGAATTCTGTTATCTTTGAAGTTGTGACTGTAGCAGTTGATTTACCGATTATGTATTATTAGTGTGATAACTCTGCATTGCCCTCTGTTGCCAGAATGGAAATGTATCCATTTACATAAAGTTGTCATGCAAATTAGTGCTACCAGATAAGCAATTGCATGTACATATATTTGCTTTTTAATGTTTTCAAAAGTGTTACTTATATATTTAATGCATTAATTATGAAGCCAATAAGATGCCAATAAAAACTGTCTAATTAAATTGTGACCAAAATGACAGAGTGTTGAATTTAGTTTAGTCTTTGTGATTCAAATACATATATTCCAAACCCATAGTATATGATTGACATTAACATTTGCTGTGCAACCCATGTTCTAATGGAAATTCTAAGCAGACCTTATTTTTGTTTAAAGATCCAAGTTTGAGGTTTGGAGGTTAGTTTTTCCAATATGTAAGCCAAATGAGAGATTAGGATCCACCCACACGCAGAATATTTATAGGAACTTGTTGTGGCTGAATTACAGTTGGACATTGTCATAATCCTTAATTAGGGATTTGTTAGGTTAAGCATTCCCAACTTTGTTCCCAATATGATTGAAACAGTTTTTTTTTTAACAATCCATCTTTCAACCTCTGAGAAATTATCTTACAACACAGTCTCAAGATGTAAAAAGTTGAAATATCTTGCATAGATAATGGTGTCATCTACGTACATGTGCACAGATAATATTTTACACACTGTGGGAAATTCATTAATAAATATGGATAATAAAAGGGGACCAGAAACTGAACCTTGTGGAAGTCCATGTGTAACTGTGAATAAAAGACACAGACTGTAAATGACACAATTTCCGTGTAGTAAATTAAGGTTTATTAAAACTATTCCTGAGTTTTAAGTTTAGTTTTTAAGATAGCATGATCAGCTGCATCAAATGCCTTGGCAAAATTAAGGAGAAGGTCTCCAATAAGGACACTTTGCTCTACAGCATTCTGGATGTCAGAATGTCATAGTATATTCTTTATTGAGGGAATATAAAGAGCACATTTAACAGCACAAATACTATAAAAGGCTTAAACAATAGTGAGGCATTAAAGGTGAAGCAGTAAATCAGTAAGACAAATTTATACTTCAAATATTTATAAACTGTAATTTAAAAAAAATTCACCCTCTTGAATGTATGTGTGTCACCACCAAACAATAGAAAGACAAAATTGTAAATAGAAAAGACTAAGAGACAGCTGTTTGAAACTCCCAAAGCAATCCATGGGGCAAAATTGTGCTTAAGTGAAATATTATAAGAAATATAAGAGATGGTATAGATATAGTAATATCACGGGGTAAGTGAAAAGAGTAAATAAACATAGACAATAAAAACCTCACACTCAAAACATTCATGGGGTATAACAGCCAGCATCATCGTAGTTCCATGAAAACAAGATGTTCTTTTTATGGTTGCTTGACCTTGCTGTGCGCAGGCAATGTCTCTGAAAGTCTAGCTGACATCTCTTCTATATTCAAAATGAATAAACGAAGGCTACACTCCAATAGTAAGGATGGTATATTTATTGATAGGTGAACCACCCCATAGAAAGTGCGACGTTTCGGCTCAGCAAAGCCTTAATCATGCATATGGATAACAAAGTGCAAATGTGCAGATATAACCCCACAACCAACTAATTCATTAATAAAACTAAAAACACATGTATCTAA
Organism: Pelobates cultripes; assembly: GCA_933207985.1. NCBI lineage: Eukaryota > Metazoa > Chordata > Amphibia > Anura > Pelobatidae > Pelobates > Pelobates cultripes. Next base: position 64,198,995 of record OW240921.1, on the reverse strand, counting down.
ATGTCATACATAGTATCATTGGTAAAACATGACATGGAGTTTTTTCAAAAGTATGAAGCAGTATTGCTAAATACATGGTAAGGAATTTGACAAGGCATAAGATGGTATGTTTTAATGTTAAAGGCACAGTGCAATAAAAAAGGTTATATTCCAGCAAATTAACTTGAACATTTAGAGCCATCTTGATCAATATGTTGCAGATGGTAGAAGCATGTATCTATACAGAGCCATCTTTAATTTTGATTGGACCCTGGGCAAGCATTTACTTGGGCCCCCCTGACTACATATAGATACACACAAATACACTACCTGACACATATACAGATACACACTGACCACATATAGATACACACAAGAACATACAGATACACACAGACTACATATAGATACACTGACACACACATAGACACACACACAGATACAAACACTGACATACATGCAGATACAAAGGTACACACACTGACTACATATAGATACACCGACACACACACTGACACACATACAGACACACAGATACACAACCTGACACACATGCAGATATACAGATACAAACACTGACACATACAGATACACACACAAATGGACAACATACAGATACAGAGACACATTCTGACAGACATACTGACACAGACTCACACACAGACAGCCATACTGAAACACACATACACAAAGACATACTGAACCACACAGACACTGACGGACTCACACACACACACACATACAGATACACTGACAGACATACGGGCACACATACACACAGACAGACATTCTGGCACACATACACACAGACGGACAGACATACTGAAACACACATACACACAGACACTGAGAGATAAACACACATACAGACATTTTGACACACACAGATAGCCATACTGAAACACACATACACACATACCTACTGAACCACACATACACTGACAGACTCACACACACACAGACATAGTGACACACTGATAGACATACTGACACACATACACACAGACAGACATTCTAGCACACAGACAGACAGACACACATACTGCAACACACATATACACAGACACTGACAGACTCACACACACACAGACATACTGATACACTGACAGACATACACACATACACTGACAGACATGCACACATACACACAGACAGACAGACATACTGAAACACACATACACTGACAGACTCACACACACACACACACACACACACAGACATACTGACAGACATACACACATACACTGACAGACATGCACACATACAGACATACTGAACCACACAGACACTGACAGACTCTCATACACACAGACATACAGATACACTGACAGACATACTGGCACACTAACAGACATACACTGACTGACAGACAGACATACATACTGACACACACTCATGCAAAATTTGATAACCACCCTCCAGTTTCTTACCTTTTCCTGGAGGGTGGCTTCCCTGGGGTCCAGTGGACTGGCTGGGAGTTAAGCTCATGCTCTCTCCTGGCCTGGCCCCCTCCGGAACAGCTCTTTCCGCACAGCTTCTGTTTCTGTGGGAGGAAGTGACGCGCGGCTGGCACTTCCTCCCAGTGCTGCCGAAAAGCAAGGGCACGGTCCCGCTGTTAAAGCGCCACAGGGCCCAACCAGGCCCCTGCTGACACAGGCCCACCGGGTGGCCCTAAGTGCATGAGCCACCCGATGGGCCCCCATAGTTTGCGGGCAGAGGGCAAACGGGGCAGCTGCCTTGGGCCCCCTAGCAGGGACAGGGCCCTTGCATTTCAGCAGCACTGGGAGGAAGTGCCAGCTGCACGTCACTTCCTCCCACAGAAACAGGAGCTGAAGGAGGGGGCCAGGCCGGGAGAGAGCGTGAGCTTAACTCCCAGCCAGCCCACTGGACCCCAGGGAAGCCACCCTCCAGGAAAAGGTAAGAAACTGGAGGGTGGTTATGAAATTTTGCATGAGTGTGTGTGTCAGTATGTAACAGCTGCCCTGTTTGCCCCGCGTTAAAGACTGCCCTGATCTATAACAATGAATCTATTTATAATCCCAAAATAGGTCATATGCAATTATGTACTATAAGCAGATAGAAACAGTATTATAGTCAAGTTCTCACCATCTGAGACAGCCATAAATATGGTGGACAACAAATTGGGATCAGACTTCTAAGTCAAACATGCTAAAATCTGAATAGGAAAAGTAATCAATCTAATTCCAGATATCGTGTATATAGAAGAAGTTACAAAAAAGAGGTAAGGGAAAATTCTCAATTGAGTCCCTTAAGCCATAAAGTGTCTAACGTATGAATCCAAAAGGCCTCCCTCCTTTTGAGTGATCTGCTAAAACGTAAATAGGAAAAATAATCAATCTAGTTCCAGAAGCAGTGTATATAGGTCATATGCAATTATATAATATAAGCAGATAGAAACTGTATTATTTGAGGAATCAAATTATTCCCATAAGAGACTGCCATGAATCAGGTGGACACAAAATAGGGATCAGACTCATAAGCCAAACATGCTAAAGCGTAAACATGAAAAGTAATCAATCTAATTCCAGAAACAGTGTATATAGAAGAAGTTACAAAAAAGAGGTAAGGGGAAATTCTCTACTGAGTCCCTTAAACCATAAAGTGTTGATCCAAAAGGCCTCCCTCTTTTTGAGTAAGCTTTGTCGATTATGGTCTATTATTTGAAAACATAATTGAGATATATTGTGATTACAATCTAAAAAGTGAACAGGAATACGTAAATCTTTTTGTTTGGTTCTGATTGTGGATTTATGTTTATTAAGTCTCTCAAAGACATTCATTGTGGTCTCCCCAACTAAGAGAAGACCACAAGGACACTTAAGAATATGGACTACATAATTCGATTCACATGTTAAAAAAACCTTTTATGTTATAAGAACGATCATTATAGGGATGGAAAAAATCTATCACCCTTAATAATGGAGTTGCAAGAACTACAGTTCTGACACAGAAAAGTGCCACAAACTGGTGTGGCCCAAATTCATTGTGTTTTTGCTTTTAAAGGGCCAATGTTGGCTTTAACCAACACATCCCTGATGTTTTGTGGTCTATTAAATGAAATTAGGGGAGTCACTTGAAACTCTGGAATATTCGGGAAGGATCTTCTCAGGATGCCCTAGTGTTTACGAACAATATGTGTCACTTGATTACTATGTACATTAAATAAAGATACAAAAGGTATCCTAGAGCGCTCATTAGATGTGCGCTGTTTAGGCAATAACAGGGAATCTCTCTCTAATTCAAGTATTCTTTCATTCTTCGTATCAAGAAGTGTAGTAGGATAACCTTGACTTGAAAATGTATCACTCATCTCATTGAGATGCTGGGATCGTGTAGCAGGATCCGAGACATTTCTGGCCACCTGGATAAATTGACTACAGGGTAATGAGCGAATAGTCCACTCGGAATGGAAACTATTAAATTCCAAGAGGTTATTTCTGTCTGTGGGCTTGGTGTATAAATCTGTCAAAAAATCATCACCACTACGTGTAATCTTTAGATCAAGAATTCCATGGTGAATTGAACATCATCACAGATAGCATTCATGTCCTTAGAAAGGGAATCTAGTTCTTCCCTAGTGCACACCATATGCCAAACACATCATCGATAAATCTCCACCAGACATGTGCATGCACAATGAACAAGTCATGCGCATACACGTGTCCAGTTTCAAAGCCATCCATGAACAGGTTGGCATATGATGCAGCCATATTCGAGCCCCTTGTAATGCTTCTGAGCTGTTTGTAATGATTTTCACCAAATAAGAAATAGTTTCTGTGAAGCAATAAATCCAAAATGGACACAAAAAAATTCAATCTGAGCATTGCTGTACTGACTTTTTTCAAAAAAATTTCTGATGGTATTTAAGCCTGCTCAATTAGGAATAGAAGTGTTCCAGGTGAATAAAATACATGGGTTATCCATTTTCAAAAAAGAGAGTTTACGTAGAACATTGCTACTATCAAGTATAAAAGACCTGGACTTACTGGCAAGAGGCTGTAGTATTCTGCCCAGGAAGACCAAAAGTGGCTGAAGTGCAGACTCACTACTGGCCACTATCAGTCTACCCGGAAGATATACCAGCCTCTTGTGGTAGTATGTAAAAAAGTGGGCATAATCGGATGTTCCTAGGATTCATTTTTAGGGGGGCACATGGAGGGCCAAGGAAAAAAGTAGGGGGGCACATTTAACCCCGCCCCCGGTGCAGTTTGACCCCGCCCCTGCCGCATGTTAAGCCCCACCCCCAACACAATGTGTTTTGTTTTTTTAATAATCCCTGGTGGAGGATTCATTATTTTCCACCAGGGATTATTAAAAAACAAACACATTACCATTGATACAGTGCCATAGTTGCCAACATTTGAAATTTCCAAGGAAATTTTGCAGCACAGCTATCAATTACTGTCTGGGTATAATATCCCTGGACAGTCAGTGCTCTCTGTATAATACAGGGTTGTGTGTATAATAAATTGGGACAGTCAGTGCTCCCTGTATAATACAGGTCTGTTTGTGTATAATATCCCAAGACAGAGAGCAGCACTATACAGGGAACACTGACTGTCCCGGGATATTATACAGGCACAGGCCTGTATTATACAGAGAGCAGCACTATACAGGAAATACTGACTATCCCGGGATATTATATACACACAGATCTGTATTATACAGATAGCTGAGCATATACCCCATGTCCCAATCTCTAGACTACTAGTACCTGTCAACAGCAGCTCCCAGACACGTGTAACAGGGCTAAAGTGTGCAGCAGCTCACACGGATGATTCAGCAGTAAAGTGCACTCGCTGGCAGAGCCAAACTGGAATCCAAAGCAGCCCTGCAAAAAAAATTATGCCGTTCCTACAAGTCAATATATATATATATATATATATATATATATATAGTACAGCAAGCACACAAGCTCACTGACATGCGCAAATATGCTTACTGACAGACAAAACTCTCTGACTCACACACAAGCTTACTACAGACAAACTCACTTGTATAAACAGAAGTCTCACTACAAAGACGTTCAGGGACACACACAAACTCACTAAAGACAAGCTCGCTGACACACACATGCTCACTAAATAGAAGCTCACTGACACACACTAGCAGTACCATTTTAACAGACTGCTGAGTCCATACACACACACAGACTGCTGAGTTCAAACACACACACAGACTGCTGAGTCCATACACACACAGACTGCTATGTCCATACACACACACAGACTGCTGAGTCCATGCACACACACATACACAAAGACTGCTGAGTCCATGCACACACACATACACACAGACTGCTGAGTCCATACACACATGCATACACACAGACTGCTGAGTCCATACACACACACACACACACACACACACACAGAGACTCTGCTGAGCCCATACTCACACACACAAACTGCTATGTCCATACCCACACACATACACACACCTGCTGGAGTCCATGCACACACACACACGGGAACTGCGCACAGGTCCATACACACACACACACACACATACACACCTGCTGGTCCATGCGCACAGACTGCTGGTCCATACACACCGCACACACACGGACTGCTGGAGTCCATGCACAGATACACACAGACTGCTGAGTCCATACACAGACAGCTGAGTCCATACACACACACAGACTGCTGAGTCCATACACACACAGACACAGACTGCTGAGTCCATACACACACACAGACTGCTTGAGTCCATACACACACACACAGACTGCTTTAGTCCATACACACACACACAGACTGCTTGAGTCCATACACACACACAGACTGCTTGAGTCCATACACACACACACCGCACACACACACACACAGGGGGCTGGCACACGAGGTCCGCCCACACACAGACACACACATACACAGACTGCTGAGTCCAGACACACACAGACACACAAACACAGACAGCTGAGTCCATACACAAATACAGACTGCAGAGTCCATACAGACACAGACTGCTGAGTCCATACACACACACACACACACACACATACTGCTGAGTCCATACACACACACACACACACACAGAGACTCTGCTGAGTCCATACACACACACATACTGCTATGTCCATACACACACACACAAACACACACGGCTGCTGAGTCCATACACACACACACTGCTGAGTCCATGCGCACGCACACACACACACACACACACACAGACTGCTGAGTCCATACACACACACACCCACAGACTGCTGAGTCCATGCACACACACACACAGACTGCTGAGCCCATGCACACACACACAGACTGCTGAGTCCATACACACAGACAGATTGCTGAGTCCATGCACACACACACACACACATACAGACTGTTGAGTCCATGCACACACACAGACTGCTGAGTCCATACACACACACACACACACACAGAGACTGCTGAGTCCATACACACACACACATCAAGCCTACCTGTCACTGGAGGCTGTTGCTGGGGGTCAGACAGCCATCTTTTGCAGCAGCAAGGTCTGCTGCTTTACGGCGGGGGTGGGGCCTATGTGTGGGAGGCGGGGCTTGGTTTGGGGGTGGGGCTTTGCCAGGGAGTGCTCCCTCCGGCCCCAGCATCTCTGCACAAACTGCAATCAGCGCTCCTCTTGCCAGACTGCCCTGCATTCCCTCGGGCTGTGACAGACTCACACACTGTTACAGTCCGAGGGAATAGAATTTAAGAACATGGCCAGCAAGTTGCTGGCATTTGGGGGGGCCCAAGGGGGGGACAGCATGATGTAGGGGGGGCCATGGCCCCCTCTGCCCCCCCCCCCCGCAAGGCACAACTAAAATACATTTACAGATAGCTTCTATAATAGTGTAAATATCCTTAATGAGTGATGGTGTAGGATCTCTGGGACAAATCTCATAGGTTGTTAGTGTCTCCTAATTGTCGCTCAATTTCTCTAATATAGTCAATCCTATTCATGACCACCACAGTCACAGGTGGGCAAAATGAGCTCCAATTCCATAAATGAAAATCTTTTGCTGTCAAGATCTCTGAGGTTTGTGCCAGACTATCCTCAATTAATCTAGTTGGTTGATTAGAGAAAAAAACTTTCAAATTAGCCGATCTTAAAAATCGTTCCACACTTAAGAACAAATCAAATGAATTAAAGTTAGTGGTTGGACAAAATTAAAGTCCCTTAGAAACCTTAAGTTCACTTTCACTCAAGGTGATGTCAGATATATTAACTACAATCAAGTCCTTCTGCTGGGATTGTACATCCTGGGATGATATGCTTTTTTCTCCCGGACTGGATTCAGTCTGGCCCTCGATCTGATTGACTGGTCGTCACTTTCTGCGTCTTGTCCTCTTCTTCCTTGGTCTAAAAAATAACTTGAATATTGTGTTTTCAAAGATGATTGATCATCTGATGTCTCATAATCAGTAGTGCCTGAGGCTGAAGAGCTACCAGGTATATATGTACTATGTTGTGGTCTCGAGGTCACCGGTCTCCTATGCATTTTTTCAAAATGTGTGTCATTAGTCCATTTATATACTTTTACACAGTATCAGTGTGCAGGGTTCTTTGTTTATTGAGGACAGTAATATCTTCCGTATTGTGACTAAAGGAATTTTTTATAAAACCGATCTGAGCTGGGGAACTGCCATGTACATCCATTTGTTTGCACATGTATTTGCTGCAGTGTATATCTTGCAACACAGATGTAGAGATGGCTTAGACTTACGGATATATTGTTGTTTCCCACTTAAAAGTGCTTGCTGTGGGTTGGGATTGATGTCTAAATCAAATGCATTTCTGATAAGGATGAAAATCTAATTAGCGTATAAAACCATCTAAAAAGGAGAAATATAATTCTATAAAAATAAACTTAAAAAGTGATATAAAAATAACATTAAAATAAAAATGAAATATCAATATATTTAATAACAGTTATTTTCCCCTCTCTCCGTGTTTATTTCATTTTTATATTATTTCACTTTTTAAGTTTATTTTTATAGAATTATATTTCTCCTTTTTTTTTCTCCTTGCTCCATATGTGTAGTATGTTTCTTTGTTGTACCGTGCAATCTATTGTAATTTTATATGCTAATTAGCTTTGATTTTATGTGTATGGGGAGATTACTAATATTATTACACTTGTGGGCTGGACATGTAAATTGCCCACATGATGTCAGGACGCTAGAGTAGCAGACGTCCTGATTTTCCAAAATAGGAGGAACCTGAAAAGGGTGGGGACGTTGAGTTGTGATGTGAGACATGAACGTCTCGATGTCCCTGCCATAACAGGAAACCGGAACCAGAAGGTGATGTGAACGTCGGACCGTAAGGATGCATATTGACGTCCCGACATCCACGCCAGAATAGGATGGGACTGCGAGTAGCGCTTGAAAAGCGCCAATTTTGAAAGACTGAATGCCCAGAATGGACTTAATACTTTGGAAGAAGGCAGCAGCCGAAACAAGTAATTTGATAGATTTGGCTTTACTTTGTGGGACTCTTTTTCAATCAATTTCATTTATGTTTTATTTGTTTTATTTTATCAATCAATAAATTTGTAACCCCCTACATTCTGCATCCTGGAATGAACTTGGGAGGTTTAAAACAAAGAAATTGGAGAGTTCCTAGTGAAGACCTATACTGATCGTTATATTCTGAAGGCATTCAGTTTGAGCCAGCTTTTTAAGTGGCTCTTTACCATGTGAGTGAGACCAACTTTTGTCCAAGTTCCACTCAGCATTACTATATTACCCTATGTTCTCTCTTTTGTTTTATCTTTTTTAGATTGACTACATTTACTGTGGGCAATTTTATCTTTGAGTGCTCTCACCATTGTATTTATTTTGTTTTCACTACTGTTTTTTTGTGGTTGAGTGACCCACAGAGGTGATAATAGCACCACTTTGTGTGTTTAGGATAAACCCCCCATTATATTTATTATTACTCAATAGATAGTACACATGTATGCAAGAGATTGTAATGGCTTAGAATATTATGTTGCGCCTGAGGGTAAAAGTTAGAAGAGTAAACAGGAAAGTGTGGTAATGCAATTAAAAAGAAAGATTACATATAAGTACATATCACTAGATTAGTAGAGGTTAATAGTGCAGATTGAAGGCTATGCATAATACCACTAAGATACTGAGCCTCATCCACCTCTCAAAATTACACCTGATGCAAAGCTTACTGCTATCCATCGATGCGGAAAAAGCATATGACAGGGTGGACTGGTGCTTGCTCTTTTAAACTCTTAAAATTATAGGGTTTGGTCCTAATCAGCTACTGTGATGAAGGCACTTTATTCCTCCCCTAGTACTAGGATTCGGGTTAATGGCCAATTGTTTAAACCGGCCCCAGATTGGTAATGGCACGAGACAAGGGTGCCCCCTATCCCCTCTCCTTTTCATCCTTATCACGGAGCCCTTTCTATAACAACCCCAAAATTCACTGCTTTACATCCCGTTCTGCTGCATTAGCAGACGATTTGCTGTTTTCAATCACTGTTGTACAATCACAATAACCTTGATGTCGCCTTTATTAGAAGAAATCTCTCTACACAATAAACTATCGAACTTACAAGTCAACTTTACCAAAAGTGAGATACTGCCACTACAAATAGATCTCAACAATAGATGCCTTCCTGTGGACAGAGACCACTGTTAAATACATAGAGACCTTCCTGCCACGAGACCACACTAAAATCTTTGAATTAAACTTCCACTCTTCCTCCATTCTCTCTCAACAGTCTTGCAGGCGTGGAACAAGCCAATATTTGGTTGGCTATGCCGGGTCCATGTACTCAAAATTAACACACTCCCCAAAATCCTTTTTAATAACATTACCTGTTTCCCTCCCCAAATCCTTTTTTACCGGAGCAAACAGACTCTGCTTCTTTCTATGGGCCCACGAGCACCCTAGAATTGCTTCCAAAACCCTGATAGGTCATAAGTCACAAGGTGAATTGAGTCTCCGCAACTTAGAGTCCAGCTACCAAGCAATCATCCTCACAAGGATATATGAATGGGCAAGACCCAACAACAAACTCCATTGGATACAATTGGAGAGGCTGGGGTTCCAAGCACCTCTACATACCATTCCATGGCAGAAGGCTGGAAGGCAATATTGAAATCATTCTACACAAATCACCCTTCTATTTTGCTAAACTTAACAACTTGGCAACAAATCAGAATCTTCCCTAGCATGTCCAAACACCCTTGCCCCTTTTACACACTGAACATTAACTCCCAGTTTCTACCTGGCTGGAACACCTCCTCCTTCTCAGTACCAAGTGACTACCATTTTTTAAAATTAGAACATATCTTTAATGCGCAAGAGTTTAAACCAGTTGAAGAGCTGTACTATACCCCAGCACCCACCCAATTACAAAAGTTCAGATATGCACAACTCAGCCCCTTCATAGCCTCTTTCATAACCTTTACTTGTGCACGAGATTAGAGATCAAACTATTTTCAACACTATGTAACATCTTCATAGACAGAAAAATAGACAGAACGTAAACTGGTCCTTAGAATGGCCGGATTAATACGTTGAAAGACCGAGAATGGTCAAGGGAAAGCCGAGGTCAAGGAAGCCCAGTCATACCCGGACACTACTAAACTATTTTATCACAGCTGCAAATCTGTTAATACCAATTTATTGGAAAAAGGACACCACACCCACAATCAGGGATTTGATCCTGAAAGTCAAATTCATCATTTGATATGGCCTCATCCCTTACTCACACATATCACCACTACCAAACACACTGGGCACCATGGCTAGCTTACATGCAATTTGCACCACAAGGCTAATGTGTCATTTATTACTCTTACATTCTGTTTTTCTTATACTACTATCAGAGTTCCACAATGCAAAATTTTGTGTACTACGAGGCTAATTTTACATTTTCGTTTTAAACCACCCCCTGGATCTTACATTGTGTAATCCACCCAATGTGGTGCATCTTCATTTCAGTCAGAAGCATACATTACACCAGAGTAACAGTTAACTTCGCTTAACACACCTCTACTTATTGTATATGTATATATTATACTGCTCGGGTAATGTCAAGGTTACACTGTTATAACTGGACAACTATTTACCAGATATCTGCCATATGGCTAATATTTATGCCAACAATACCTGTCCCATCAATAATGCTATCACATCATTGAAATTATGGATAATGTTTGGGCTACAGTGCAGAATGACTGTTGCAATATTTATGTTTATTAACTGCCAATGATCTCATATTTCTCTTTCTCTTTATCAGATTATAAATTCTGAAAATGTTTAATAAATATTTGTGACGAGACCAATCTCGCCACTGTGCATTGGAGGAGCCTGGTTGTCCGCCTGCTGCCGTTAGACTATGGCCCCATGTTGAAACGCTTGATTTTCCCCTGCAAAGACACGAAAGCCGGGTCATTCAGTGCTTTCCCTGTTTGAGCGGTGATACCCCAGATAGCTATGCCATGGAGCACATTCGTATAATGAAAGACTATGGGAAAGACTTCGGCTCCATGGCAATTGAACTGTATGTGTGTTATCTGAGCGCCATTCAGTAATAATGTGCGCTCAGATGTGAGCTATCTGGGGATATGTTGGATGTACCTGTTTTATGTAATGGCTGCACAGTTATATATTTTTATGTATTTTATTGTCTTTTGCTGCCATGTGTTCAATGGAGTTTTGCCTCTGTCCTTGGAGATAATTTGATTACTTCCCAATTATCTCCAGGATAGAAGACTCTGTTGAACTGGCTTTGGGCAGAAAGCCATTCTTCATTTGGTCACAAAGGACTACGAACTATCTTTTGAACCACTGGACTTATTTGTATGATTTTGATGTATGTTTGTATTTGGAGTATGTTGATTCTGAAAACATTATGTGAATGTGATGCATACTTTTAAAATTATGAATGTGGAAAAACTGTATTTCTCTGGCTGTGATAATTACATTACCCATTGTGTAAGGTAATTGTATCACAGGCAGAGGGGAGGATTTTGTGCGGGAGTGTCTGAGTGTATCGTACGTGTTTATTGGTTGTTTTCCAAAACCCTGTGGGTGGTACTAATGTGTAAGAATGTGTATATAGGAACAATAAACTCTGTCTGTTCCTGCTTGACCCTCAAAACAGAGCCTTGTCTCGTTCTTGGGGGGATTTATTGTATGCTGTTCCAGTTCGCCTGCTAGGAGTGTAAATCTATTCATATGGTTCTTTCCATTCGGCTGTTTACGGCATTCATATGGTTTCCTGCTCAGTGGATTGGTGTCTTTGGTAGCTGCCTGTATATCTGGAAGGGGAATATCTCCTAAACGGCTTTTAACCCCTTTTATGCCTGGGGGTGCTGTTACAATATTGAAAAGACAAAAGAAAAAAAAATAGTGCAGGTTGACTAATAAATTTATGTAATGGAGTCACAAATACAAAACATGCATGAGTTAACACATTATAACATTGTACAAGCATGATGCTAATATTAGCCTTACACGTTAGTTGTTTTTGCTGCTGTCTATCTCTTCTCCCTAACTCCCCTGCTACTTAGGAATGAGCTAATCAGGAAAAGAGGTACACAGCTGATGCTTTCACCTGACTTGTATTAAATGTACAGGGAGTTGGTTTTAAGTTAATTTGGCTGTATGATCAGTTAAATCAGGCTTCAAAGTGCTTTTATTGGAAAATGGCCTGACGCTATGAGGTGAAATGAATCATAAAACAGGGGTTTAAACACACAAACAATTAAAGAAAGTGATGATATGGAAGGAACAAGTTTACAAATGTCAGGTCAATTTTATTATTAGCATATGTGTAGTGCCAACTTTTTCCACAGCGCTGACAAGCAAAAGTGGTGAAGAAGGCCTTCCTCAAACAACCTTACAATCTAAGAGGAAAGGGTAAATGAACACAAGAAAAAAGAAGGTATCACTATAGAGTAAGGTTATATAGATACAGTGGCTGTGTCTACTTGGTCTTTTAAAAGTCGGTGTTTGGAAGAAATAAAAAAATAGAATGACAAAGAGTAAAATAAACTTTATTGAAACAGCTGAAATGTGGGGGATTTTAATGAGAGTAAAGTCACCCAGGCAGATGGTAGATGTTGCAACTTACTCACAGGAGTTTAATGCTCCCTTTCTGGATCTGCCGAGGTGAAACTGGAAAGATCTGCTGGAAAAATATTATGGTTATATATCGGATCAATACATGCATTGATTACTTTTGTGTCTGTATGAGAGATAAAAATATACAGCTTCTATTTAGAAAATCACACGTAACCGCCACTTAGGGTAGAGGGACGAGAGAAGAGGCATCATAATATCAGTGCAAACCCATAAAGTTAAATACTTGCATATAGATGTATTTATTTTTAGAATGTAATTATAGCACCACTGTTTTTTCCGCTGATTATTATACATTTGTTAAAGGGATACTATAGTCACCAGAACAACTGCAGCTTATTGTATTTGTATCTGATGAGCATAGAAAATGCAGTGTTTACATTAAAGCCCAAGAATACCTGGCCACTCCTCAAATGGCTGCTAGAGGTGCTTCCTGTGCCATTCAATGTCTCCACCTTCTGCATGGAAACACTGAACTTAACTCATAGAGGTGCATTGATGCAATGCATTTCTATGAGAAGATGCTGATTTGCTAGGGTTGTATTTGGCTTGTGCTGCCCCTGATCTGCCTCCTTGACAAGCTCAGCCAATCCAGTGCTTTCCTATGTGAACACTTCTGATGATGTCAGCCTAGCAGGAAGATCAGGGGCAGAGCCAGCCAAGTAGGCAGATCAGGGGCAGAGGCGGGTGGGGAGAAAGGTAAGGAGGGCCTGGAGGGGCTACATGATTGTTATAACACTATAGTGACATGCATACATGCTTGTGTTTCTGATTCAAAAGTGTTCATATAAGGTAACTAATAGATATATTACTTACTATATCTTGTTTCTACGATAGGGACCTTTTTATGCTTATATTTTTGAGGTAAATAAACAGAAATATAAAACAGAATAAAAGAAAAGTTAAGAAATAACAGTAGAAACCAGGGGCCACTGTTAGAATAAACAAGGTTTCCAATAAATACCTGCAAACAAAAGTCAAACAATATTACATTGCAATACAATTGCTGGCAGTAAATTGCTTAAGAAAAAGTGCAACAAAATTGTAGCAAATAATAACAATATTGGTTCTGGACCAAGTAAAGATCCCAATGTGTCAGTTTAGCAAAATCACTTGGGTTTATTGATGATTGAAGGTTTGGCAATGCCAATATAATGTTAAAGTGCCAACAAAGTAACAGTCTGTCTCAAACAGCAATAGTAGATCCAATTGAGTATCATTTTTAGGTGTCCAATATAACAAACCTCATGGGATGAAAGCAAACACCAACAGTCAAAAGACTACTGTAAAGTTTTACTCAGTATTCTAGTGCAGCCCAGATGAGGAAGCCTCATTAATTCCTTCTGGTCTCTAAGGAGCAATCGTGATGCAGTCTGTATTATCCACAGCTCTCGGTTGAATATAGCTGTGTAATAGTGTATTGTAGTGACAGTAATCACCAGTAAGAAGCTCTATGTGTCTCCATTTTTGTAAATAACAAAGTGGCAATAGCCACAAATAAAAGTTAACACAGTCAATGTGTTTTGTTCTCAAATAAAGACTGTATCAAGATCAAATAAATATCCAAATTTTTTTGTAAATTGAGGACAAAACACTTTGTCAGTGTTTGCTTTAATTTGTGCAAATTGTCACTTGGTATATTAATTTTTTTTTTATATATATATATACACATGTCGGCTTGTTTCCCCGGAGAGGCAGTTTAGTAGAAAAAAATCTCTGGTCACATTCTTTCTGTTTTTTTATTTGCTTGGCTTATAAACAGAATCCTCAGCAAATGGTGTAACGGTGGCTTAGTCAGTCAAAAGTGGGAAGGCAACATTTCAACACACAAGATGTCTTTATGATGCCATAAACATACCTACTACAAAATCTAAAGGAGTGATCCTCAATGTAGATATTGTGTAAAGAAATACGAAAAGAAACATTGCATTCACACATGTAATTATATTTATGCTTTAGACTTTTAATTATGGGGCCCAGGCTCTGCTTATGGCTGTTTCTGCAGGGTTTGGTACTGTGTACTGAGACTGCTCTTATTTAACGTTACAAATAACCTAATCACAGCTAAATCCAAAGTTCACTACTCCATACAAATTTTTCTTGACCTCTCTGCCATTTTTGATCATGTCCTCCATCTCCAAACTCTTCAATCCCTCGGTCCCTGTGACACTGTTCTTTGGTGGTTCTCCTCCTATCTCTCCCAACATTTGTTCAGTGTCTCCTTTCGCCATAACACCTCCTCCTCTCGCACTGTCTCGGTTGGAGTCCTTGGTCCCTTCTGTTCTCTCTTTATACTTTCTCTCTTTGCAACCTCATTAACTCCTTCGGATTCCGCTACCATCTGTATGCCGATGACACCCAGATATATCTCTCCTCCCCTGACCTCTCCCCCATTGTCCAACGTGTCAACGCATGCCTTTCTTCAATCTCTGATTAAATGTCCTCCCACTTTATGAAACTTAATCTCTCTAAAACCAAGCTTCTTATTCCCCCCCCCTCATAATGCTGATCCTCCTCCTTCGCCTTCCCTGCAAATTGATGGTACTTGCAAGCTTGTTGTCTTGGTGTTATATTTGATCCTGGCCTCACCTTTGTGCCTCATATCCAGTATGTTGCTAAAACCTGTCGATTCCACTTTAAAAATATTGCCCGCATCTGCCCCTTTTTCAAGCAAGATGCCGCCTTGGAGCTTGTTCATACTATGATAATCTCTTGCATCGATAACTGTAAATCTCTCCTAGTTGGCCTTCCCAGAAGCCGAAATGCCCCGCTACAATTAGTAATGAATGCTGCCGCCAGCCTGATCTTTCTCACTTATCGTTCCTCCCATACCTCCCCCTCTGTCGATCCTTACACTGCCTTCCTGTATCCTATAGGTGTCAATTCAAAATACTAACCCTTACCTATAAAGCTCTAACCTCTTACATTTGTATACTGATTCGTAGATATGCCCCTTCTTGGTCTCTCCGCTCTACCGGTGACCCTCTCCTGTCCGCTGCTCACACCCTTACTGCTGACTTGTGCTTGCAGACGGCTCCCTTCCTTTGGAACAATTGTTTAAAAAGTCCCTCAAAACACACCTCTTTAGAAATGCTTATGGACTCCCAAAGTATACTTATCCATATCTGTCTCTTGCTTTCCTAAAGATCCACACTCCACTCTCACCTCCAGTTATGTTACTTTCCCACCTTATTTGGTGGCTGTCCCCCTTGTTGCCCTGTTGTGTATTTGTACCCCACGTCCTCTAGACTGTAAGCTCATTTGAGCAGAGCCCTCATCTACCTATTGTTCCTGTGTCACTGTGTAATTGTCTTATTTGTTGTAAGTTCCCCCCCTTTCATAATATTTTAAGGTGCTGCGAAATTAGTTGGCGCTATATAAATACCAATAATAATAATAATAATAATAATAATAATGTATAAATATTGTTTCCTCTTTTTTTCATTATACAAAAAGTGCAAATTTTTATACAAATTGGAATTTTTATAAATTAACCTTGTTACACGATCTGACTTTTAAGTAGACAGCAGATCATGTTATTTCCTCGTAGGAATGAGACTTCGGCAATTCGGTACAATGGGAATTCGGAACTTCGAAATTCAGAACATCTGTTGGGCTCCCTACCCCTAACCTTAACCCTACTCTTACCCCTAACCCTAACCACTTACACATCTATAGGGCTCCCAGTGCCAGGAATTAGCTTATTGGTCAAAACTCCTGTCATCATTCATGTAATTTTCCCTACCTCTCTTGTTTTGCCACTTTTCAGAAATCCAAAGCACTTTGACACTTCGGCAATTCAGTTTGGTTCGGCACTTTGGAAATTCGGACTTTGGAAATTCAGCAATTTGGCACTTCGGCATGTTGGACGTTCGAAAGCATCCGAATGTTTGAATCGCCCTAAATTCGTCCGAATTTACATTTGGAACAAATGAATTGCACATGTCTATTTCCTGGTTTGTTTATCTCAGTGGAGATGAACTCAAGAGGCAGGGAACTGCTCAGAGCACCTGCCTTGTAAAAACTACTCATTGAGCTGGATATTACTGCACATATTACTATTTATATTAGTGTTATGCTAGTATATTAGGTCTGATGTGTGACTCCTGGATTTACTCAACAAGAAGTTACGTACTATGTTTCAGGGAAGATCTAAGTGATTGTCGAACACTGCATCTCTAACTCACAACACCTCAAAATCCTGAACCTCTAGCTATATGACAACTATACCAGATTCCTTTTAAAGATGCCTGTTCTAAATTCTATCACTGACCATCTGTGTTTTTCATTGTTCCAATGTTTTTCTGACCACACCACTGAATTAAAGTCCTCTATAATTAATATCAACAGAAGCACTACCATTGCAAAATGTGAGATGTTAGCTATTTCGTGTTGGTGTTATGCTTATTTAGGTTAAAGCTTCTACGCTTGGTGTGTGAGTTAGAGAAGTTGGAAACCAGTGTAATTCTAACCGCTCTTGACTCGTATCACCATCTACCTGGTAGTTGTTGATGTTGTCCCCATTTCAAAAGTCTACTAACAACACAAAGCACAAAGTGTTACTGTAGGTAATTGCATGTTAGGATTTTAATCATCAACTTTATAGGGGGTTAGCTACAAACCAAACCTAACTTGTTCTAGGGGTGTACCACTGGTCAGTCCTCTACCACCATTTATCTGCCAATTTGCAGGTTATTAAAATGTCAGGTGTGGGACAACCTCACTAAACAGAGTAAGCATTAACTGGCATGATTTGTTCAAAAGGTTGCAAAATCAACATTTGGATTCTTTGTTGAGCATCAGTTTGTACCTTCCAAAATGATCATCCCTAAGAACGAAAGCATGGTATTACTTATCCAACATATCAGCACGGAGTAGATTAAAGTGTACAGTCCTTGCAATGTAATATTACCCTTCCAGTTACCAATCATCAGCAAACAGCATCTTTCTCTGATGCTTTGGGCAGCTCGCAGTGTGCTGTCATTAACAGAAAAAGCATGCTGGCCACCAGGGCAGTGCATAAATCAGTTGTGAAGTGCACTGAAGGCACGTATGGCCTTAGACATCTCATCTTACAGCAAAGGAGTGCTACAATAAAGGTATTTATTTCTGCTGAAGATAGGACTAGTAAGCAGATGTACTTCTCTCTTTCTCATTTCCTTCTCACAAAACTTTAAGTTTGCAGAGTCCCCATCTTCCACAGTTTCACAGTGATCCCAAATTTCATTGCACGGCAATATGCCAGACTCTGCTGCTTCCCTCTACTCTGCACTAACAGCAATACATCTAGCTGTACTGCAAGTGTTGGTGGTGGTGATGCCAATGCTATTGGTCTATATCATGACATCGATGCTGCTGGATATTTTACAAGTGTATATAGTAGTAAATGGAATTGTAGTGGACACTCCATAAGATATACTAATGTCTAAAGGCTGCTGCTGCAAACATGGAGGAGCAGGGAAAACGTTAGAAGCTGGATAGGACAATCTGCTGGGACTTGACTTCTCCTGACAATCCTCCAAAACATCATCTGGCTCTTAATCCGGTTCCTCATCTGTTAAATTAAAAGCTATCAGTGGGCTGGTGGATATAACGCTTAATTCATCCGCAGACAGGCATTCAGGAGTTCTAATAAACTTTTTTCCCCTTATCTTGTATAACACTTTCCAGACCCTTTGTATCTAAGTCTGACTGTACTGATACTGACTATGCTTGCTCTTCACTGGTAGTATAAACAAAGTTATTTGTCTTACTGGCTATTTGTCATGACTTGAACCGGCTGTGAAAAGAAGAGGGCTGAATGTCATTAAGGCTCTACTAAAAAATGAAAGAGAAAAAAGTAGCACTGCAAGTTGCTGGTATGTTTGGGAGATGGATTGGTGAGCAAATTAATAGTAATAGGTCAATCCACTCCTCTTCTTGGTTCTATATAATGCAAAGTGGTACATTTATCATCCCTTTGCCAGGGGAAAAAGAAACTAGAAGACACATTTTTAGTTGTTTTCTTAACTTTAGAGAATAGGCTCAGTGTGTCGTAGGCATTGTGCTCCATGCCATAATTTTTTATATTAAAAACCATACCACAGTTGTTTTTTTACTGCAGCCACCCAGTACTACCGTTTACCATTTACCGTTTAGGCTGGAAGTGGCTGCTGTGAATACAACAGAGGAGAAGGGCTGTTTCTAGGATGTGGCAGCCAAGTATTTCAATTAACCATCCTATTATTGGTCTCTGAGTATGTAAATATCACTTTGCATGACCACGAGCTCTTCGAAAAACATGTAAACAGAGGGCAGAGGGATTTGTCTTTGGCTGGCAGATAGGTCTGTAAGCTTGCACACACTAACTGTGTCCTCCCACTTCTTATCTCACATAAATACCTAACTGGCCTGCAACTCATTTAAATCTTGTCAGAAATGCCATTTAACATTCACTCGTTTATGCCATCCCACCTCACACTACACTCATTTATTGCAGGTATGTATTTGTGTGTAGTGGTGGCATTTGAAGTAGCAGTGTTTTTTGGTACAGTGTTAACGTTTGCATGCAGATGTGTATTTGTATGTAGTGGTGGCATTTGAAAGAAGGTGTATATTTGTGTGTAGTGTTGGCATACATCCACTGCTACATACATAGTGCCACAGATAGACACACAATGACAACTACATTCAGATACAGATACACACACTAGTCATATTTACATACTTTAGCCCTCCCCCGGCTTCCATACCATTTGGGTACAGCAGGGTGGATTCCTAGGGTCCAGATCTGGCTGTTTGCCGAGTCTGATGGGAGTTTTGTTCAGACTCTCTATCCCCTCCTTTTTTGGTCTCTTATTACACCCCCTGGCTCTCTCAGTCATTTGGGAGGAAAAGATCTGAACTCACCCAGGATTGTTGACCTGACAGGGGCACGGTTGTGTGTTAAAAGATTGCAGCATGCCCAACTTGGACCCAGAACAGAGATGCCCATTGTCTATGTCCTTAAGTGTGAAGTATATCTGATGGGTCCTTCAAGCTTGCGGGCCATACCGGTATACATATATAGTTGTTATTTAGTTTGAGTAATAAAGCACTGTAAAAAAGATAAAATATTCACAGGAATTCTAAACATCATTGCTATATGTTAGTCTATACACGGTTCACTGGGTCATACTATTCAATCATTTCCATTGTCACTTAATATATTTGTTTACCTTGGTTATCATAGACTTTTTGTATTGTCATGTCAACCTATGGTTTGTACTTGATATATTAACCAATGCATGATGTTCTTCATCACCCAGAGCTAAGAAAAGATGATTAGTTTCTGTCACATAACAAACATTGGCAATAAAGCCAAGTGGTGACTTCCTCAAAGAAGTTGTAATTTTGAATAAGGGCAGCATTAAACCGAATATGACAACAGGTATTGACCCAAGTCAAAGACTTGTCTTAACCTGTTATCATACTTATTTATCCACACCAGAATTAGACAGAAATAAACAGAAACGCATGTCAGTCCTTAGAAATTAGAATGACAACAGGTTAAGACAAGCCTTTTACCTGTGCCAGAGATCAGTTACATGGAAAGACAACGCCGGATCAAGGATGACAGAAAACAGAATAGTCAGGAAGAGTCGATTCAAAAACCAGAGTAACAAGATACAGATATGAACATGGACCAAACAGAAATCAAAACAGAGAGGCATCAGAATGGGTGATGAAGTGGCGATTGATATGCAGATATTGCAGCCACAAATAGGTAGCCTTACATATGCATTGCAAAAATTCCTAATCTCGGGTCTTAACATATCTACATATACTGATTTGCCTGAGTTTATTGAGAGGTATGCTCCAGGATAGCAGCTGCTGTTTAATTCAGTTCTCTCTCAAAGCTTATATGCTAGGAGAATTGCTAGAAGACAGAAACAGAGTAATTTTGTCTCTTTGGACCATATTACATTACATCATTATCAAGCGAGGAACAGATTAATAGTGACAGCTGCAAACTCTAAGTGTCTAACTCCCAACAGTCTCTGGCAGACTTTGATATGTGGGATAAGACCAAAAGACCCTAGCCCTAATCATAATGCTAAAGC
Source organism: Pelobates cultripes (assembly GCA_933207985.1). Classification (NCBI taxonomy): domain Eukaryota; kingdom Metazoa; phylum Chordata; class Amphibia; order Anura; family Pelobatidae; genus Pelobates; species Pelobates cultripes. The sequence continues at coordinate 64,177,819 of OW240921.1, read as the reverse complement.
ATGTAATAAGGAATCAATGATGCAATTTTTCTAGCCTCTCTAAATGGGGATGCATGGATCAAACTTCCTCTGAATATGCTGAAGGAGCCTTATTACAAGACCATATTTAAACATTCTATTGCAGAGAGCCCTAGGACAATGTGTGCTTTAAAGGGACACTGTAGTCACCAAAACAACTTTAGCTTAATGAAGCAGTTTTGGTCTAAAGATCATGTCCCTGCAGTCTCACCATTCAATTCTCTGCCATATAGGAGTTAAATCACTTTGTTTATGAACCCTAGTCACATCTCCCTGCATGTGACTTGCACAGCCTTCCTAAACACTTCCTGTAAGGAGTCATCTAATGTTTATCCTTCCTTTATTGCAAGTTCTGTTTAATTTAGATTTTCTTATCCCCTGCTATGTAAATAACTTGCTAGACCCTGCAAGAGTCTCCTGTATGTGATTATAGTTCAATTTACAGAGCAAGAGATAAGATGATTTAAGATAAATTATATCTGATTGAAAGTGAAACCATTTTTTTGTGTGCAGGCTGTGTCAATCAGAGCCAGGGAGGTGTGGCAAGGGCTGCATAAACAGAAACAAAGTGATGTAACTCCTAAATGGCAGAGTATTGAGCAGTGAAACCTGAGAGGCATGATCTATACACTAAAACTGCTTCATTAAGCTAAAGTTGTTTAGCTGACTATAGTGTTCCTTTAATGTAAGTTACTCAACTTCATGAAAGCAGGTATTTGAAACAGTGGTGTGTATTTGAAGCAGTATAGGATCTGCAAAAATACTAATTACAAATGCTAAATAAGTGGTAACTTGTACATTACTGCAAGAATCTGACTTAAAGACCCTTTATTTGATGTGTACACTTAATGTAGGCTAAAGTAATCCACCAGAAAAATTCTAATGTACAGTATATACTCGAGTATAAGTCTAGTTTTTCAGCACATTTTTTGAGCTTAAAAACCCCCACTCGACTTATACTCGAGTCACTGTCTGTATTATGGCAACTCAGAGAGCCGCAGCTGCCAGAGCCATGGCAACGATCCGCGCGGCAACCAGACCGCGAGACTTACAGTGGAGCTGACCGGAACGGAGGAGAAGGGAGCTGACAGGAGATGCAGGAAAGGTAAGTAAATGCTTCCTGCCGGCCCCCCCCACTTCACAGCCCATGCCACTGGACCACCAGTTAACAAGCAGGGAGGGGGGGACAATTTTTTTTTTTAAATAATAAAAAAATAATAATATTAAAATAAAAAAAAATTAAAATAATAAAAATGCCCTCCCCCCACCTAGTTCACACACACTACACAAACACACACTCTGCATTATATACACACTCTGCATTATATACACAGAGTGTGTGTATATAATGCAGAGTGTGTGTTTGTATGAGTGTGTGTGTGTATATAATGCAGAGTGTGTGTTTGTATGAGTGTGTGTGTGTATATAATGCAGAGTGTGTGTTTGTATGAGTGTGTGTATATATAATGCAGAGTGTTTGTTTGTATGAGTGTGTGTGTATATAATTATAAAAATCACAGAATATCATAGCCCCAAGTTTTACCCTCGACTTATCCACGAGGCACAGCATATTTCACAATTGTTGGTCACCAAACTGCACTTGACTTATACATGAGATCGACTTATACACGAGTATATACGGTAGCTTTATACCTGCTTCCTGCAATTTAATAAATGTGGTTTTTTTTAGGAGATATGCAATCATGACGGGGGAATGCCAGAATGAGGTTTGTAAAAAATGGTGGTCCAGGCACTAAAGGTACTAGCCAAAATAGCTATTACCTGCAAAACATGAGATTGTTGCAGACCATGTGCAACCCTTCATGGCAATAGTGATCCCTTTTTGCAGTGGCCTCTTTCAGAATGATAATGTATCCTGCCACTTTGCAAAACTTGTTTAGGAATGATTTAAGGAACATTACAAAGAATTCAAGGTGCTGATGCACCTCAAAATTTCCCAAATCTGCATCCAATTGAGCATCTGTGTGATGTTCTGGGAACAACAAATCCAAGTGCACTTACAAGCTCTTCCCTCTCTGTAACTCCCGCGAGACCAGCGGCCATCAGAGCGTTGCCACGGGTTACCATGGCAACGCTCCGCGCGGCACCCACACCACGCTCGCAGGAGTTACAAAGAGGGAAGAGCTTGAAAGTACACTTGCAGTCCGCTGGGCCCCCTCTGCAAGTATAGGGAGCTTGTGCTTTGTCAGGGGCCCCAAACCTTGTGCTTTGTCAGGGTCCCCAAAATTTCTGGTGGCAGCCCTGGTTCCATTTGTACCATGTGTATTGGTGTTAAGTGATTTTCTGCCCTTTTCACACATACATTGAGATTTTGCTGCATATCTCATAATCTGTAGGTGTACTACAGCAGCATATCCCTTTATATATTGCTCATCTTTGTCTATTGAATACAGCAATACACACATGTATCTTTTCCAAGTATATGTGGATGTTGAAGATGGCAAATTTGAGACACAGTAATTTCTTTTTTTTTTTTACTTTGAATTTTGACTCTGGGTCATTGGCTCATTTTTGAAGCATTTTAGCAGTTTGCTAGTTCAAACTACCATACAAAGGCCTACCATCTCCTAATGTAGACACCCCGTGGTATCTTAAATGGCATAATTTGTTCGTTATCGTGGGACCACATTTTCACTAGTGTACCTTGTGTAGTGGTTTTCAGCCTTTTTCTTACACACATTGAGATTTTAATGCATATTTTGTAATCTATATGTGTGCTATGGCAGTACTTTACATGTTGGTCATCTATGTCTGTTTCTGAGCAATACATCAATATGTAACTTTTGCCAGGTTTATGCACATGTTGAAGAGGCAAATTTGAGCCTAGTGCATGTGTCTGTGAAGATATATGTTTGTATCTGTGTGTATGTGTCTGTGTAGATATATATGTTTTTGCTTGTGTGGGTACATATGTGTATCTGTTTGTTAGTGTATTTCTGTGTCACTGTGTGTGGCCACATATGTGTATATGTGCATACATCCCAGCATTCAAACATCAAAACTATATTCAAACACACTCCTACTATCAAATGCCAACACTACACACAAACATACTCCTATATTAAAACATCAGCATTATATACAAACACCAAAACTACACGCAAATGCAACTGCATTCAAATGCTCTACACACATACACCATTGCTTTTAAGTAGCAACAGTACATATTAACACTTCCATTCAAATGACAACACTATACACAAATAGACCCTGTGGCAAAAATAACCTCGCCACTGGGTTTTGGAGGGGCCTGTTTGCCAGCCTTTTGCCCTGTGACTATGGCCCCTGGGGTGTATTGCCATTCAAAAAGTATGTTTGGGCTAATGGGATTTTAAAACACTTTTTCTGCCCCTTTAAATTTATGGGAAAATGTGCCTCTTCCCCTCCCCCTTTTTCCTGTCTTATTGTTCTCCAGCAGGGCGTTGTCCCAGTGACACTGCCAGACCAGTTGAAACTGGCTGCTTTGTCCCTCCTCAATCTCTCATCAGCCCTTGCTATTGTTTAACCACATGGCGTTCCAACTGTATTCGTGAGACTTTTCAGACATATTGAGCGCTCAGATTCAAGCTATCTGGGGATATGTTGGACATATAGGTTAAACATTGTATTATAAGAGTTATGGATTTTTATGTGGTTTTTGTAAAAGTTTTGACTTAGAGATATTCCCTGTACCTAGAGATAATCAAGTTACCACATCCACTTAAGCCAATTATCTCCAGGATAGAGGAGAAGATAGACCGGCTAAATCTGTGAAACTGTTTTGGAGAGGAAAGCCATGCTTGCGGTTGGTCAAATGAGACTTCCATGGAATTTGTGAACTCCTGCTCTGATCTGGGTGATTTTTGGATAATTTGTGGGGATATGTGGTGTTTTGGGGTGTTTTCTGTGTTTTGGGAAAAATGTGTTTTCTGCCTGTGAGTAATTAAGTTGGCCCATTGTGTTGTTAATTGTATCACAGGCAGAGGGGATGGTTTGTGTACATTGTCTGGGAGTGTCTAAACTGTACAAGTCTGTCCTGATTGGTTTTGTAACTTTGTATCCTGTGTTCCACAAGGTCCACGTGGGTGGTAACCTTGTGGGAAAACCTGTATATAAGAGACAATAAACCCTCAGACTGCTGAGTTCCTGTTTTACCCTCAACATAGAGCCTCGTCTAATGTGTGGGGGAAAAGGCTGCATCTACACTGGGGATTGATATACGCTATATACTCCCCTGGCTAAAATCACTAAGCTCTTTTAAGAGCTTGTTCCTGCTTCGCTCTCTGAAGGAAGAGAGGTTCACCCACTGGAGCCTGGAGCCTCGTCGTAGGTCCAGGGTGGGTAGGAGACGGCAAGACCCCAACCAAGCTGCGGCGGTTTGTGGGGTCTGCAGTGCTTATGGTGTCAAGTGGAGCGCTTGGAGCCCTCAGGAAGCACTAGGAGCAGCCATCAACGGATCACCAGTCGGTGTGCCAGGTGATCCGTTACAGACCCCTTCATTTCACACACACTTAATAAATAAACATACATATATTACTGCGGAATATGTTGGCGCTTTATAAATGCCAGTAATACATAATAATAAATACATTTATTATGCTCACAAGTAAACCCTGCAAGGATGAGCAAATAATAAATGCCCAGCTAGAAATGCATTATGGGATATGTACAACAGATGGGAATCTTTTGGCCACCCTTGTGCTGGTGGGAGGGTGGGAGGGGTTCCCAGAATAATTGCTTGCACAGGGGCCCTCTCTGCATTAGTTCTGCCACTGGTTTGAGGCAATGCTTCACTTTAAATCATTTTAGCAACTTCATGATGGCAAATTACCCCACAAAGGCAATATATATTGTTAAATATAAGCAGCTTATAAATGCAAATTATTGAAAACAGTATGCTATTTGTTCTGAAAGGTGGCATAACATTATCAGGGGGTACCCAGTCATCACCACCATAGGCAGCGCTAGAGGTATTATTTCTCTCTGCTGTGGGTCTTGTAGTATAAGGTAAATAATCTACACTGCATTCTGCTGCAAAATTTGAGACCCTGCCTGAGTCTGCTGTTTTTAAAGGAGAGAGAAATGCACACACTATTCCACAGGGAATTCTCCCAGCAGGGTGCTTCCAAACCAAGGAGGGGCCAGGCTCTAAAATACATCCAGTCAATGTAAATAAAAATGTCTGGGCACATCTGTTGGTTTCTTAGAGTGGCAGTCTTTTATTTAGGAGTGCAAAAGATAATGTTTTGGCACTTCTCTTGTGCCTTTGTTAAGTTTAAATAACAAGTGCAGTAAATGCATACATATATAATCCCATACAATCAGACAATAATCAATTTAAGGGGAAAAAAAGGAAAACCAGCAACAGAATAAGCAAATCCACAAGTTAGTCATCATTGGCTTGAAAATCTCCCATTCTGTGCATCAGGAAAAGCCCAACAAATAAAGATAAAAATAATAGTTGCAAAGACAGCAGATTTTAGGGAAAAAAATAAAAATAATAATAGTTGCAAAGACAGCAGATTTTAGGTATAAATATAAAGTGTAACAAAGTGCATTTAAAGTGAAGACTTCCTAATTACATAGTTACATAGTTGAAAAGAGGTTTTGCTGTTGATCCAAAAGAAGGCAAAAAAGCCTAGTCTGGAGCTCTTCCAATTTTGCAAACTAGAAAAAAATATATAGTCAGTCAGATGTCTCCTTGGATCAAGCAGCTATTACCCCACTAATTAGAAATTTTATCCCTGTATGTTATGTTTTTGCAAATTTATCCAATTGCAGTTTAAACATCTGTATGGACTCTGATAAAACCACCTCTTCAGGCAGAGAATTCCATATCCTTATTGCTCTTACTGTAAAAAACAAACTTTTCTTTGCCTTAGATCAGTGATGGCGAACCTATGGCACACGTGCCACAGGTGGCACGCCGGGCCCTTTCTGTGGGCACGCGGCCACAGGTTCGCCATCACTGCAGAGTAGGCGCCTGCCTGCCCGAAACGGCAGGCGCCTACTCTGCTTCCGGGTCGGGAGGCAGGGGGAGGGCTCCAGGAAGCAGCTCCCCTGTCCTCCCGCGCGATGCTGTGTGGAGCGTTGCCGCGCGTTACCATGGCAACGCTCCACACAGCATGGGAGGACAGGGGAGCTGCTTCCTGGAGCCCTCCCCCTGCAGTGCTTACCACCACCGGACCACCAGGGATCGCTGTGTCCCCCCCCCCCCCACTTCATTAAAGGTAAGAAGGAGGGAGGGGGGGGTATACTGACACAGCACCCTACCCCCCCAGCAGTAACCCCTAACCCCCCCCTCCCCCCAGAACCCCTACCCCCAGCAGTAACCCCTACCCCCCAGCAGTAACCCCTAACCCCCCACCAGTACCCCTACCCCCCCTAACCCCTACCCCCAGCAGTAACCCCTACCCTCCCCAGCAGTAACCCCTACCCCCAGCCCCCTAACCCCCAGCAGTACCCCTACCCCCAGCAGTAACCCCAGTACCCCTACCCCCAGCAGTAACCCCTACCCCTCCCCAGCAGGTAACCCCTACCCTCCCCAGCAGTAACCCCTACCCTCCCCAGCAGTAACCCCTACCCACCACACACACACACAGCACCCCCCACACACACACACAGCACCCCCCCCACACACACACACACAGCACCCCTCACATACAACACTCACACACACACGCACCCCCCACCTCAATGCAGTATGTGTGTATTCAGCAGTGTGTTTGTGTGCGTGTATTCAGCAGTCTGTGTGTGTTTGCATGTATTCAGCGGACTGTGTGTGTGTACTCAGCAGTCTGTGTGTACTCAGCAGTCTGTGTGTGTGTATTCAGCAGTCTGTGTGTGTGTATTCAGCAGTCTGTGTGTGTGTGTGTGTACTCAGCAGTCTGTCTGTATGTGTATTCATCAGTCTCTGTATTCAGCAGTCTTGTGTGTGTATTCAGCAGACTGTGTGTATGTATTCAGCAGTCTGTGTGTGTATGTATTGCATTTGTTGGAGATACTAATAAATATAAGCTTAATTTTATCTATTTATATCATTATTTAAAATTTGTATCATTGAACTCTCTGTGTTCTTTTAAAACAAAAGTTATTAGTTCGGACAACAGTACGAGTTGTTTTTTTCTAAACTTAAACCTCAGTATTTGGGTTTAATTGCCGTGTTGGCACTTTAAGGAGAAAAATGTTGGCATGTATTGCGGTTTGGGCACTCGGGCTCAAAAAGGTTCGCCATCACTGCCTTAGATGATATCTCCTTTCTTCCAGCCTAAATGTGTGACCTCGTGTCCTATGTATAGCCCTGTTTATGAATAGATTTCCAGATAATGGTTTGTACTGGCCCCGAATATATTTGTATAATGTCATCATATCCCCTCTGAGGCGCCGTTTTTCCAAACTAAAGAGATTTACATTTTTTAACCTTTCTTTATAACTAAAATGCTCCATTCTTTTCATCAATTTTGTAGCTCATCTCTGCACTTTTTCTAGTGCCATGATATCATTCTTTAGAACAGGTGCCCAAAATTGCACAGCATATTCAGGGTGTGGTCTTACCAGCGATTTATAAAGAGGCAAAATTATATTTTCATCCTGAGAATTTATGCCCCTATTTACACATGACAAAACCTTACTGGCCTTAGCAACTACAGATTGACATTGCATATTGCTGCCTAATTTGTTGTCTATAACAATCCCCAAATCCTTCTCGTGTATGATTATCCCTAATTCACTGCTATTTAGGGTGTAAGTTGCTCGTGCATTCTTGACCCCGAAGCGCATAACTTTGCATTTCTCTATATTAAATTTAATATGCCATTTTAGTGCCCAGTCCCCCAATCTATCCAAATCCCTCTGCAGCAAAGAAATATCCTGCTCACATTTTATTACTTTACAAAGTTTTGTGTCATCTGCACAATAAAAGTACATAAGCTACTATTTTATCAAAAGTCAAAGATCCACGATAAAATTACATTTAAAGTGCCAGTGTTTAATTTTACATAAAGTGCCAGTGACGAATATATAAGAAGTCCAATTCATGCAAGGTCAATGGAATCTGCTAAAATTCAGTGAAAAAACAAAAAGGTAAAATAAGTGTAAAACATAGAGATTGTGTGTAAAACATAAAGATGATGGAGGTGATAGTGGTGGTGAAGAATTTAATAATGGAAAATATGAAGATTACTTTTCCCCTTAAACCAGAATTTCTTACTAGATATGTTCCTCCTGTGAGACCTCTTTACAGGAGCACCTAAACATATCTAATTACATATTCTTTTGGCATCTAAAATGGGGATTGCAGCTGCTTGGAAATCTGCTAAACCACCAACTATCTCAGAAATGATTTTTCCAGTTAGATACCAGTAAAATGTCTACAAAAATGTCTATTAGTGGCTATGTCAAAATTCATAAATATTTGGGGACAATGGGATGATCGTGCAACAAGAGATTGCCCTTGCTGAAGGATGTCCCAGGTCAGATATGGTTTAAATTATTATGGACATATAATGTATTTACAGTTGGTACCCTTAAGTTTCCCAGTAGGTTAAAACTGAAAGTTTTACAACTGACACCAATGTTACCTGCTTACACCACTTTCTATATACATTTATTATTTTGCTGCTGACTGACGTCCTATTTCCTATATATCACAGGTGGGATTATACCACCAACGCCTTGCATGTTTTTTCTTTTAAAATTGTAAGTAGGATACCTTTTCTGCTATATCTACATACTACACCATCTGAGTTTCTCTGTTTGTATGTTCTATATATTGGGTTATTATTGGACGTAGTCACAATATACTACAGTTGATCTTCATATATCCTGAGACGGCTATTGTACTGTCCAAGCGCTATACAGCAGAGCTCTGAGTAGCTCAGAAAAGTGTGCGTTAGTTTTCTGTATAATTTAACTATAATTTAAAATTTATATTGTATATTGGACTATTATCGGTTTGTTTTTCCTTCTGATGTATGTTGAAAGCTGTATCATTGTCCTTTCAATTTTGAAGTATGTCTTTATGTGTGCACATTGCACTTAAAGTTTTTTAAAGCACTGGTCTTACTTGTACTCTTTGGCATGGTTTATCACTTGCTGTTTTGTTGAATTCTATATTCACACAAGGGTTTGGGAATCCATGTTAATTTACTGCTGTCACTTATTGTAATTATAGAGAGTGCCTAGACTTTTTCTGTTATATAAATATATAATTCACATGTATAAAACAACAAGTCCTGTGCTCAAACTCCCACTATTCTTGGGTGGCAGCAACGACCATAGTACACATCAGCCCCAATACATACAGTAAAAACCAGAGAAAAAGTTACCTGCGCTCTTCCCAAATCCCTATGCATATTTAAACAAATGGAGGTTATTTATTTACTCCAATGGCCATGAGAGGGGATGCCCACCTGCCACGTTAAGGAAAACCTCTTACTTATCAGAGGTTTGCCTTGACGTGGCAGAGGGGCACCCCTCTCATGGCCATTGGAGTAACTAAATAACCTCCATTTGTTTAAATATGAATAGGGATTTGGGAAGAGCGCAGGTTACTTTTTTTGATTGTTTTTTTACTGTATATAATTCACCTGCACTGTGTCAGACTGAGGTGATGTATGTAAAAAAAACAAGCATTTCTTTTTTTTTTGTTCTTTTAAACCCTAACTAACTTAACAATAACGATACAATTTCCCACCATCTACCCTTCCACCTACCGCAACTAACTAAATCACCAAAATAAAATAAAAGGACCACTAAAATCACCTCGACCATTTAATATCTATGCAGTAGCCAGGGTGCTGTAGTCCTGTCATTTTAACCCTGCAATGTAAAACATCATCCTGTCGGTGCTGATTGGAGGAGTTTGGTGTTTGGTGTGCATACCTATTTCTGTGAGAACCATTGGATTAGATAATATTGTGAGTGATGTCAGCTTGGACGCTGATAACAACAGAGGAGGAGCTGGAGGCTGCAGTGGAAGAGTCTCAGCACTGAAAATGAGATGATCAAACCTTAATTACATTTTCCAGAGCAAAGGATGTGGACAGTACTCACATCACTAACATAAAAACATATAGTCCATAAATAATGATTTTTTTTTTTTGTAAATTAGTCCCTAATTGTAAAAAAATAAGTAAAACAAAAACAAAATAGTGAGCACAAGGCAGGGAAAGGGTTAACACGTTTTCTGGAAGTCCACCCAGTCAAAAACCCTTTGCTGTCTATTAAGAGCAAATGCAAAGGAGTATGTGTGCGATATGAAGAAAATGTATTACCTGAGTTGTCTTGTCCTTCACTGCTTTATGCGCTCAAATCCAGACTAATCCGAGTGGACTTGTCCCAGGAGAAGGGACCTGAGCCATCATTTTGGTAAATAGCTTATGTGATGATTCTGTAGCAGCCTCTACAGGTCAACTTGAAATGCATGAAATTGCAAACTACCGAGCAGTTACATTTGTATATCTCTGCTTCTCCATATGTTAAAATGATATATTTGCAATACATATATTCTGAATTATTATGTTGTTTGTCTTCAGTGTTATGTATGTTTATATTTAAATGCTTATTACCATATGATAAAAACAAGCAATGGCTAGTGCTTGTTCAAAAATAAAGTATTGTGTGGTAGTTTTAATAGGAACTACTTGTCCTGTCTGGTTCTTTTAAAGATTCCAGAAGCAGAGTTTTAGGCCCTGCTTTTTGACTGCTTTCTTCTGGTATAGGGTATAGCCAAAAGAATCTTTGTAAAGAAGGTGTTAAAATCTAGGCTGGTGTGCTGAAAGTCCCTTTGTAGAGGCAATAGTTGTAGATAGCGCAAGCTCCTTGGAAGAAGGAAGCATTGGCAGAAGGGACTGCACTCTGAGATCAACCCAGCTGGTTCAGATATACCGGCTGGCTCAACTCCGATCTTATTGATTAGCCCTCATTGGAATGGTAGACCCACACCTCTTGCCCTTTGGTGGGTCCTAGCTCAATTCTCAAGCTGATTTTAGCTCATCTTGTGCCATTACAGAAAATTCCTAAAACATTTGCATATCAGACAGATTCCACTTGAAAGGACAATCCAAGAGCAAAAAAAAGCACCCTGTTTTACAAGTTATCCAGACATCGCCCTCTTGCCCCCTGTGCCTCAAGGGGTATCGGCTATACCTCAATGATGAGGCTTAACAAGGATGAAACATTTGCTTGAGATGTAATTTGTACAAAATCTTATACAATTACTTAAAATAATTAGTGCATTTAGTGAACATTATCTGTTTCCACTCTGCCTCTGTAAATGTGATGCCTAAATCCAGTTCTTATCTCTATTTATACGTAGGATCTTCAGGGTACAAGTGATCTTGAATGGTAGAGTAGCAGACTAAAATTGGCAATTTAACATGAGTTAGACTAGTAACAATTTTAAATGTGTGTTAATTTAACTACGGCCAATGAAACGGGTTGAGAGCATGTTAATCTGATTGTACCTAAACAGATCCCATGTGGGCAAATCATAGATTTTAAACAAGTCATCAAAGGTAGCTAAAGAAGTGCCAGAGTATAAATTATTGAAATTGGTTGTGCCCCTAGTAGGTAATCCTATAAATAATATAAAGTACTATAAAACCTCATGGCCAGATTAATAATTTCTTGTGAGTTATACATTTTATTACCAGTCTCATTTATTAGATATGATAAAGCTATGGAGGCTGATTGTTTCCGTAACCTATTCACTAGCATATGTTCTGCCTTATTGCCCTTTGGAAAGTAGGTGGCCTTTAATCTCTGAAGTATTAATCCTGTCATCTCAAGTTGCAATTCATTTATAGTCTTTCTTACATGTTTTACAGACTGTAATGTATCATTTGTTTGGTGACTTGTGTTAAGATTATAAAGAATGTAATTGCAGTCTTCAAGCAATCATCTTTTTCTCCCCGTGGATGCGGGATGCATGAGCAATAACTGCGCACTGTTTTCTTATTTTCCATAACTAATGCATAAATTCTAAGTAGCTACGTGGGACAAAAAAACATCTCAATGCATATATATATATATATATATATATATATATATATATATATATATATACATATATTGAGTGGATTAGAGCAGAATGTGCAATCCTTCGTAGTAGAATGGAACATAAGCCAACAATCTACCAGTTGGTGTTCTTCTGTAATGTTAAGGAATTGCTTATGGACAAGTCAAAATGTGTTGGGAGAGGGTGATGTACTATCTTGACATAAATCAATAGCCAATTTAAAATTAACTTCCCGGTACAAGACTCGCTCTTGTAAAGACTCCGGTCTATGTAAAATGTGTGAAAATGTGAAGACTTGCGATTAGGAATTTAGGATATAGTAATATTAGAACCACTGCACAAAGTATGAAAATGCTACTAGAACATATTTATTTATAACAATAAAAACAAAACAATAAAATGTATTTATAAAATTGACATAAATACATAAAATTACTATAGATATAATAAAAAAGAGCATACTATGGCATAATAAACACCCAAAGTGGGAAAATTGTACCCTGTTTTCTTCAGAGCAAAAAAAAAAAGAAGCAATTGCACTGTGTCCACTGACTTTTTCATTTCATTTTTAAATAGGTCTATTCAACCATAATATACATCTTTCATATTAAGTATTGATCGATGTCTCACGAGTACAACAGTATCCACATGTACAGGTTTTATGGGGTTCTAGAAAGTTACAGGGCTAAATATAGGGCTTTCGCCGTTTACAGTTTTACACATTAAAATTTGCCAGATTGGTTTGCTGGGCCTATGTTACCTTTGAGACCGTATGACAGCCCAGGAATGAAAATTACCCCCCTAATGGCATACTATTTGAAAAAGTAGACAACGCAGGGTATACAAAATGGGTTATGACTAGTTTTTTTTAGTAGCCATTTCGACACAAACGCTGGCCAAAGTTAGTGGTCATATTTGTTTTTTTGCATTTTTCACACAAAAACTGCATTTTTACTAATGATATCATCATTGTGATACATTTTATGGTTAAGGGTTAAATATAAGGCTTGCAAATTAAATTCTCTAGACTTTCTGCCTAGGTTGTCAGACAGGTTCAAAGTCACAAAATTATATAAAACGATAACATAAATATACACGTAGAATTTAAATATATATACATATATATCTATTTAAACTCTATGTGTATATTTATGTAATTATTTATGTAATTATATGTACATGTATATTTTCAAAAAAATATTTTTATTTATTTATATATTTAAAGGTTTATATATAATGATAATTTATAAGTGTATTTAGATACGAATACATATATATTGGAAAATGTATTCATACTTACCGTAATTTTCTTTTCCTGGCTATTATCCATGGCAGCATATACACATGGGTTAGCCCCGCACTTCACAGCCGATAGGACAGGAAAAACACCAAAGGCTTTAAAAGGAGGATCCATTCCTAAGGTACTCAGTCAGTAACAAGCTCTACAGTAGATAAATAAAGACATTGATGGGTGGGTAGTATATGCTGCCATGGATAATAACCAGGAAAATAAAATTACGGTAAGTATGAATACATTTTCCACTTTCCTGGCTAATCATGGCAGCATATACACATGGGAATACCCAAGCTAACAAAGGGAGGAACAGAAAGTAAATAACTGCTAATTAAATAATCAGAACAATTCAACATAGATCGAAGAATGAACTGAGTTAAGAACTTGACGTCCAAATTGCGCATCATTGACTGCTTTAATGAACAGTATGAAATGCCGGACAAACGTGTCTAAAGAGGTTCAAATACTAGCTTTACAAAAAGTGTCAGCAGAAACATGCCATGGATGCACATGATGCTGCAACAGCATGAGTGGAGAGTGCCCTGATATCCTTCGGCACAGGTAGAGAATGGCATTAATAAGCTTTCCCCTTAGGCAAGATCTCAGGTGCCAAATGCAAGACAACCATATCCTGTTGAAAATTAGTAAATGGGGGTTCACAGGATTAAGCCTGGAGTTCACACATTCTCCTTGCTGAGGTACTAGTCACCAGCAACAGCACTTTCTGTGCTACCACCATGGAAGCTCCTGCTAGAGGTTCAAATGATGGTTTAGTCAGAGCCTGTGAGACCAGTGATACGTCCCAAATTGGCTTCAACACCCTCAGTGGAGGCTTGAGTTTAATTGCTGCTTACATGAAGTAAAGCACCAGGGGCATCAATGCTCAATGGGTACCCTTCGGTACAGGTAGAGACTGGCATTGATAAGCTTTCCCCTTATTCAGGATCTCAGGTGCTAAATGCAAGACAACCATATCCTGTTGAAAATTAGTGAATGGGGGTTCACAGGACCTAGCATGGAGTTCACACATTCTCATTGCTGAGGTACCAGCCACCAGCTCTTTCTGTGCTTCCACCATGGAAGCTCCTGCTAGAGGTTTGAATAATGGTTTAGTCAGAGCCCGTACCAGTGGTACGTAACATATTGGATTCAACACACTCAGTGGAGGCTTGAGTTTAATCGTTGCTTACATGAAGCAAAGCACCAGGGGCTCCAATGTTCAATAGGCACCCATCAATGTGGAAAGTGCAGATTTGTGCTCCTCTAGAGTGTTATAACTCAGACCCTTTCTAGGCCTGACTGAGAAGTAATTCCAACAGACAAATGCATGCCAAGTTTTGTAAAGTATTTATAGGATGGTAAGAGGATCTCAATGACAGTGGATGCCTATACTTATAGAGACTCCCGGCATCAACACCAGAACTTGAGGATCTTGGTGTGTCAAGGGGCCTTGTAATAGGTCTGGACGTCCTGGAATTTCCCTTGGAGGTTCCAGAATCATTCCACTGTCTCCTTTTGAATTACCTTTAGGAAAGTTGAAAACAGGAAAAATATGTACATCAGACTAAAATTCCAAATTTGAGTCAGCATATCCTGACCTTGAGCATTCTGGTCCTAAAATCTAGAAAAATACTGCTGGACCTGGTAGTTCCGAGAAATGTCCATCAGATCTATGTAGGGTATCAGTCAAATCTGAGGATACGTCGGGACATGGTTGCCATTCCACCTTGTCCACAATTATTCGGCTCAGGTAATCAGCCATTGTATTCTGAGCCTCTGGTTGTTCTTCTGTGCCCTGATCACCATGGGCTGTAATTGCTGTAATTCCATCAATACGTAGCTGTGAGACCCACCTTGATAGATATAGGATACAGTCACATTGATATTTGAGCAAATTTGGACCCACTTGTTCTTCAGCAACCCTCTGAAGTGAAGAAGAGCCCTGGAAATGACTTATAATTCCATACAATTGAATGGTAATATTGTGCAACATGGTCCAAACACTGTGCAACCAATCTATGAAAACTGGGATTTGGAGCTTATAAGTTACCAATGAGGTTCTGTTCACTGGAAACCCAGAGATATATTCTCTCATTTCAGCTACCAGGTAAGGTGTAACTCCACTGATGGGGACATCGTCAGTGGCTGGCTCCAATTAATCTTTCTCTTGTTAAACTGAGATAGGAAGGTCCTTTGAGGAATCTAGAGATGCCATTGGGCCCATCTGACAAGTCTGATGGTGGAAGCCAGGATTCCTAGTAGTTGCATATACTTTCTTGCTGTCACCAAGCAAAAAATGAAGATACTGGAAGAGAAAACTTTTATCTGTTTCTGAGATAGGGAAAAAGCAGAGCATAGAATTTTCCACCCAGAAATGCCAACCTCTGAGCTGGTGTGAAACTGCTTTTCTTAATATTCATCAAGCAGTCAAACTTCAGGAGTTCTGAAAGAACTATATTCCTCTTTGTGCCTCCATTCTGTGGGTCTGAGGCTACCAGAAGTAGATCATCCAGATAATGGAACCAGGTGGTGTTCTGGACTTTCAATATCACTATAAGCACATATAAGGTTCTTGGGGCTGCAGTGAGACCGAATGGTAGGGCACTAAATTGGAATTTCTCTTCTGAGATAATGCTGAAGATCTGTGGCTATTGGAATGTGATATTAAGCATCCTTGAGATATATAGAGATAAGGAAATTATCCTTCCAAATTGTTTGAGATATGGATCTGATTCCATCTGAAAGACCCTGACATTCAGCCTTTTGTTTGCCCTTCTTAGATCCAATATAGGCTTCCATGTGCTCTTTCTTTTAGCACCAAAAGAGAGGCAAAAATTGTCCCTGGAACCGCTCTTGTTATGGGAAGAAATCACCTCTTTGTCCAAAAGGCTTCTTACATATTCCTTCAGTGCTATACCTTTTGATTCAGCTGTCTGAATTCTCTTGTTGGGATAGAGACTCCTGTGTCTGAATAAAGAACTCCAGTCTATATCAATCTGGACTATGGATACCACCCAAGTCTCCAGAATGTGACGAGCCCAGGTATGTCTGATCAGAAAAAATGAGGCTCCTAGTACTGGAGGAGACACGTTCATTGCTGAAGTGCAAAATGACGGCTTCATAGCTCTATTAGAACCTCAAAAGGCAGGTTTACCAACTGCCATGAGTCACCTCTGGAGTATTCCCTGCAGGGTAAGTAACTCCATATATCTTAGAAATGCTGGTCACTGGAGGTTATCCTGTCTAATCATGAGGAGCTGGGATTCTTGGAACTTCAGTCCTGAGGTACAAATACCTTGCAGCCCTCAATCGCCTTTTCAATGGCTTCATCCAAAGCTTTCCCAAACAGCACCTCCCCTTCTAATAGAATGGTGTAGAGGGAAAACTTGGAGGATGAGTCATCATCTCAGAAACAGAACCATAATGCTTTCCTAGCTGCTATAGATAAAGCCATTTGATCGAGAGAATATCCTAGTTATATCTAGGGAAGCTTCTCTGAAGAAGTCAGTTGTAACCTGAAGACTTCAGACTGCATCTTCAATCTTGGCTCTTAATAGCTCTCTCCATAGTAGCCTTTAGATCTTTAATCACACTTTCATGGTTGTAGAAACAGCAGTGAAAGCTACAGCTGGCTGACATCCTGCATCGCCAGACGTGTACATTTGGACAGGTCTGCGTCCACTTTTGATCTATAGGCTTGCACCTTAGGTGGTGTAGTTCAGGGGTTGGAAATACCTTCCTCCACAGGGTAAAGCTTGGCCTCTTTTTCTAATCCCCAAGGCCTCTGAAATACCTTGGAACTTCCTTTGTAAGCCATGCCTGCATGTCATGTGGCTGCGATAGGTTATGCTGAAGCGGCTACCTTCTGGAGACAGTCAGCGCACAACTGTTTTCCTTCCACTGCTTTCCCATCATAACCAGAACACAGTGTAGATTCAGACAATACTTCCTTTGTAAGCCATGCCAACATGTCCTGTAGCTGAGCAGGTAAAGATGATGCTAAATAGGTTACCTTCCACTGCATTCCCATCACAATCAGAACATGTGTATATTCAGATATCAGATAAACAATAAATAAATAAAAAAAAACTTGTAAAGTACATACCAAAAGAGTTGTGGTGGGGAAAAAAAGTGTGGATGAAAATCCCTTCCACCTGAAGTAAGTGGATAGTTAATATATTGCTAAACACAAATATATATATTTTTTATATACATTTTTTTAGCACTTTTTTCTTATATCATAGCTATATATATATAAACACACACACACACACACATACATATATACATATATATATACATACATATATATATATATATATACACATATATATATACACATATATACATATATATACACATATATATATACACATATATATATACACATATATATATATATATATATATATATATATATATATATATATATATATATAAAACAAGGGGGGGAGGTTGGCTGCACTCACCTGAACATGCATAAATGGGGGTGCTGCTAGGGGCCAAATAATACAAAACACAAGATCCAGCGCACTCACCTATCCACTAAATGGCAACTTCAATGTTGAAAGATTTTATTAGTTTTTTTAAAAACACCTAATCTAGGCAAAAATAATGGGGGTTTAGTTACATTATATGATCATACATTGCATAAGCCTGCCACAACGTCAATGTACCCCATCTTTGGCAGGTCCTACACTAACAGCCTAATGTCTGCTCTTATGAGATTAACCACTTACTTGAGGAAAAATTTGCAAATTTTTTTCCTCGAGTAAGTGGTTAATCTCATAAGAGCAGACATTAGGCTGTTAGTATAGGACCTGCCAAAGATGGGGTACATTGATGTTGTGGCAGGCTTATGCAATGTATGATCATATAATGTAACTAAACCCCCATTATTTTTGCCTAGATTAGGTGTTTTTAAAAAAACTAATAAAATCTTTCAACATTGAAGTTGCTGTTTAGTGGATAGGTGAGTGCGCTGGATCTTGTGTTTTGTATTATTTGGCCCCCAGCAGCACCCCCATTTATGCATGTTCAGGTGAGTGCAGCCAACCCCCCCTTGTTTCATATATATATATATATATATATATATATATATATATATTTGGGAGTCTAGCCAACTCCTTGGTTTTGCACCCCTCCCTGTCACAGGTGCCTCATCCCAGGGCCCTATTTAGCCTTGTACTGCAGAGAGCCCCAGATGGAATTTTTTTCCTCAAGTAAGTGGTTAATCTCATAAGAGCAGACATTAGGCTGTTAGTGTAGGACCTGCCAAAGATGGGGTACATTGACGTTGTGGCAGGCTTATGCAATGTATGATCATATAATGTAACTAAACCCCCATTATTTTTGCCTAGATTAGGTGTTTTTAAAAAAACTAATAAAATCTTTCAACATTGAAGTTGCCGTTTAGTGGATAGGTGAGTGCGCTGGATCTTGTTTTTTATATATATATGTGTATATATATATATATATAATTTTTGCATTTATAATGATTTGTACTTATTTTTATCGCAGCAAGAGGACTGCCGAACAGACCAGGCAGTCTAGGCAGTCCATAATGATACAAATGAGGTTTAATGAATGTTGAAAATATTTAAGTAGATCGGTTGCAATTTAATATGTTGTTGGTGACACCCAAGTGGCAGACGTGGTTCGTGGCATGTCTTGATTTGAAGTGTAAAAATAACATATTTACACGAGGGCTGTGAATATAGCTGTATAACCATAGAATAGACATAAGTATGACCAACATTATTTTAAAGTACACTTGACCGGGCCTGTGTGGAGCCCAGAAAGGGCTTGGAACAATGTAAGTAATGATGGACAGTAAAATAAGATTATTAACAGGCATGAATATCCAGATTGCAGACATATAGAATACTTATAGATATGGAGGCTGGAAGAGGCCTGGTGAACATAAGTTACAAATGCTGATCTGCTCAAAGCTGACAAGTATAACCAAGGCCGTGTGAGCCGACAATAATAAGCTGCAAATGTGAAAAACTGAATATAGCATAGCATTTCTTATACATTGAAATGCAGGGTGACTAAATGAATTGCATATCTGAATACGGACTGAACTGCGAATGCCACCATAGTTAGTAAAAGGCTGAACATGGGGCGAATACATGATGAATGTGAAGGACAGCATGGCCCAACGTGGGCTGAATGAACAAGCTTACGTTTTTGTTGAAATAAATGTGCAAACAGCAACAGGAAATGCCGCAGCTGGGTCAGATGCGGCAGTGCCTCATGAGCTTTGAAGTGGGCAGCTGTTTTTTTTTACTAGAGTGAGGTAAAAATACTTGCATGGGCCGCACAAGGCAGACCAGCTTGTTTGGAGTTTAGGTAGTTTGTGCTGATGACCTCTGAGCTGGAAGTAGATGGTTCTGTTCTAAACCAGGCAGTTTCAGCCCAGAGGAAGGGGAGGTCTGTGTATTTACAGGCCGGGTAACTCCTCCCACAACTATGTATATATATATATATGTGTGTGTGTGTGTGTGTGTGTGTGTGTGTGTGTGATCAAGCACTCTTTATTTTCAATTTCATTTCTTTGATTTTATTTCTCTATCTTAGCAAATAAAGCCTGTATTGCAAAAAAAGTAATGCCTAAATAATAGTAATGCTGAAGAATGCCATAATATTATAAAGCACTGCGGAATAAATTGGCGCTATATTAATGCTAATAATAATAATAATAATAGAAAGTCGCTATACCCACTCACTACTTAGAGAAAGGTACATTTATGTTGAAAACCCTATGCCTTAGAACATTTATGTGAGCCAGCGAACGCTTGATAACACTATTAATGCAGGTAGCAGACCTGTTTCTAGGAGGGAAGGGTCAATATTTGAGACTGCTAAACTAACCTCCTGCATCATTGTTGTCCAAAGCTGGACAGACTCATACAGAAGTGAACTTCCAAATTAACTGTGCAATAGACAAGGAATAGCCAAGTTTCTTGCAAGGCCACTCAAAATGATTTTACAGAAACAAAGGAGATGGCACTCATACTCTTTGCACTAAAGTTATTACAATTTGCTCTAGTTGTTTTTGTGCTTAGACTGCATACAACAGAACAACTCTGTGCTAGTAGAAAGCTAGAACTGTTTTCTTTAACTTCTACACAGATGTACTCAATAAATGTGAGTTGTGTAAGCATATACCTTTTTATAGCTGTATCTTTACTAAAATATTACACCTCGATATAATAACAAAGTGTTTAATCAGGAAAAGTACATTCAGTTTACTCTGATTTCCAAGTATGTTACTATTCGGAATTTAACCCCCTAAGGACACAGCTTCAGAAGCTTGTCTTACGCTTAATGACACAAGCAATTTTTGCATTTTCTTGCTGTATGTGTTCAACTGCAATTTCCATCTCTCTCGTTTATTGCACCGACACATATTATATACTGTTTTTTAAAGGACAGAAAGGGCTTTAATTTGATGTAACATATATATATATATATATATACTTATTTATTATTAAAAAAAATACAGAAAAATGCAAAAAAAATAAAGATTTTGTGTTTTTTTGTACAGTTTTTGCAATAATAATGTATGCCTAATTAGTGCAGGTTAAAGAAAGTAATTAAAAATAAATTCATTTAGTTGTTCTGATTTACAGAATATATAATGTGTCTGGGATTTTAATTTTTTTTTTGGTAGTTACAGGTCACAAAGCACAAGGAGTAAAATAAACTTTTAATGTGGAGCGATTTTAGAATTCGGTATGTTTGTCTTGTAAGCTTAATAGCCATAAAAGAAAACAAAATTGCCACACAAAAGTATATATTTATATAAAGTAGACATCACAGGCTATTGTCCTAAGGTTGTTTTGACACTTTCTGTGTAGCCATTTCACGGCCAATCTCTGCTAAATATTGGAGTAAAATTTTGTCTTTTGGGTGTTTTTGGCACACAAACTTATAACAAAGAACTTCTCATGTGTATTTTGTAAAGTTGGTGTGTGCTATTCCTGTACAAAGTTTTATTTTGTGTTCAGTTACTTCTGCTGAGTACAACGATACCCCCATTATTATTATTTGGCACTATTTCGTAAATTAATTAATTAAATAAATTGAACCCCTGAGGGTTAAAAAATAAATAAAAGTTCATCCTCAGGGGTTAAAAGAAATTAGATTACAGTATAATACTGTGATCTGTATTTTGATCACTGTACGCAGTGATCAACTGGCAGGGAAGGGGTTAATTTTTATTTAGACTGGGTAAAGGGGGGTGGTATTATTTTTTTTACTTAAACGTTACTAAAACATTTTTAAAAAATGTTTTTTAACTTTTTAAAGCTTATTTTAAAACTTTTTTTAACGTTAACCCCTAGTTAGCCTAACACCAAATTCCCCAATTCCCCACTAACTTCCACCAGCTAGCTAAATATATAATTTTTAAATATTAAAATTAATTAATAATATAAATTTAACCCCTGAGGGTTAAAAAAAAATCTGATGACATTAAAATGTATACCCTGCCAATTGATCACTGTAATCAGTGATCAATTGGCAGGGAAGGGGTTAATTTTATTAAAGCGGGGAAAGGGGGGGGGATTTAACTTTATTTTTATTTTTTTTATACAGGGAGAAGATCAGCAGCACTGATCCGTCTCCCTGCACTTCACACAGAAACTGGAAGTGCAGGGAGGCAAGAGGTAAGTATATACAGCACATGTGCTCGCTCTGATAGCCTATCAGGGCGAGCATTGCTGCAGGGGCAGCCCGATCGGGTGCTCCCAGTCTGTCCCCCTAATACAGAGGCAGACCGGAGCACCGTTAACCTCGCGGTCGCCGCGATCGTGGCCCACTGGGGTTAACTTTAGTAAATTACAGAAATGTTTCATCAACGGTCCTTAACTGAAGGACAAGGTTGATGGAAAATTTCCGTCTGCGGTCGGGAAGGGGTTAATGGAACTCATTTTATCTACCTTGGAAGGATATAGGGCGGAATCAACCCAGCTGGGAACTGAACCTGTTACCCCAAGGGTTAACCAATGATGATACGTCAGCCTACTGAGCTATCTCACCAGCCTTATGATATATTCCATTTCTGCTTTAAAATGTTTTAAAGGAACAGATACATTAAAATCCACTGATGTCAGAGATTCACTGACAAACTACCATTATGTAAAATGCACAGCATTCCTAAACACTTTCTTTATTGGACTGTTAATAGCTTAAAAAGCACTGCTGGAGCCTCCTTTATGTGATTAAAGGTCAATTTACGGAGCAGAAGATAAAAACTTCTAAAGTAAGTTAACATCTGTTTGAAAATAACACCTTTTTTTCATTCAGGCTATGTCAGTCACAGCCAGGGGAGGTGTGGCTAGGTCTGCATGGACAGAAACAAAGGTTATTTAACTACTAAATGGCAGAAAATTGAGCATCTCTCTCTTGTGGGTAGTTTAAATCCACTCCCTTGTGCTATGACCCAATGATGGCCCCTGAATAGCATGGCCAATATCATGCCTCTACTCATCGGTAGCTGACCTCTGTTACCGAAAGGCAACTCATTGAGGGGGTCCTTAAAGTTCCCTATTAAAGGAGACTAGGCATGGGCAAAATATGCAGAAACAAAACAGATTTCAAATGTGTCTTTTTTCAAATGTTTATTTGCTCACCAGAAATCTTATCCAGGCAGCCACCAATCAGGGGTAGGGGCCATAGGCGTGCGCACGGGGTGTGCCGGGTGTGCCTGGGCACACCCTAATCCCCGTGGCACGCCTATGGTTTGAGTCCTGCAGGAACAGCGTTCCTGCACTTTTTTTGAGCAGGAACACTGTTCCTGCAGGCACTCAGCGCCCCCTGTCTCACCTCTTGCCCCTGTCATGGGGGGGCAAGAGGTGATGGATCCCCCCCTCTCTGCAGCTCAGCCGCGGCGAGGGAGCTGTCTGCTCTCTGCTCCCTCTCGCCGCGCGCTGATGCCGGGAGCCGGAATATGACGTCATATTCCGGCTCCCAGCTACAGCAGACAGCCCGCGCGGCGAGAGGGAGCAGACAGCTCCCTCGCCGCGGCTGAGCTGCAGAGAGGCGCCCGCCCCACTGGACCCCAGGGAAAAGTCCACGCCAGCACTCCAGGTAGGAGGCTGGGTGGACATTTTTTAAAATTAAAATATAATAATTTGTTCTTGTGTGTGTCTGTGTGTGTGAGTGTGTCAGTGAGTGTGAGTGTGTGTCTGTGAATGTGTGTGTCTGTGAGTGTATGTGTGTGTCTGTGAGTGTGTGTGTGTGTCTGAGTGTCTGTGTGTGTGAGTGTGTCAGTGAGTGTGTGTGTCTGTGAGTGTATGTGTGTGTCTGTGTGAGTGTGTGTGTGTCTGTGAATGTGTGTGTGTGTGTCTGTGAGTGTATGTATGTGTGAGTGTGTCAGTGAGTGTGTGTGTGTGTGAGTGTGTGTCTGTGATTGTGTGTGTGTCTGTGTGAGTGTGTGTCTGTGAATGTGTGTGTCTGTGAGTGTATGTATATGTGTGTTTGTCTGAATGTGTCTGTGAGTGTGTGTGTGTACGCATATATATATATATATATAAATATATATATATATATATATATATACACACACACACACACACACACACACACACAGAGCCGGCGCTATCTGAGTGCCGGCTCTGCTCTAAGCCTCCATGGGCCGGCGGGGAGACCAAAGATCTACCTCACCGGCCCACAGCAGCATGGAGGGAGGCAGGAGAGGACCCAGGGAGCTCTAGACAGAAGCTCCGCCAGGTTCCTCTCGCGATATCTGAGCGTTGCTGCGGCAATGCTCAGATCTCACGAGAGTTAACTCTAGCCCCGCAGGCTAGAGTTCACTCTCCACTGGACCACCAGGGATGGCACATGGCAGCAAGGATTTACTAATCTGCCAAATCCCTCCATACATACAGCACACACACATACAGCACCTACACACATACAGCTTACACACACACAGTACACTAACCGCACCCTCACAAACACACACAGCACCGTTAAAAAAAACACAACACCCTCACACACAGCACACTAACAGCACCCTCACAAACACACACACACACAAACAGCACCCTCACAAATACACGACACTCACACAAACAGCACCCTCACAGGACAAACATACACACACAAACACCCTCACACACAAACAGCACAGTCACAAACACACACACACACACACAAACACCCTCACATCACACTAACAGCACCCTCACCCACACATCACACTAAGAGCACACAGCACACTAACAGCACACACAGCAGTGTGTGTGTGTGTGTGTGTGTGTATATATCTATATATATATATATATATAGATACATACACACACACACACACACACAAGCGCGGCGTGTGTTTGTGCTTTAGGGTGCACACCCTAATGCAATAGGCTGCGCACGCCTATGGTAGGGGCCTTGTAGGACTAAAACAATTCATTTTCCCCATAATTTTATAGTTTATAAATCTCAGTGATCCTAAACTACTGCAAGTATTTTTTTCCACAAAAAAACTGGTGGGGTGCTGCCCCAAATGTCATTATGAATGAGCCTCCACTGATCCTAAGTTAAGCTAGGCCCAAATAAATTACTGCGTGTTGTCAATTTTCTTCAAAGTCTTCTAACATTACCAAACATTTTACTACGTTATGGATCTTGTCCATGTTAGAAGAACTGTTTGCCCAGTTGCTAGCAGTCTTCATCATTAAAAACACTTCTAAATTGATGTTGCTTAAAAGACTCTCAGTACTGTCATCCTTTACCCTTTTGCGTTCAGTGTAAACATATTTGTTTCCTAGCTACCTATCTGTTCTTCATCCTCTTTTGTAAATATCACAGGTAAACTCTGATCACTGAGCAACAAGATTCTTCTAAGGTTTTTAATCCCCCTCAGTGTTACAATTTGACTCTGCAGAACTTCAATCTGAGCTTTCAGAAGCCACTTGCTCACACCTGTCACAAGGATATGGACCATGGAACAGCTGTTTCAAGCATGAATACATATGACAAACTGTTCACTGAGTCAGATTTCCAAAATTGCCGGTATGCATTATGCAAACCAAAAAATATGACTGTGAAATTTTTTTAAAGCAGTTGTTTTATCTGTTTAATACATAAATGTAATAAGTTCCACTAACCTTGTTTTGCTTTTACTTTCCTATAACTAATAAGGCCACTTAAATTACTAGGGTCAATTAGACACAATTTGCATCTGAACATTAACATAAAAATGTTTACTACCAGAAACAAAAAAAATAACCAATACATTAATTTGACAGCTACATCAAAATATTGTAATTATATTAATATTGCAATTAGATTTAGAAACTTGTTGTACATAATTAAGCACATTGAACTGCTAGAGATTAAAAAAAAAATGTGAGAAAACATTTTTATTAAAAAATGCTTTGTTATACTTTTAAAACACAATCAGGGTGGAGCTCCGCTTCACCTCGACGAATATACACAATTTACAACGACAATTTCACCCGGAGAGAATCCTCCACAATCCCACCCCACCAGAGGCAACATGGGGCGCAAGCACCGCAAATTTCAAGCACCTGAAATCTCCACGCAAAGAGACATATGGCACTCGTTTGAGCGGCCTGCCCCCGCCAGCACCGCCGAAAATGGCGCCCGTGGAAGGCCGCACAGCAGACTCGTTGGAAGACTCCCAAGAAGAGGCGGAGACATCACTCATCTCTCCAAGACGGGGCGACCTGCACCGGGAAGCTGAATCTGACGAAGATTCGTCCCCAGCAACCAAGGGGGACATTAAACACATGCTCCCGCCAAATTTGGAAGTCGGACCTCCGAGAGATACGACAGGAAATGGGGGCAATACAGAACAAGCTCCAAGTGGTGGAGGAGAAAGGCAACGTCCGGAAAGCCCGGCTGCAAGCCACTGAACATACCTAGGACGGCTTAACCCAGCAGGTACAAAGACTACAGCGCTCTGTGGCGATCCTGGAGGCTAGACATAGACGCCGCAATATATACGCCTGAAAGGGATACCTGAGGCCGTTAAAGGGGACGCACTCTTACCATACATCCAAAAGCTACTTACATCTATTGGCTTGCAGGGACAAGCAGACCCCACAATGATTACTGCGGCTTTCAGGGTCAGGAAGGCTCTGTCGGCGCCAGAGACAGCCCCTCCCTACAGACACAGCCGTACGAATGGCCATCATGACACACTCCAGAGAGATGGAACGCGTGGAATTTGAGGGAGCTACTATCCTGTTCTTCAGTGATATCCCTTTTGCTGCACTACTAGAAAAAAGAAAACTGTCCCCAATGGCCAAAAAACTGAGAGACAATTCGGTGAGGTACCGCTGGGTAGCTGATGGTGTCCCACGGTGGCCAAATCCTCACACTTACCTCAGATGAGGATCCAGAGAAACTAAACTGCTGCATGGCATGGGATAACTCACCGGCAAAGATGAGCACAAGCAACTACAAAGGAGAAGAGAGGGGAGCAGGGGAAGACAAATTGCGAACACACCTCAGGATTAACAGCCTGGGAGTTATGAACATCGGAACGCCGGGAGAGCAGCGTATACCCGAGCCACTAACATAGAACCCAATCCCTGGGACTGCCCTGACTTCTGATCCCATGTCACCACCCTGATCCCCAACCCACACACAAGCTCACCTAGCACCAGCACTGTACCACAGACTTGCCAATACCCCTGGTACACGCTAGAGGGCAGCACCACCTGGACTAAGAGTCACTGGAGTATGCACAGAGTGCACAACCTGCAACGCCCCATACCCAATATATTGTTATGACATGCAATCTTTCCTAACATTAATACTCTGATGTGAATGTTTGCCTAAGTGCCTAAAATTCAATAAAATACAAATTATAAAAAAATCAGACAGTAAGAATTTTTTTATAACATAAAGGATATTTCAAAAAAGAATAACATTCAACGTATATTGCAAAACAGATTGTTTATTCAACATTAAATACAAAAAACAAATGGACTCTACACACAAGTATTACATTTCAAAGTGATTTTGAATTTATAAAAAATATTACTTCGTAGAAAAGATACCACAAAAGGTATTTACATCCAGTTTCAACAGAAAAAAGTTTAAAGTAATGCTTCATCAAAAAGTCATTCTGTGTCATTCAAAAATGTCAAGATTAAACAGCGGTTATTGGTGCATGGGGTGTTTCTTTAACACCTTCACACAATATAAAAAAATGGGCAAGTAATAATAATAATAATAATAAGAGATAACTCCAACCAGCAATTTTCACCTGCTCCATACAGCTGGCATTTACCTATGTTTACCCTTTGGTTTATTTGAAGAGGGGTTTCTCTGTTCCTGTACACCTAGTGATGGTTGTGATTTAAGTTAGTTAAGAGATATACCTTTGGCGCTTTTGTATTTTGAGAGTGTATTTTATTGATCTCCATGTATGGTTTTGCAACAAGATATGCTGTTGTAATAAAATGTGCACTTTTGAAATATCTATTTATATATTTTTTCATGTAATTTTAATAAACGTGTTTGAGAACTATACAAAAAAAAAAGGAACCCAGAAAGTGCAGAAAGTGCTTACAAGTGTTGTGGCAAGCACAATTAAGTTGGCATAAAACATAACAAAACATCAACCCGAAAACATGGATTTGGAGAATACTTTACGCACCAGAGTAAGCTATTTTTAAAATGTTATTCTCATTTTTCTCTCGTTTTGTGTAAACGTTTTGATATAGTCACATCATTACCCTGGCTAGTGGTTTTGTTATCATTACTATTCTAATAAAAGTTATCAGGGTTCTTCACTAAATTGATAATTCAAAGTGAATACAGATGGATTTAAAAATTAAGGACAAAATAGCCAAAATGAAAGCATAATTGACTTCAAGAATTTTTTCAGTTTGGCTATTTTAAAGTTAAATTAGAAAATTATCTTTGGGAACCATGTTTGCGCTGACTTTTATTGTATTCATTTAATACCTACCAAATTGTATTTTAAAGATGTTTCTCTTTGGACTCCAATCCCATTGTCCCTTTCTTAACATTCATTATTTGTGGTAAGAAAATAAATACAGTAGGTTCCGCAGAAAATAGACATCATATTTAGAGATACAGTCAATATACTTGTACATTTGCATAAAAGAAACTGCAAAAGTGGTAGAGAGTTTTAACTATAAACAAAAATATTTACTCCAGAAAGTAAAATTAGTGTGTTGTGATTAGAATTACAAGCACTTAGAATTCTAAAAGTGAAATAGCAACTCAAAATACTCAAATATGGGGATACCCCTATACCCACAAACAGATAAAATACAAATGTGATAAATGATGAGTGCTGAAAAAATTGCAAGTGCATTTATATTTACCCTTAATAAAATGGTATGTCACGAGTAAGAACAAATATATAGTGTAGATGGTAATACATACAGTAATTCATAAGATCCACTCAGATGGACCAGAGCCTGTAACTACTCGCTCTGTAATCAATGCCTTTATGGTAGCATACCACCATCCTTCGAGTGGGTCTCCAAGTATGGGTATATGGAAAGAAAAGAAAGAACTCCAATGGTACAGTATGTATTATACTTCCATATATTGTCAGGATTACTGTTTGATCCAGCACGTAGAACTGTACAGCACGGATGACAAATAAGTAACGTATTACCGGTCCTTAGAATGTCCGGATTTAACGTACAAAGAATAGTCAAAAATACTAGCCGAGGTCAGGGAACACAGAAAGGGACACAGCGATGAGGAAAGCCAGGAGTCAGGATACCAGAATATAGTCAATAAACAAAGCCAAAGTCAAAAACCAGGTAGAAAACTATAAACAGGAACGCGCTCTCGGACAACCACAAGGGAAACCACGACAGGGCACTGAGCAGGCTGAGAACTGGGCCTAAATACCACTCCTTTAGTTCTGGTAGGCTGTAACCGGCCTTTGACCCCAAAGTCAGTTACCAGGTTTCATTTGCATAATTGCTGCTCAGCATTAACCCTTCTGTGGATTAGGTTGCTGCTCGGCACAACTTTTCCTGTGTGGACAGTAAATGTCATTAACCACTTTTCTATAAGCGGATGAATACGTGACATATATGAATCAGCTTAAAAGGTTTTTTAAGCTCACCTTACTCAGAGTCCACAAATCCTGGCTCTGGGATTGAGTATATGTTGCCTAATTCAGGGTTGGCAAAACTTCAAACTAATCTCTTCTGGAGCTGAGAATCACATTGGACCATAAACAATGCTGAGTGAATAAAGCAGGTTTATTTACTAAAATATAGTTAAAACAAATACATAAAACAAATATAATAAAAGCATAGAAACACTTGTAATCCAATGACAATACGCATTTCACTCGGTTGAACATCCTCAGTGTCAGTGCCTCTATGCTTTTATTATATTTGTTTTATGTATTTATTTTAACTATATTTTGGTAAATAATTATTCACTCAGCATAGTTTATGATCATTATCATTGACGTCATTAATAAAATTTAAAAAAGGCCCAATTGGAAAAAAAAATGGTAGAAAAAATAAAACCATTGCTGGCAAAGACCTTTCCCCCGCTATGACAGCCATCGCAAAGTGTGGGAAAATTTCCCACACTTTGCAATATGACCTAGAGTGCTCTGATCGGCCAATCAATCAGAGTGCTCTGAGAGCCAAGACTCACTTTTCTTGAGGCTTGTCAGACTGGTGGTTACTGCTTACTTCTGTGCCTAGCTATTGCCTCTAAAACCAAGTTTGATTCACTGATTTCGAGTTTGACAGGTCTCTGTGCTGTGTGCAGTATAGTGTTTCTTAAAATCAAAGACAATAATGTTACAGTACTTGTAAATATACGAGGCAACAACTCAAATTTTTAGCACTAAAATCTATTAGGGCTTAATAACGTTACATTACTTTACACCACAGGTTCTCAACCTGCAGAGTTTATGTGAGCCACAAGCAGGTGGTGTACCAGGAGGCTTCCAGCTGTGTGCTAAGGCAGAGTAGGCACCTGCTTACTCGAACTACAGGTGTCTACTCTTCCTGAATGTAGTGTGTCTAGAGAGAAGAATGATGGTGGTTGGCGAGGGAGCAATGATGTCTGTGCTCTTCCAGCACTGCTCCATCGTGCGTCCTGAGGTGATGTCATCACTAAACAGCGAAAAAAGGAGCAGTGCTAGAAGAGCAAAGCAGAACAGCAGACTCAATAAACCCCAGGGAAAGGAGCCCCAATGGAACCCAGGGATATGATCCACTCTAGATCTCCCAAAGGTAGGGAGGCTGGGTGTATTTAAATAAAAATAATAAAATAAATATTAATTTGTTAGTGTGTGTATGTGTCTGTCAGTGACTCTGTGACTGTGTGTCTGTCAGTGAGTGTGTGTTAAATTAGTGAGTGTGTCTGTTAGTGTGTGTGTGTCAAATCAGTGAGAGTGGGTCTGTCAGTAAGTGTGTATCAATTCACATTATGTCATATTTATGTAAAAAAATATTATTCACCGTATATACTGGAGTATGAGTCGAGTTTTTCAGCACATTTTTTGTGCTGAAAAACCCCCACTCGACTTATACTCGAGTCAATGTCTGTATTATGGCAACTTACATTGCCATAATACAGACCAGGACCACAGGGCTCATTACAAGCCCGGCGGTCCTGTTGGGGGCTGGCAGCGAGCTGTAACTTACTTTTCCTGCAGCTCCCTTCTCCTGCATTCCGGTTAGCTCCCCTGTCAGCTCCCACTGTAAGTCTTGCGAGAGCCGCGGAGTCAGAGCGTTGCCACGGTTTACCGAGGCAACACTCCGCGCGGCACTCAGACCGCGAGACCAGAACACAGGAGAAGGGAGCTGACAGGAGCTGCAGGAAAGATAAGTTAGAGCTTGCTGCCAGCCCCCCTCCTACACAGCCCATCCACTGGACCACCAGGGAATGAGAGCCCCCCTCCCTGGCCAGCTAACAAGCAGGGAGGGGGGACAAAAAAAAGACAAATAAAAATGTAAATAATATTAAAATAAAATAAAAATATTAATAATAATAAAAAAAAACCAATAAAAATGCCCACCCCCCACCAAGGCTCTGCATCACATACACACACTGCATTCATACACACACACACTGCATTCATACACACACACTGCATTCATACACACACACACACACACACACACACACACTGCATTCATACAAACACACTGCATTATATACACACACTACAAATACTGCCTTCATTATATACACACGCTGTAAATAAATATTTAATTAATATTATTTTTTGGGGATCTAATTTTATTTACAAATTTACCAGTAGCTGCTGCATTTCCCACCCTAGTCTTATACTTGAGTCAATAAGTTTTCCCAGTTTTTTGGAGTAAAATTAGGTCTCGACATATATTCGGGTCGACTTATACTCGAGTATATACGGGTAGTACTTTTAATATCCAATATGTGATTAAGTTAAATATCAGTGTCTACATGTTTCACTTGGAATTTAAATCAATAGAAATTATTTTATCGAGGCAGGAGTAATTAGGAATTCTGTAAAATGTATTTGAATAATAAAAAATGGTATGTTCTAATTTCAAGGACAAGCTGAAGAAGGGTAGGACTTGTGTTCCCCAATTCCCCATCAGAAGTAGTGCCATGGCCTCTCAGAGTCTCAACACCACTGACAGCTCCCCCACCACTAGAAGTACCACTACTACTATTTAGTACTATTCAGCCTCAACACAGTGGGACTGTCATGTATGTTATATCAGACTCACCATCCAGGAGGCAAATAATTTTTCCTTGACCTTTGTATGTTGCAATTGGGGACTCAAAGTTTTAACTAGCAGGATAATCTGCAGTAGTAGAGTGAGGTAGGCCTGAAAATTGGACTTCCAGCTCTATAATAATCTCTGCTGCTTCTTCCACTAGCCCTGCAGCTCCTTCTACTAAAGCAAGTCCAGTGAACTTATTGCCATTCCCAGAGTCACCCCTAGTTATTGTAGCCTGCCCAAGTGTTGTAAGAGACAAGCTCTAATGAACAGGTAAACCAGAGTACTGAAGTAGTGAACACAACATCTGGTCTACCTAATGCTGGTGACAATGAATCTGGTGATGATATCACTCTTCCTTAACAAATGCTGACATTTCTGTAACTCTGTGCCAGCAGGAATTTCACTATGAACCTGAGAAATTACAAGCATCTGGAATGGCTAGGCAGCAGCCCACTATTATCTCTATTTTCTCCAGATGGTGTATGCTCTGTTCCTTCCTTGACTTCACCTTCTAAGGCCTGGTGATACATCTTAGAGTTTTCTTTATTTTTACATAAGTTCTGCATGTTGGGCATATTAGTGTATCCTGACACCCTGTCATTTATACAAACCCACTAGCAGCAGCAGCAGCCATAAGGCAAAGGGTTGAGACTAATAAATTGTGCCAAATCAAAATTTTAGATCACTTTGAGTGCTTCCAAGAAGGGCAATTTGTAAAGTGCAAACTTTGTGGCGAGGACTAAGGGGAGAGTGAGTGGTCATCTCACTAGTGCTGGTATGCAGGAGGCTACATCTGCAAAAACAACACAAGTCTCTATTACGGAGAGGATCCACTCATGCTGTATCTGATTATGTGCAATTATGTTATCTCCTACTCCACTATGCAACTTCCATACTCAAGAAACCCTTCTTTGACTCTAATTCTCAACTGCTTCCATTTTTTACATTTTAAATTACATTTAAAGTCTTGGAAAAACTAGTTTTATTTATGCCCTCCAACTCTATACTTGAACCCATGAAATCTGGCTCCAACAGTCAACATTCGAATGACATTTCCCTCACCACGGTTACGGTTTCTGCTAAAAGTGACAGCCACTTCGCCCCCACCAGAACTCCCCACCCCTCCTTCTACAGACTCTCAGAATTGTTGGTCTCTGTGACATTAGCTCTTTGTTCAAATCTTATCTCTCTAACATGTATTTTTCTGTGTCATTTGCTAGCAACTACTCCCCTTCAATGCCCCTCTAAATGAAAGTATCTCAAGGCTCTGTCTGGTGTCCTCTTCTTTCTCCATTTATACTTTTTCTCTAGGTAAGCTTATCAACAGTTATAGCATCAAATATCACCCTAATGCTGATAACACTCAGATATGCCTCTCCAACCATGACCCCTTTGTCCTTTTTCATAATAGTGACTGCTTATCAGGCATGTCTTCCTGAATGACCACTCACCACCTAAAGATCAATATGTTTGACTGCACTCTTTCTTATTCCCCCTCTAGCTCCTATTCAGTTTCTGACATTTCTATCACTGTTGATGACATCACTATCTCCCCATCACCCACTGCCTTGGAGTTACACTTGACTCCAATCTATCCTTCATCCTGCTACAACTAGGTAAAGAATATTTGAGCAAACCTAACTAAGTTCTAGGAAATAAAAGTGGGGGTAATACCTGTCAGATGAGCTAAACGGTGCCTTCAAGGGCAGCTAAGCTAACATTGAAGACATAAAGGTAGCTGAAAAGGTATATTTTAAGCTCAAATCCTCAAAGAAGAAAAAAATCACATAATTGCACTAGTAGCCATTTTAAAGTTTATGGTCAAACCATTACAAATCAAGCTGGCAAAGATCATAGCCAAGCACTTAGCTACCTATACCAAGCAAGATATACTAAATGGTGCCTTCAAGGGCACCTAATCTGAAAATGTAAAGTAAATCTATTTTACTATCCTAAAGGCAGCTGAAATAGGTAGGTGTAAGGCTCTAATCCTTGGTCAGAGAGGGAAAGGAAGAAAAAAAAAATCTCATTAAAGCACTTATAATTATTTGGAAGTTTACAGTCAAATGATCCTGACAAAGTGCTAATAAGACTGTCAGAGAACCAAGCCTGGCTTCGACATGCATTTTGTGGGTGAGGCAGCTCTTCCCCCTTGAACTTTACATTTCCAGATTAGGTGTCATCAAAAGCACAGTTCAGCATGTCTTGCTTAGTATAGGTAAATGTGTGCTAACTATATTATCGTTACTAATACAATGTTTATCTTTGGCGCCCTTGAAGACACAGTTTAGCTTATCTGACATTATTTAGGTAGCTTGGTAGCATCACTTCTGCTATGCAGTTGATAATGTAGACTCAGTGAGGGATTCCTATACTTTTATGTACTTGGAACTGTTTAGTCAATAGTTCCATACTCAGTCATACCGGAGCATAGTGCACAGCAACTTTGTTTTACTCTTTAGCCTGCTTTCAAGTATATTTTGAATGCTGTCAAATTGACACATTTATTTCAAAGATAATTTGACAGTGTTCTGTACCTTCACTAATTACCGAGTACTTGGTGTTCAGCTCTCCAACCTGATACTTTGCAGCCTAGATTGTACTTTCAAACCATGATTACGCAGGAGTGATTTTTCTTTGTATGTAGTTCTTTATATACTGTATTTCAGGGCCGGACTGGGAAAAAAATTAGGCCCGGGCATTTTTCAATCAGAGCGGCCCCCTAAGAAAGGGGCGGGGCCAGAGAGTGTGTGTTTTGTCATCACTAATGACAACACGCCCCCTCTCAAAGTGAGCATGTTGGTTCAATGCCCAGAGCCCTGCTGAAGAGCTCTGACATTAGAAAAAGACCCTGAATTTGTTCTGCGCAGCGCAAGCAAATTTAATAACATGCTTGTGCTGTGTTTGCTTTTAAATTGTCTCTGGTGTTTCCACAAGTGGGATACCAGAGGACAAAAGGGCCAGGAAAGTGCATGGTGCATATGTTTGGAGCCTGCTTGTGGGATTGCATGTGTGTAGAGAGTGGTGTGGTATTGTATAAATAGGTCAATTTAATTTGTGTTTGTGGTGTAATATGTGTGGCTAGGGGCTGTAGAGAGTGTGTGTATAGGGGGCATAGTTTTATAGGGGATGCAGCGAGTGTGTGCATACGGGCTGAAGTGTGTGTGTATAGGTGACGTAGTGTGTGTAGGGGTTGCAGAGAGGGTGTGTTTAGAGAATGTTGTATGTGTTTGCTGACAAGGAATGTAGTGTGTGTGTGTAGGAGATCTACTGTGTAAAGGACCCAGTGTGTGTGTGTAGAGGATTAAGAGTGCATATAGGGTAAGGGATCTAATGTGTATCTGGAGCGTGTGTAGTGGTGCAGGGTGAGGGGTGCTGTAGTGTGTGTGTGTGTGTGTGTGTGTGTGTATGTATGTATGTGTGTATATATATATATATATATATATTTGACTTATTGTATGTGTGAGGGGCGCAGTGTGTGTATGTAAGAGGGGTGCTGTGTGTGAGGGTGTTTTTATCTGCTGTCACATTCTAGGTTTCTAATTTTCTTTGTCTGTTAACTCACTGAGGGTTATTTTATATATATATGTGTGCTGTGTGTGAGTGAGGGTGCTGTGTGTGTCTGGGTGCTGTGTGTTTGGGGGGCGCTGTGTCTGTCTGGGTGGCGCTGTGTGTGTCTGGGTGCGCTGTGTGTGTCTGGGTGCTGTGTGTGTCTGGGGGGTGCTGTGTCTGGGTGCTGTGTGTGTCTGGGGGGTGCTATGTGTGTCTGGGTGCAGTGTGTGTCTGGGGGGTGCTGTGTCTGGGTGCAGTGTGTGTCTGGGTGCTGTGTGTGTCTGGGTGCTGTGTGTGTCTGGGGGGTGCTGTGTCTGGGGGGTGCTGTGTCTGGGGGTGCTGTGTGTGTG
>OW240921.1:64115226-64141764 GCA_933207985.1 Pelobates cultripes | reverse complement strand
TGTCTGTCTGGGGGGTGCTGTGTCTGGGTGCTGTGTGTCTGGGTGCAGTGTGTGTCTGGGGGGTGCTGTGTCTGTCTGGGGGGCGCTGTGTCTGGGTGCTGTGTGTGGGTGCAGTGTGTGTCTGGGGGGTGCTGTGTCTGGGTGCTGTGTGTGTCTGGGGGGTGCTGTGTCTGGGTGCTGTGTGTGTCTGGGTGCTGTGTGTGTCTGGGGGGTTCTGTGTATGGGGGTGCTGTGTATGGGGGTGCTGTGTGTGTGAATGTATTTTTTTATTTAAATTTAAATATTTTTTTTACTAATAAAAAAAAAAAAAAAATTATATCCCCCCCTCCCTTCTTACCTTTATCCTGGGAGGGGGGGGAGGGAGAAGATCAGTTCTCCCTGGGGGGTTGGGAGCCATGCTGCCTTCCCTGGTGGTCCAGTGGTGAGAGTGAACTTTAACCTGCGGGTTAGAGTTCACTCTCGCGAGAGGACCGGCGGAGCTGCTTGTTGGAGCTCCGCCGGGTCCTCCCTCCCTCCCTCACCAGCCGGCGCGGCCGCATCTCACTGTCTGTGGGCCGGTGAGGGAGATCTTTGATCTCCCCACCGGCCCACGGAGGCACTATGCAGGGCCGGCGCTCGTATAGCGCTGGCCCTGCAGGGGCCGGCCGGGGAGATCCCCTGCCGGCCTCGGCCCCACGGCCATCGCGGCCCACCGGGCATTTGCCCGGTGTGCCCGATGGCCAGTCCGGGCCTGATGGAGACTATATTATCCATCATCCATATTTTACAACAAAAATATCCAATGTCTACTCAAGATCTAAAAGTTGCCTATCTCCATGTTCCTGTGGATACAACACCAAGGAAATTTGTAAGATTTGCAGTTAGGACAGGCTCTTTCATTTGGCCTGTCAACCACCTCAAGGAGTTTTACAAATATTATTTTTCCTTTGGTTTCTTGCCTTGACAGTAAGGAGTGGCCTTAATACCATATCTGGACGAATGGTTTCAAAAGGCAAGTTCAAGCAATGCGTTATGAAGAAACATTCATAATATTCACACTCCTTAGTCCCATGGTTGAATTATAAATTAGCAAAACTCAAGGAAAAAGATCAGAAAATATATTTTGGATCTTCAAGAAGGGCCTCTTTGTGATATAAGAGAAGCAATTAGTACTTTGGGACTACTTACAGCACCAATCCCTGCACTAAATTGTAAACTCTTACAATGGGAACTATTACAAGCATGGAACAAAAACCAAGAAGATCTGGACACATACATTATGGTCTCAAAGCTCAGGAACAACCAAATTGGTGTAAAGAATCAAATTTAATTACGGTGGGCCTATCTTTCAAACAAAGACATTGGATAAGATTTGGGATGGGGAGCTCACATGGACTCATCCAAGAGAAAACAGAAGTGGAATACAAAGTAAGAAAGCAATGATTAAATTTCAACAAGTTCCTGTCATGCAGGACAGATATTCTACATAAAGCTGTCCAAATACAATCAGACAACATTATGACAGTTGTCTAGATCAACAGACAAGTGGCTACAAGAATAAAATCCCTCTCATAGTTATGCCAACACATTATGGGCAGAAAGAAACCTTTCAGATTCCCCAGCCATTCATATCAGAGGTATAGACATTGTAGTCGAAAACCTAAGCCGATACAATTGGAGCCCATCAGAGTGGTCCCTCATCCATAAGATTTTCAACATAATTGTAAACAAATATGGTGTATCCGACACAGACCTGATATCCACAAGAAAAAGCAGAAGGCTGTGATACTTTGCTTCTCTGTAGACAAGAGACTTCCCAAACTTTCTGGATGCTCTATCTTGAGATTTTACAAATGGGATACATTTTTCCCCATATAGCTATAATTCTGATAGTTATCAGAAACATGCACCACAAAATAGCTTGTAGTTTGGCCAAACAGAAGCTGGTTCTCCTGAACTCCTGAAATGGCAGAACATAATTTGGCTGTTTCTTCAGACAGTCAAAGACAGGCAGAACAAAGTTATAACAATAGAAACACTTGAGATGTTCAAACTTATGGTGTAGCTTATGTAAGGATAGCTTTAAAGAATCAAGGGCTAGTAGAAGATTTGATAAAAGTCCTGCTTAATTCTACAAGAAAATCCACATGTAGAATTTATGTATGTATCTGGAACAAGTTACTTTCATAGGGCAATGAAGTGAGGATTATGATGGTTTGAATCCCTCCATTCAGTCTATTTAAAACATTTTGAAAACAGATTTTTCAGCAGGTTTGAGTGTACCAAACCTTAAAATACTGGTCTCAGAACTTCTTTTGCAAGATTTAGATGCTCACATTTTAATCAGAAGATTTATCTTAGATTGCTGTCTTGCAATCATGTCTTCCTCCAATTCTGTTGTTGATGCTTAACGTCCTGTGTTGTTTTGAACCACTTGGAGAAAATTCACCCAAGATATTAAGTAGGCAAGACCTCTCTGAGAAGATACTTGTGTTATGGCTACTATATGGGCAGAAAATGTTCATGCATCTCCTGAGAATATGTGCAGGGCATCAACACTGTTGTCCATCAACACCTTTGGAAAGCATTACAGACTAGACATTGAATCCTCAGCAGACGCATCTTATGGGTGTAAGGTATTGTGAAAAAGCACACCATTATCAGATTTTGCTAAATCCCGAATGTACTGTTGCTATACGTTTACAAAACAAGAAATTTTACTTACCATACATTATTTTTCCATAGTATTAGCGACAGTACACCTTTCCCTCCCTATTTGTTTAAATATTGTTGCAATTGATTGGAGTTTCTGGTTATTTCTTGATATTCCTGAGGTGTGTAAGCTCTACAACACTGGAGTACCAAAGTCAGAAGCCAATAATGGAGAACAAAGCTGAAAAGTTTATACACAAGCATAGTCAGGTAGCAAGCGGAGAAGTCAGAAGCCAGTGATGAAGGAAAGTAACTGGATGGGTTACTTTGGGCCCACATGAACTGAGACTATAAAGGAGGGTTGTTACACAAATGCTATAACAGACTAAATCGATCAATATGAATTTTTGGAGATCAATTTGTTTTCAGCTCGCATGAGAGGTTAGTTTAATAGTAAGACAGTCAACATATCGCAGAAGGGAGCTAGTTTAAAATGAGATAACCAAGTGTATTGAAAGTTTTTCAATGTATTGTTCCTGCAATGATCAGTAGGAGATTTTCATTTTTTGATGAGTCCAAAGAAGGTTTTACCTAAGCAAAGGCTTAAATGGTTATTATTTGTAGTCTATCCATATTAAAGCTTTTCAAATATGCCACATCAACAGACAGTCTTCATAATTCTGGGAAAGGCCATGATTATTTTCCAAATATAAAAAGGAAGGGAAAGGAGGGAGTAGCAAGTCAGAAATAATTAAATCATTAAATGGCTGAATTGCAACCATTTTGATTTGTTAAACCTTACATAGATATTGAAAAGGAGAAAAATCAGCAAATTGTATATTTCTAACCAGTGGAGAAATGGTGATCTCCATATTTGTAAAAAATGAAAGCAGTCAAGTATAATAAGTATCGGATTCACAACATTCCAAGGGACAAGATAGGAAGGATGGAAATGCTACAAAATATGTACTAGTGATACTTTGAGATGGCTGAGCACATCATATTCTCCAAAGAGGGAAAACAGAGCATCTCCAAGCAGGTAATCATAGTCAATAAACTAGCCAAATTCAAACAAATGTATAAAAATGTGACACACTAGGAAAATCAATCCATAATAATGTAGAGAAATCACAAGACAGTAATAGGCTGGCAAGGTGTTTATATAGGCAATCCTCTAGAACAGTTGCAGTCAAATATAGATATACTAGAATACATATGGGCATATACAACACATCTGTAAACACACACATTCACATATTCATATATATATATATATTTATATATATATATATATTAATACACACATGTACACATACTATAACAATGAGTTATACTTTTATTTCACTCCCCTTTCCATTTTTCCAGGGAGAAAAAGATTTAATTTTATCGCTAGTCTCTAGTGCACAGAGAACAAAAGAGATTAGAAGTCAGTACTGATTTCCCTCATGTATCCCCTTGGCTAATTGTAGACTGGTAGATGTCTTGCAATGACTTCACAACACCTGCTGCCTGTTCCAGTGTTACTATGCAGTATGTTAAAATGTTGACAATAACTCTAGCCCCCACACAGCTGGTGCCACACTTGCCCTCCCAAAGGTTAGCCCAGGGTGTGCATAGGATTGACACATGACTCAAAATGACACCAGCTATGTTAAAATAGCACAATGCAGCAGGGGACAGCATTTCAAAAAGTCATAGACAGACGTGCATCTAAACGTGAAATCGGGGAAATAGACATTACAAAAACAGATGGAAAAAACAAAGAGAAATGTCAGCGCTAAGCTGCCACAGGGAAATATATTAAACACAATAACACGGCTGCACACCTCAAAGGGGAGTCCCCTCTAATCCCCTAACAATATGATAAAATACAAGATAACACACAACAGATTATTTGTTTTTGTAATATACAAGATAACACACAACAGACACAACACCCTTTAATCTGTTGTGTGTTATCTTGTATATTACAAAAACAAATATTTACTGGGTTAGGTATCTTGACAGTGATAGGCAGTAGTTGAAGTAGACACACGGAGGTGTTCTTGATGTGCTGATCTATGAACAAAGTTTGCAACATGCAACAAATTGTACCGGCTTAGGTCACTAAAATTATAGGGTGAAAGAATCACATGTCTTGGTGATGGAAAGAAATTGAGAAGTAACAGAAGAAAGTAAGAAAAATAGTGAAGTCACTCAATGATGAAAAAAAAAACTCAAATCTATTGAGTTTAACCTTTAAAGCACCTCTTTTTACATGGCCACCTATGCCACATAATAGGAAGAAAAATCAATCTTGACTTCATAATGGCAATCAGATTTCTCTTAGGAACAAAAACCTGTTCATATACATATTAATTATATCATTAAATATTGTGCTTTTAAAAAATAAATCCAGGATTTTAAATATATCTACAGAATCTCATGAAAGAATCCCTTTAGGCAGAGAGTTCCATATCTTTTTCTTACTGTAAAAAACAAAATAAAACTAAAATCCAAGGTGTTGTGCTACCATATCCCCTCTAAGGCACCCAGGGTGCCGCACCCTTTATTCTAACGAAAAGAAATGCAGCTTTTCTAATCTTTTTTTCATAACTAATGCTTTCCATCATCATTCATTTTGTAGCTCGCCCCTGCACTTTTATTAGTTCTGTAAATAACTTGCTTGTGCCCAAATTTGCACAACATATTCAAGTTTTGGACTTACAGTTGATTTATAAAGAGGCACAAATATATTTTGATCCTGTGAATTAATACACCTTTTTAAGAATCCAGTGAGAATGGTTGTAAACCAGCTCACAATGACAATTCTCAGATTTACTATGGCTTAATCCTGTTGGAATTCATCCAACATGACCGAATCTGCAACAATCGGTCACATGCATATAGTGCCCAGTTTAAAATCAGTGCATTTAACGTCTGAACCTCATACATAGTATAGGATTTTGAAAGTTTAGAATGTACTGCTTTAAAAATAATGTACATTTGACAATAATCATTCACTTGTTTTTTTGCAAGCAAACAATAATTTTAAAGGAGCACTATAGTGCCAGGAAAACAAATTCATTTTCCTGGCACTATAGGTTTATTAGGTCCCCCCCCTCCCTCAGGGCCCCCCTCCATCTGGCCTAAAGGGGTTAAAACCCCTCAAGCCACTTACCTTAATCCAGCTCCGGGCTCCCTCGGCACTGGTGACCTCTCCTCCCCTTGCCGACGTCAGCTCCGCATGCAAGAGCCGCAGGCGCATTCAAACCACCCATAGGAAAGCATTACCCAATGCTTTCTTATAGACGTCCAGCGTCATCTCAGTGTGGATTAACTCTTAATGTTAACATGGCAGTTTCTCTGAAACTGATATGTTTTCAGCTGCAGGGTTAAAACTAGGGGGACCTGGCACCCAGACCACTTCATTGAGCTGAAGTGGTCTGGGTGCCTATAGTGGTCCTTTAAGCACAGTTTGTCTGCTGTCAGTACTAGTGGGCAAACACTGATATCAGTGGGCATATTTTTTTAAATCCAGGTCCAGGTTTCAAACATTTGGGTCCAAATATCAGCTATCTGGTTCAAATCGAGACCTGATTCAGGCTCATTCGGAGCCTGGGTAGCAAAATCCAGACATTGCTAAATTGTGTGAACAATGTCTGGATTTTTCAGTCTAGTTGGTTCCATACTCAGCCAGATGGTTTTGCCTCATTAAGTGCAGGGTCAATCGGACTTGAGAATATGTCTCTATTTATTTTTTATCAGTTCAGACATCACATTCATACATATATGGTTCTATCATTTCATTTTTCTGTTGTATCCTCAGTCCTTAGCCTTATTCCTATCTTATTTAACCTACCCTTTTCACATACCCCATTCCCTCCATTACCCTTGTCCTGTTGCAATACTTTGCCATAGGGATTTAACTAATGCTGAATGTCCTCATATAGAGTGTGAGGACGTCCAGTGTCAGGTGACCAAAAGTCACCTAGCAAGCAAGTAGTCCACTATAGGCAGTCTTAGTCCTGCAGTGTATATTATTGCAGTTTCTTAAAAACTGCAATGATTTACATTGCAGGGATAAGTGGAACAGGAACATTACACCTAGACCACTTCCATGAGCTGAAGTGGTCTGGATGACTATACTGTTCCTTCAAACTAAAAATGGCAATGATTTATGTTTACTAATGTGACATTAGGTTACTTGAAAACTGTAAAGTATCTGGAATGTATACACTTAAATAATGCACAGCAAATTACCAATATATACGGTATTAAGAGATGCTTTTTTTTTTTTTTTTATATCGATGATGTTCCTGTTTGCACCTGTGTATCCCTTATTTGGTGATTAAAATATTACATACTGTGCTTTTTGTGTCATATTTTACCTGTTCCATTTTTTTTTGTCCACTATTTGTCACTTCCTACAAAGATGTGCCAACATAATTCTCTTCTTGAAGACAAATCTTTAGTGATCTTCCTGTTTGATTGAGGAATAAAAAAAATCATTCAAATTGTGAAGGCATTTTTTTCCCCTAATAATATTACTCAAATCGGAGCAAAAAAATACAAAAGAAGAAAAAAAGGAAGTGTCAGAGTGGTCAGAATGGTTGAGTAGTTTGGTGCATTATAAATGTTGTGGAGAAAAAAAAGTCTCCTAAGTATAAAAAAGGAATAACAAATTTGTACATTAGAATATGACACATTCATACAAAACTGGAGCAAATTAAAAGTGCTAGCTTTTCTTATCAGTTAGTCATATGTCATTAGATGCATATTTTGGTTCATGTGAAATCTAAAATGTATTGGTCAATGCTTTTCCAAAGTTGTATGTGTCAGTTTGAAAGATGGCTGTTCTAGTGTGCCTTATAGTCATAACCCATTCATTATAAAGAGGAACTGTCACTTTTCTGAATTTTACATAATTGATTAAAACATTGAAAATCACCTATAACGGTTTCATGAGATGCTCTGTTTTCTTTTAAATTTACAATATACCAAAAATTAAGCAAATAACATGATAATCTAGTTCAGAAATCGAAAAACATGGTAAACTTTGCAAATCAAAAGAAGAAATAGTTTTGTTTTTTTTTCGTTTTTTTTTTAATGTCTCATCTTTTTTGCTTTCTCTGTGCTGACTGCCAGGGGCAAAGTCCAGAGCTTATACCAATGATTGACAGACAGTGGTTTTGTGCTGCCCTAGGCATGATTAAATGATTATGATTAAACTCGGTCACCCCGCTCATCTAGATTTGCCCAATCCCTTCCTGTCAAGACAGCACCTCTTCCTGTTTCAGACTAACACACACTTTGACTGACAGACACATGCACTCATTGATACATACACAAACATATACTCCCCGAAAGACACACAGTCATAGACACACACTGTTTTACCAACACAAAATATCACACCCACTCACTGACAGGCACACACACATATACTGACATACACACACCCTCCCTGATTTGACACACTCTTGACAGACACACACTCACTGATTTGACATAATCTGACAGACACACGCACGCACACACACACACACACACACTCACAGACGCACACTGACAGCCACACATTCACTCACTCACACACATTTCTTGTACGCTCACAAATTGTTGTTTGTTTGTTTGCTGTGTCATTTGGGTGCAACCTTTTTTGCTGTCCTCCGCCCCCCCTACCCTCCTGAGGTGGTGCAATTCAAGGCAAATGTCTTGTTAACATCGCAGTGTGTACAGCACTGTAGACAGAGGGTTAAGATAGAGGCATCCATTTGCAGTGTAAATATTCTACATTAAATGTTATTATTCTGACCTTGCAAATACATATTTGTTAAATATAGGGGATACATAAACAATATTAAAATTCCAGGGAAGTGACCATTCCTGTCTAAATGATCACATATTTGATGCCTCTTGCTTTCTCTGGGACAAGTTTTCTATTTTGGGATGTATGATGCTTATATATAATCAATGCTGTACTCTGTAGAATGACGGTGGTTGATAAAAAAAATATTCTGTATTAAGCATACACTTTACTTACAGCAAAAAAAATGTTTTTTAAACTCACATCTTGTCTTTTTTTTTTTCTTTTCTTGCTATTTAATATGGTTTGAAATATCATTTAGGGTTTAAATGTAATGCCGCATTTCTAAAATATATTTATTTTTTATATGATGTTTGGGCAGTTCGTACTGGTTAACATAATGTGTCTATTTTCAATAACCAGAGTCAGGTTTTGATGTTGTAGAGGTATAGGCAGCCACTAATTTTTAGCAAAGGGAACTAGTTTGGAAGTAATAGTTAACAACTTCTATTAT
Organism: Pelobates cultripes; assembly: GCA_933207985.1. NCBI lineage: Eukaryota > Metazoa > Chordata > Amphibia > Anura > Pelobatidae > Pelobates > Pelobates cultripes. Next base: position 64,132,831 of record OW240921.1, on the reverse strand, counting down.
ACTCTGTGGGGTGGGGGTATTAAACATAATATCACTCAGTAATTCAGTTGCTAACTGAGAGATTTTGTGGTTTGGAAACACTTTAGTAATTAGCAGCTGGTTGGCAAAACCTACTGACAACATTGTAAATAAGCCCTAGGGGAATGTAAAATTTGGCAGTCATTGTTGCCTCTGTTGCACTTATATAAATGATTGATTCATAAATAATAGCCCCATAAACCATAACCTCTGACTGATAAAGAGCATGATAGCACTCTGTTAGCATCTGCTATGGCAATCTCCTGGGCCCTCGAGGATCCGTATTTTGTAAAAAAATAGTTTGCTTGTTTACATATATATTTATTAATTTTAGACCCCTGATCACTCTATTATTGCATGCTAAGTATGCAACTTACATACTTATATCTTTAATTTGCCTCACCTTCATTGAAAGTATTAATTCAAAATAGTAAGTATGAAATGGTATTGCTATTTCTGTAGTTTTCTATGGAGCATAGAGCTCTCTTGCTCCGGACAAGTTAGTAAGTAAGCAGCAATTCTGGAATAACTTTGCAACAACACCAAAAATAAATAAACACATACATTTATCAAAATTAGATAACAGTGACCCAATGTGTGCTAAGTGCAAATTTGTAAGAGACTCTGACACCCTGGTGAGGTTCCCTTAACCTTCACCATCAAAGAGATACAAACACCACAAAATATAAGGCGGAGTATCTTACATGCACTTTTCAAGTAGTCCTTTGCATAGGTACATTTCTTATAGTATACTCTAAAGAAAATAAAATAACAAAAAAATAGTGCAATATTGCTTGTACTCTTATTTTTGCAAGTCCAATCAAATCTTGATAAATGCAAACTCACAAAGGTGGAGCCACTAAAGATTGGGCTCAAGTTATTCACTTTATGGGATGTAAAGGGTCCCACTCCCTCCTCTGTGCTCCAGGTTCCTTATGAAGGGTAATCACAGGCTCACAGGCGAAATATAATAAAATAACATTTATTAATATAAACAAAATAAAAAGAATATTAAAAGACCTTACAAGCTCTGTTGAACAGTCTTAGTAGCAAAACGCGTTTCGCCCCTTCAAGGGGCTTCCTCAGTTGCTGTAAATCTTCCTAGATGATTCTTCGTTTTTAAAAGCCTTTCACTGCCGCTTTTTTTCCCTTGTCTCTTCATTTCCGGTTCGCCGGACTTCCGGTTTCCGGTCCTTGCGTTCCACCCTTGGAACGCACAGCCGTCATATGTAGCTTTCTTGTGAAGTGCCGATCTCTTTTCTTCCGGTTTTTGCGTTCCACAATTGGAACGCAATACAGGATTCCCCCAGAGTCTTTTGTTTAGAACGTTTTTCACGTGCTGCTTTCTGTTCATGTTCTTCATACATTTATCAGACAATGTGTGGAAGTAGCTGATATTAACTGTTTCATTTATTAAACCGTAAAAGAAGTTTCAATAGGTGATACCAATAATTTAAAATAGAAATGTTTTTAAAAAAAACAAAAAAACAAGAGCATGGGTCAGGGTTTTGGAGGTGTAAATGACCTCTCTCATTTCACTAATATTTTTATGTTAGCATTCCAGACAGTTATGAATATTTAGCTTAATGAAGACATTTTAGTGTTTAGATCATGCCCACAGAGTCTCACTTGCTCAATTCTGCCATTTAGGAGTTAAATCACTTGTATTTACGTAGTCCTAGCCACAGCTGCACTGGCTGTGACTCACACAGCCTACATGAAAAAAAATTGTTTCATTTTCAACCAGCACAATTTATTCAATTTAGAAGTGTTTATCTCCTGCTCTTTTAATTGAACTTTAATCACACACATTAACAGTGGGAGATAAGACATTCTAAATTAAACAGACTGTGCAATGCAGGATATTTAAACATTAGATCTCCCTTTACAGAAAATGTGTAGGGGGGGCTGTGTATGTTATATGCAGGAGAGGTGTGACTAGGGCTGCATAACAAATTAATACATCAGTTAGATTGCAGGGGCATGATCTATTAATCAAAACTACTCCATTAAGCTAAAGTTGTTTTGGTGATTATAGTGTCCATTTAAGCAATACACCGAATAGAACATGTGCTGAGTGTGATTGTGTAGGGGTTGGCAGAGGGTGATTCTGTGTGGGGCCTTGCTGAATGTGATTGTGTTGGTAGGCTGAGTGTGATATCTATGTTTGGCTGAGTGTGATTGTACATGGGGTTTTACTCTGTGTGTGTGCATTTTGACTCTGTGTGTGTGTGTGGATTTTGGCTGTGTGTGAGGTTGGCAGGAGCCACGTGGTAGCAGTCTGATTGATTCATGAGTTGTAGCTCTAGATTTTATTCTATAAGTAATGAGGTGAAGGTGCTCAGCTGCATCATGCTTCCATCCTGGGAAGCCAGACTGGAAAGCAGCCCTGGTAACAAAAAAATTTATGCCAGTCCTATAATTCATTGCTTCACGTAGTGTGTATAATAAATAAATAAGATAAGCACCAGTTTTGCCATCCTGGGAATTCTTTGGGTGCAAACAGTGCTGTAACGCCATTGTTCATATTCAATAATTGTATATACACTTAAATATTTTGTGTAAAAAAGGAGTATTGATTCACATGAACAAAATATATTTTTGCCTTTTTATAAATGGCCAGACTCCACTTTGAATATTTAGTGCAATTTTGGGCACCAGTTTTAAAGAAGGATATTGCAGAACGTGGATGTTTTCTTCCATAAACAGAATATTTAAGTATATAATTGATATGAAAAAAGTTGTTGATCCAAGGAGAAATCTCATTGCCATTATGGAGTCAAGAAAGATTTTTTTTTCCCTTTTTGTGGCATAATTGAAATTGGCTACAATTGTTTTTTTGCCTTCTTCAACCAAGACAACGTTGAAACTATGTAATATAATATTAATAAAAAACAATATAAGAAACTAATGGTACTCATACAATGTTTAGTATTGATATCAAGATAGCATCTTTCTATGAACATGTAGTTGTTTGTAAGTGTATAGTTATTGTATCCATAGGTTTTGGTGAAGGTTTTTCATGGCTTAGTCACAATTTAATTGAACTTCTTCACATTGTATTTTGTATTTGCTCTTTGTTTTGCATTACATAGCATGTTTTGCTTTGCCTAGCATGATCCTTGTGTTTTTTTTTCATTTTTAAAGGTTTTGGTATTAAACATCATTAAGGATTTTCTTTGAATAACCACATGATGGCAGTATTGAACTATATATATATATATATATATATTACTTTGAACGTTACACATCTTTTAACAAAATTATTTATGATGTTATGTTATCTAGTTGTATCATTTCTTTTAAGCAGGATCACTATCAGAATTTTTTGGGCCCCTAACACTGCTCAAGGTCTAGGCCCCTGGGGCCTTTCCAGGGCCTGCCTCCAAATCCCACCCACAGGAATACACAGACACAAACACATGCACTGATATAAAAAGGACACAGATACACACACACACACAAAGATATACGCATACTGACACACACACACATACATACTAACAGACATACATACATGCAGGCATACATACTGAAACAGATACACAGACATATACAGACACACAGACATACATAGTGACACACAGACACATACTAACATACATACAGACACACACATGCATAAGGACATACACGCACACACTTACATACATACATACTGACATATACATACACATACTGACATACATACATACAGACACATACACATACTTACTAATATACATACATACATACTAACAGACATACACATACACAGACTGAGACATATATACACATACTGACATACATACGTACACATACATACAGATACATACATACTGGCATACATACATACTGACACACATACACATTCCTACATACATACATACAGATACATACATACATTTACACACACAGCTCATTTTTCAGCCACCCTCCTGTTACTTACCTTTTCCTTGCAGGAGAGTGGCTGGGGCTGATGGGAGTCGGCTGGCTCTCCCCTCCTTGCGGCCTGTCTCTCTTCCCTCCCAGCCATCACATCCTCCCAGCATACTTGCGGTTGAATGTTTTTTTAAAGGGGCTGCAGCACTGACCGGGCCCCTGAAGATATAGGGCTCATCAGGTGGCCCTAAATGCTTGGGCAACCCGATGGGACCTATCAGCGTGCAGGTCCCGGTGCAGCTGATGGTGGCCCTGCTTTTAAGCAAAACACTTTAAAGGTAATGCCTTCATACCAATATCTTTGCTGATTTATCATGCAATTTTAAGTTGGTCAATGGTATTTTGGCTATAATTGAATCTTGATGCTTCTGTTGTATAATGCCCTTACTGACCATTAGATAAAATGGCAAAAATGCAATATGTGATCCATCCCAATGGCAATTAATGTTTTGTATTTTAATTCTTAGTACCTGGGAGTTATTTTCTGTGGATCACCAGTCTCTGATAAAGTTGTAGTAGGCAAGAAACGTGTCAGTGGTGTTCCTTTTGCTACTCCCTTGTCCTAGCATGTACTTTTTATTAGCATAAATGTATCCTTATGCACTATGGGTTATTCACTAAAGTCCAAACGACTCGCTGTTGTATGTGGCTATTCAGATTATATAATTAGACATTATTCACACTGTTTAACAATGCCTGGATTTTCATCTGGACTGAACTTTGTGGACAGCTGAATTCCAGACCAAATGCTTTAAATCCACGTCTGGGTATTAAAAAAATATCTCAGTTCAAATTTAAAAAAACATTCTATTACAAATACCTGTGAGCATAAATTTGATAATTGTTATTTATTTGTGTCAAACCTTCTGTATGTTAGAAAAATATATATATGTTTGCTTTTATACTAACATTTGAGATGTTGTTTGAAATATGACAATATAAAGGACACTGTATGTTTCAGTGGAGGCTCATCCGTAGGGTACTTGAGTAGTGCTTTACCAGTTTTTAGGTTAAAAAAGAATTATTGCAATAGTTTAGAAACATTAAGATTATTTTTCGGTGGGGGTTGGGGAGGAGGTAAACAAAAATTATAGTAATGAAACATTTTAGTGTTACGAATATAAACTGTATTCCTATGCTATGGTATGCCCCTGTCCCTAACTTACTAGATCCCTCCCCCCACCACCCACCAAAAAAAACACAACATTTTTTACTCACCTTAATTCCAGTGCCAAGGCTCCTCAGTGCTAGTTTGATCTCCTTTCCCTGAGATGTCATGTCAATGGAGGATCTAATGTGCAGCAAGTGCCATGCATACATTAGAGCTTTCTCATAGAAAAAACATTAAATCAGTGCTTTCCTATGGGCATTTTAAAGATGCTGGATGTCCTTTTGTAAAGTGTTATGATGTCTAACATTGTTTCACTCCATGAAAAGCCAGGAAGCGCTTCTAGTGGCCACTAGAGATTGACTTAACCTTGCAATGTAAACATTTTAGTTTCTCTGAACCTGCAATGTATTCACTTGCAGGGTTAAAGGGACAGGGGAACCACACCCAGACCACTACTATGAAATGTGTCCCAAATTTTCAAAGACCCCCGACGGTGACATAAATGCAGGGGGTTCGGTAGGGGCAGGTGAGGGTGAAATTTACTTACCTGAACCTGTTCCTCATAGGTGCAGGCATCTTGTTCAGTCTGCTCCGACGTCACTGCTGTACACTCGCACATGCATGAGAGTACAGCATTGAGGTCTATGGAGAATTCCGCAACACCTCAGAATCCTCCATAGATACAACCAATTCCCTGCAGCTCTAACTGCCATTTTTGTGGCTATTTATATTGTATAATCCATTATTCTATTATTCCATTATTCCATAGACTAAATGCTTCAAATACACCACTAGATTAAAACAAATATCTGAACTATACAAGCTAGCAAGCAAATATTTTAAATTACACCAGTGGCACAAGGATTGATTATGTGACAGCTGGCAAGAGCTTGCAAGCTGGCAAAAACATTAAATAGTTCAAAAAATATATAAAATAATAGGAGTCAATAAGACCTCTTTATTACCATGTATGAGGTAGGTAGCCATTGCTGCTCAGTCCCCGGAAAGGCGCCATCACCATGGCATAGGGAGGTAAAATAACCATGCTTGTGTTTTTATATTTAATAAGTGTCATTACTAAACGTTTAAAATTTGTCACTGGTAGCCATTGTCGCCTTATGAAATAACAGGGAGGAAGGGGGGGTTAGTTAAAATTATGTAATGGGGTAGACAGTGGGTGGGGGCTATTTATTAAAATAAATGGGACTATTATATACATAAACTTATTTATTATATGGAGATCCTAGTGCCCTCTTCCTTGCCCACACCCATCGGTATCATTTAAGAGCTCTGATTTTAATATTCAGGGCAGATGACTTAATGTGGTGGGTGGGGCTCTAATTAATTAAACAAGCATGGCAGACATGCAAGGTCCAGACTGCAGTCTGCATTCTGGCTCAAAAGGTTATTTAGAATTGTCCCATGATTACATACACCCACAGAGTAATATTTTTTTTGCTTGTACTCAGTGCTTGCAAGAAATCATCCAACACAATCAATGTGACCTCCAGGGCTGTGAACTTTTATTGTAACATCCTCAAGCTGTGGTCATCATGGCAGTTTCATGAATGCTGCAAGAGAAATAACAGTAATGTCCGTTCCTGTATCAATCTTAAAAGCAATCCATGCACTATCACTGTGAGAGTAACTCGACAATCTTCATCAGAGCCAGACTGTACAATCACAGGCCCTACAAAGGGATCCTACCCCCGATACTATGGGTCTATCTGGGATCAGTTGGATCTCTCTGTGAAGTTTGGGAGTGTGTAAAATATTGGACCTTTTGATGGTGATATTGAAAGTCATCTTTATCAAGAATATCCATAATTTTACCTCTATCTATTAATGTTGTATATTCTTTCTTTATTAATCTTGTAAAATCCCCTTGTAGTTTTGTAGATGTATACACAATTTGTCTATAAATCTCTTGAAAATATGAGTCCTTATTTTGTATTACAAAACCTCATTGTTGGCTTTATTACAATACTAGTGTCGCGTTGTAGTTCTTTAATTGCTCTTTGTTGTTTTTGACTTAAATTCTTATTCTTGCTCTTTTTTATTTCCCTTATATCATTCAAAACTAAATGTTCAAAAACTCTCATAGCTTCACTGATATGTTGTCTAGGGAATTAATGTGATTTATTTTTTAGGGTCATAGGTTTAATATTAGGTTCCCGTGGTTCCTCCCTTGAATTAAAATAATATTTTTTTAAAATGTTGTTTAATGCATATTTTGCGCATACATTTATGTACATCAATCAAATTTTTCAAATGGTTTATTTGAACAACAAAGGACAAATGCTAAGCCTGTATGTTGGATTTGTTTAAAGGTTTATCTGTCGAGTTTTTCAAAGGTTTATCTGTCAAATTAAAAATGTATTTCTATTATTTATTTTTCCCCTTAAACCTCTCCTCAATGCCAGTTCCTCTTCTGGGGCAGACTTATTCTGTCTTCCATGAATTGACCTGGTTCTAAAAAAAGAGGAAGAGGAAGAGTGGTGATATTTTAAATCTCCTCTAAAAGAATCCTAAATATGTTTGGATGGGCAAATTTGGTAGACATATCCACATGGTTGGAATTATATTTATCTTTTCTTTGAGGTGGTCTCTTAATAAGGGATCTATCCCTTCTCTGAGGAAATATATTTCTCAGGGAAAAATTGCTAACTTTAGGAATCTGATTATTTTAGAAAATTAATTTGTTGAGAATTAACAAATTTATGTATTGTAGTATTTTTATCTTGAGTAAATTGGTTTCTACGTGAGAAAGATTTCACTTGTTTAAAAGCGTAATCATAAAATCCTGGCCCCAGCAACAGTCCTAGCGATACTAGCAAACACTTGCAGTACAGACCTCGTAGACTAGCAACGAGAACTTACCATATCCTATACGTGAACCCACATCTGTGGCTATGTAGCAAGAGTTTAGTTAACTTGGCATCACCCCCACCCACAGTGTTTACAGATGTTGTCATAATTTTCTAATTTTCTAATACTGTCACATAACACAAGCGGCATACCTGACCCATCAGTCACACAATATGACCTTTCCTACGTCACATATGCCCTATTTGACGAAATTACATCTAACTTACCTTTCTAAAAATGTGCAGAATTACTGTTAGCCACGCTGAAAATGTATATCAATGATTTGCCCTGGACTGCTGTCATGGCACCAAGGGCCTGTTTGTTATTAATCGCACAGCAAAAATAAAGAATATAAAAAAATTTAATAATTTTTTAATTTTTTTTCTTTTTTATAGTTACTGTATACTGTTCTACCTTATCTATATTGTCTTTTATTGTCTGTAACATACTTTCCACATCCTCACAGCATGAAAGAGGTTGCGTTCTCCTTTATCCAAATTAATAAAATGTATCTTTCTCTGCTGAATGATGATAGTCGTCATTCTTACTAAGAAGAATTCTAAGGACGAGTTCTGTATCCTTTTAATCCTCCTGAGCAAATGTAGGTGTTATAAAAAAATCTTAGTCCTCTTGGTGTTATTTTGTGTTCTAAATGTTTCTCTAAGTTGAAGAGTTCCCATTTAATTTTTGTGTCTTTAATAATTTCTATTATGTATTACATGTGTAGTCAAAGTATTAATTTCATTAATGCACTGGCTATCTTTTCTTGCCAATTATAGTTTCTATCAAATACATCCATATTTCAATTTGATCTGTCTACACTTTGGTGACAAATAAACAAGCAATAAAATAAATGCAAAAAAGTGTTTTTGGCGCTTCAATAAATTATAATTCACTGTGTGTATAACTGGTATAAAAAGTGCTTCCCCAACACTAAAAATATATAGAAAAGATAACATTCAGCATGTAAAACATACACCAAGTGTATATATGTAAATACATAAACCACTTAATGTTCCAGAGATGTGAACTGATGTGAATGATTATATTTTTTAATTTGGAAGAGTATTCTTTAAAGGTACCTTGACCATTGACCAGTGAATATAGCCAGTCCTGAGTCCATTTTCTAGATTTGGACATATATTTTAAAAAATTTTTTTGAAAACTAAGACATATTTTAAAAAGGTTGATGTCAATAGTAATGTTGACACAACCAACTGCCATTATAGCCATTGGCTTCAATATATACCTAAGGGACAATTTATTCGGCCATATAGAAATTGTGAAGATCTTGATGAATTTGACAAACAGGTAAGAATATTATGATCTAATTTTGAAATGAAAAGGTATAATCTTTCAAAAATCAATAAACAAATAGAAAATGTTAAACAACTATATAGAGAAAATATTCTACAGCATAAAGATAAAGGGAATAAACACAAATTACAGATTACACGGTTACATAGTTGGAAAGAGACATGCGTCCATCAAGTTTAGCCTTTCTCATATTTCTTTTTGCTGTTGATCCAAATGGAGGCATAAAAACAGTTTGAAGCACTTCCAATTTTGCACAAACTAAGAAAATAATCCTTCTTGACCCTGGATATCTCCTTGCATCAAGAAGTTATTACCTCACTAACTAAGAATTATATTTCTGAATATTATATTTTTGCAAGTATTTATGTAAAACATCTATATAGACTGCTATAATAACACTTCTACAGGCAGATAATTCCACATCCTTATTGTTTTTACTGTATAAAAACAAAACCTTTATTTTGCCTTAGAGTAACTCTCCTTTCATCCAGTCTAAATGTGTCCTATGTATAGTCCTGTTTATGAATTAATTTCCAGACATTTGGCCCTAAATATATTTGTATAAAGTTATCATATCCCCTTTGAGGTGCTGTTTTTCCAAACTAAAGATATTTACATTTGTTAACCCTTCTTCATAACTAAAATGCTATTTTCCTTTTATTAATTTTGTAGCCCACCTCTGCAAAATATGTAAAACACATAACCAGAACCGCCCCAAATGGACAAGAATGCCCAAAAAGAGGGCGTGTCTGCATGATGAATTAGATGGTCAGCCTGGCGTGAATGCACGTCATGCTGCTTGCCAATCAAAGAGGATGACCAACCAAGGGCATACTGTGCAGACAGCATCCTGAGCTTGTCATAAATGCATCTAATGATGTACTAACTCTAGGCTTTCTAAGCATTTGCGGGTCCACTCCTCTCCTTGCTTTCTTACTAGAAGGCAGAAGCTCCTCTTATACAGTCTTGGAGAGAGAAAAGCGTATGTAGTGAATGTAGAAGAAAGGGAACATGCCACAGTGTTAGAGAGACTGAAGCAGCAACAGCATTCGCAGTGGGTATACTGTCATCCTCATGATCGAAGATTGGTTTTCCAAGATGGAACACTTCACACATCTTCTGAAACTGCCTTCTGCTGTGTTTGGTAAAATCTTCTCCAGGGAGGAGTTGCATTTACTTGGTATTCTTAAACAGATTGTATCATATCAACGAAATCAATTTCTCTAATTTCTGGAGATCCTTTTGCTCGGAGATGGGTTTTCCTAATGCAATACTCAGCACTAATCTCTTCTAGACCAATGAGGCTGCTGAGCATGCCAACCTGTCCTTTGAACAGTAACTTCCAAGGAAGAAGATAAACCCAATCAGTTAAATACGGCAGAGTATAATTGCAATAATGCTACTTATGGGTCTTCTGTGTACGGTCTTCTATACAGTAGACTGTACATTCTGATAGATATTATTGCACATCTCCTTTTTATTGGGTGTGGCTCTCTACCTATAATGTAGAGGACAAATGTTAAACATTTACGTGGGTTTCTCTATAAGATTTAACTTCTCCTAGCACCTTCGATGAAGCTGAGTCCCAGATTCATTAGTTGATATATGATTCTGAGATGGATTAATCTGGTCTCATACACTTTGCGTATATCTAATGTATCCACACCTCCATGCTGAAGTCTCTCCTGTATAACAGGTTTATTAGACCTAGGAATCCTCCATCTCCTGTCTTGGTGGAGGGTTAAGAGGAGTACGAAGTAGAATCTGTTCTTAATTCCCATTTTTTTGTCCCAGACTTTAATATTGTATTCACTCGAAGGGATACAGTCTTGAGGAATGTAGCTGGGATCCAGCTGATATTCACACTCCTCATTTAAGGGCATGCCTTTCATTCTTGTTTTTCTGTCAAGCCTGGTTCTTCCAGCAGAGTGGGCATGTCTTCAGGTGAAGTATTTTAAGAAATCTTTCCTGATTGGAGCAGCACTCTCCTCAAGACTTAAAGAGGCATATCCTTTCAGAAAATGTAATTGTCCCCGTCATTTTTAGTCCTGTCGTTTCTGTTGCACATTTCTTTTATTTTTTTCTTGATATTCTGGTATGAGCCTTGTTGCTGGAATTTTTTTGTACCTCTATAACCCTTTCCTGGCTAGTTTCTACATTATTCTATTTTTATGATACTGACACGGCTAGTTATTCTGTTTATCCATTTATCTGTAACTGTGACCTTGGCTTGTATACTAACTTTTATTTCTCTCATTTATACATTGACACTGGCCTTTATACATTGACACTGGCCTCTCTAAGGTCTAGTAATAGCCCCTTTCTGTCTTCTCTGTCTGTTGTACTAGGTGCTGAATTTCTGGGTATGCTCACCTGGACAGCAGCATATGCACCCTTTCCACGGGATGATTTTTTTGCAGGCTGTATGGGGATTGAATGCGCATGCGCGGCAAGAGCCGCGCGCATTCAGCCAGTCTCATAGGAAAGTATTCTCAATGCTTTCCTATGGACGTTGGCGTCTTCTCACTGTGAAAATCACAGTGACAAGCGCGGAAGCGCCTCTAGAGGCTGTCAATAAGACAGCCACTAGAGGCTGGATTAACCCATTCTCTGAAACTGCTATGTTTACAGCAGAAAGGGTTAATCCTAGGTGGACCTGGCACCCAGACCAATTCATTAAGCTGAAGTGGTCTGGGTGCCTATACTGGTCCTTTAAGATGGTGTGCACTGAGCAGCCAAATCTACTCCCCCATATATTGGATGTACTAAAATGAACTTTGAAATTTCTATCTGTTATTTTTTTTATCTGTGTACCGAAGGGCCAGCACCGATGTTAGGCCTCTACTGTGTTTGCCGCTTGTTAGCTTTTGGGGGCGACCTCTGCTTGCTGTGCACTTTGTGCTACATGCTACAGTTTAAAAACACAATACATTTTTAACCCCTTAAGGACCGCGGACGTACCAGGAACGTCCAACAAAAAATGGTCCTTAAGGACCGAGGACGTATCTGATACGTCCGCAGTAAATCTGAACGCTGGAAGTGATCGTGATCGCTTCCAGCTGCTCTTATAGTATTACACGATGCCTCGATTTCGAGGCATCGTGTAATACCCCACTACACTGCTGGGGACTAGTGATGTCCCGAACAGTTCGCCGAACGGTTCGCTGCGGACGGCGAACATAAACATAAACTTTGACCCTGTACCTCACAGTCAGCAGACACATTCCAGCCAATCAGCAGCAGACCCTCCCTCCCAGACCCTCCCACCTCCTGGACAGCATCCATTTGCATTCACATGAATTTAATGTGAGCTGTCCAGGAGGTGGGAGGGTCTGGGAGGGAGGGTCTGCTGCTGATTGGCTGGAATGTGTCTGCTGACTGTGAGGTACAGGGTCAAAGTTTATGTTTATGTTCGCCGTCTGCGGCGAACCGTTCGGGACATCACTACTGGGGACCCAAGTTATCGCCCCCTCCCTGGAGTTATCACTTCTGGGTTTGCCGCACGTGGCGCCCGGCAGTGTAGGGAAGAGCATTTGAAGCCATCCGCAGGCTTCAGATGCTCTTACCTTTACTGAGTGCCTTGAGGGGTCGAAAAAAAAAAAACCCCATAATTAAAATTACAAAAAATTTGAAAAAAAATTAACCCCTACCCTCCCTTCCCCATGTACTTACCTGCCGGAGATCGGTCTTCTTCTTTGGGGGGACTCTCTGGACTGAGCCCAGAGAGTCTCCCCTCTCCAATTTAAGAGACTAAAAGAGCGGTCACATGGCCCCCATAGGTGTCCATTGTGCTGCCAGGCAGTCCCCCTGTTGGTGAAAAAGTAAAAAAAAAGTTAAATAAAAGTTTAAAAAATTAAAATAATGTTAATAAATGTTTTTTATATATATATATATATATATATATATATATATATATGTATATATGAGATATATTTATACATATGTTATATCTATATATAATATGTGTATATATATATATATATATATATCTTATATATAACATCATACTAAGAGTATTTTTTTCTTAATATACATATATTAATATAAAAATACACTTGAGTAAAATTACACGTATATATTATAACTAATAAATAATTAAAAATAAACTGTAAAAATTTTAAAAAAATATATATAAATATGTCATTTTATTCTCACTGTATTTTAAATATATATATATATATATATATAATTATATATATATATATATTTATATCAAAATAACTTAGAATGAAATTATATATATATCTATGTATAATTTCCCCTTAACGACCGAGGACGAACTAGGTACATCCGACAAAAAACGGGCGTTAAGGATGTCTGCGAAAAATAGGAGCCCTGGCCAGACGATCCGCGCAATCACGGTCGGGGAGGACTGCCAGAGACCCCAGGAGTCCCCCTACAGCAGCTCTGGCCATTCCGGCTATGTGATCACCATGATCGCATCACCGCAATAGAACTCTAGGAGCTGCCAGCAGGAGGGCTGTCTGAGCTGTCAGGCAGTCCCCCAGGCTGCTAAAAAAAAAAAAAAAAAATTATACATATACAGGTGGTCCTTATTTAGCGACCTACCTGTTTTACCACGGACATAGATTAGATGGATTCCCTGCTTTGGTGTGTTTGTCTATGTTCGGGGAAGTATCCCCGAACATAGAAGAACGAATGAGAGCAGGGAATCCCCACGACGGCACGCACTTACGAGCAGGGACTAAGTGGCTACTGCAAAAGACTGGACATACCCCATTTTGAATACCCTGGGTTGTCTTCTTTTACAAATGGTATGCCATGATGGGATTAATTTTCATTCCTGGGCTGGTATATGGTCTCAAAGGCACCATAGGCCCAGCAAACCAATTTGGCAAATTTCAATGTGCAAACATGGAAAAGGGGAAAGCCCTACATTTGACCCCTGTAAGTTTGCAAAAGCCCATAAAACCTGTACATTGCAGGCACTGTTGTACTCAGGAGATGTTGCTGAACACATATTGGGGGTTTCTTTGTCAGTAACACATAACAGGAACTGAGAATCCATGCCTAAAGTACAATGTGAAATAAAAATAACACACAAAAACCGACTACCCAAAAGCTAGACAAAAACTGGTGGTAGAATTAGTGCATGGAAAGTGTTGAAATACCACCATTTAAAATACACTGGGTGTCTACATTTTAAAAATATATGGTTTGATGGGGGTAAATTACATTGGTCAGCTTCAAAAATGTCCCAAATAGGACATGGGTGCATGATGACCAGCTCAGACAATTTGGAAAACTGGAACGTACCCTCCAAATAAGTTCTTTTAGCCCCCAGAGGACCCAACACACCTATATATGGGTGGTATCACTGTACTCAGGAGATGTTTCTGAACACATATTTGGGTGTTCTTTGGCAGTAACCCTTAAAGTTCTGCGTACATGTATTCTTAAATTGCTATGTGTGTCAAAACAATAACCAATTATTTTTTTTTGTTAAAATTTGGCATAGGATGGTGGTAAAATGGTTGCATGAAAAAAGTCAAAATGCCCCAAGTTTAATACCTTAGGTTGTCTTCTTTTAAAAAATATATATGTGTAACAATGTAACTGATATCAGTGTTACAATTTAACTTGCTTTAATTTTGAAAAAACATGGTTTGGAAATAGCAAAGTGCTACTTGTACTTATAGCCTTATAACTGTCCAAAAAAAGCTAAGAACTTGTTAACATTTCTAAACTCAGGACAAAATTTAGAAACTATTTAGCACAGGCGGTTTTTGGCGGTTGTAGATGCGTAACAGATTTTGGGGTCAGAGTTGGAAAAAGTGTGTTTTTTTTCAATTTTTTCATCATATTTTATCATTTTTGTTATAGTAAATTATATGATATGATGAAAATAATGGTATCTTTAAAAGACCATTTAATGGCGGGATAAACGGTATATAATATGAGTGGGTACAGTAAATGAGAAAGAGGAAAATTACAGCTAAACACAAACACCGCAGAAATGTAAAAAGAGCCCTGGTCCTTAACGGTAAGAAAATTGAAAAACGGTCTGGTCACTAAGGGGTTAACTAGATCAATACGGATGTAGTAATTTTAAAACCATAGATGATAGATGATAGCCTTTATTCATCAAGGACAGAAGAACCCGACTCAATCTTGCCATTTGTGCTCACAGAATCAGGGCACCCAGGCAGGTCAATATGTCTGTCGTCCCTTGATAAATGCATTTAGCCAAGTGTAACCAGTACTGCATTTGCATAATTTGTAGAATTCAATCCCATATTGTTACTGCTTTGATATTATAGATTATTTAAAAAAAACATCTTTTTTTTTTAAATTTCACCAGAGATTCATCTATGCATACGTTTTGTTCAGGGATATACATTTTTCTAAATTTTCAAAATGTAATAGGTGCTTGATAAGGGACTAAATTTTCTAGAAATCACTTTTAGGTGGGCACAATTTGTTCTGGTAAGTAGAATCATTACCTTCACGCTTTTTGCTGTAAACACTGTTTTTCAGAGAAAATGCAGT
Organism: Pelobates cultripes; assembly: GCA_933207985.1. NCBI lineage: Eukaryota > Metazoa > Chordata > Amphibia > Anura > Pelobatidae > Pelobates > Pelobates cultripes. The sequence continues at coordinate 64,117,086 of OW240921.1, read as the reverse complement.
GTTTACACTACAGCCTAGTGATAACTTCACTGGCCACTCCTCCGATAGCTGTTAGAGATCCTTCCTGGGTCATGTCTGCATGCAGACACTGAACTTTCCTCACAGAGATTTATTGATTCAATTCATCTCTATGAAGAGATGCTGATTGGCCAGGGCTGTGTTTGAATCATACTGGCTTTGCCCCTGATCTGCCTCTTTGTTAGTGATGTACCGAACGGTTCGCCGGCGAACGGTTCCTGGCGAACATAGCATGTTCGCGTTCGCCACGGCGGGCGAACATATGCGCGGTTCGACCCGCCCCCTATTCGTCATCATTGAGTAAACTTTGACCCTGTACCTCACAGTCAGCAGACACATTCCAGCCAATTAGCAGCACAGCCTCCCTAGCAGACCCTCCCACCTACTGGACAGCATCCATTTTAGATTCATTCTCAAGCTGCATGCTTAGTAAGAGGAGGGAAAGTGTAGCTGCTGTTCATAAGATAGGGAAAAGCATAGCTAGGTTAGGGATAAGGGTATGCTTTTTTGGATTTTTTTTTTCTATCTAATGTAAATGCACTTAGTTGTCTGCCACTGCTGCCAGCTTCTGTGTCAGGCTCACAGTGCCCATTTCCCCAGTCAGTGCCACCAATTACATCTGGTGTCACAATAGCTTGGATTTAAAAACAAAAAACTTTTTTCACTGTTATAGATTGAATAGCAGTCAGTTGTCTGCCACTGCTGCCAGCTTCTGTGTCAGGCTCACAGTGCATACTGTGCCCATTTCCCCAGTCAGTGCCACCAATTACATCTGGTGTCACAATAGCTTGGATTTAAAAACAAAAAACTTTTTTCACTGTTATAGATTGAATAGCAGTCAGTTGTCTGCCACTGCTGCCAGCTTCTGTGTCAGGCTCACAGTGCATACTGTGCCCATTTCCCCAGTCAGTGCCACCAATTACATCTGGTGTCACAATAGCTTGGATTTAAAAACAAAAAACTTTTTTTACTGTTATAGATTGAATAGCAGTCAGTGTCCTTAAAGCGGGTGTGTTACGCTAACAGTGGATACGCTGACAAGTGCCACTAATTAGATCCTGTGTCACAATAGCTTGGATTTAAAAACAAAACTTTTTTTACTGTTATAGATTGAATAGCAGTCAGTGTCCTTAAAGCGGGTGTGTTACGCTAACAGTGGATACACTGACAAGTGCCACTAATTAGATCCTGTGTCACAATAGTTTGGATTTAAAAAAAAAATAATCTTTTTTTCACTGTTATAGATTGAATAGCAGTCAGTGTCCTTAAAGCGGGTGTGTTACGCTAACAGTGGATACGCTGACAAGTGCCACTAATTAGATCTGGTGTCACAATAGTTTGGATTAAAAAAAAAAATAATCTTTTTTCACTGTTATAGATTGAATAGCGGTCAGTGTCCTTAAAGCGGGTGTGTTACGCTAACAGTGGATACGGTGACCAGTGCCACCACTTATATCTGGTGTCACAATAGCTTGGATTTAAAAACAAAAAACTTTTTTACTGTTATAGATTGAATAGCAGTTAGTTATCTTCAAGCAGGTGTGTTACGCTAACAGTGGATACGGTGACCAGTGCCACCACTTAGATCTGGTGTCACAATAGCTTGGATTTAAAAACAAAAAACTTTTTTCACTGTTATAGATTGAATAGCAGTCAGTATCCTTAAAGCGGGTGTGTTACGCTAACAGTGGATCCGGTGACCAGTGCCACCACTTAGATCTGGTGTCACAATAGCTTGGATTTAAAACAAAAAAACTTTTTTCACTGTTATAGATTGAATAGCAGTCAGTGTCCTTAAAGCGGGTGTGTTTCGCTAACAGTGGATACGGTGACCAGTGCCAC
>OW240921.1:64104647-64115126 GCA_933207985.1 Pelobates cultripes | reverse complement strand
CACTCTTCTCTGGTGTCACATTAGCTTGACCGCGCAGTGCCCCAAATTTGCAGTAAGAGGACCGACCAAGCCTCTTCTTCCATCTCCCTGTTACAAAAATCAATGCCGTGTACGCGACCACTGATAGGAGACGTGGAAGGTATTAAACTGATCAGAACAATACTAAACACACCACTCCTATCTGGTGGCACATTAGCTTGACCGCGCAGTGCCCCAAATTTGAATTAAGAAGACCGACCAAGCCTCTTCTTCCATCTCCCTGTTACAGAAATCACTGCCATATCCATACAAATTGTACAGAATGTCCAGGATAGTTTTCAGGGACGAGTGTTGCGGCTAAGCCTGTTGAGCGAGGTGACCTTGCTTTCGGTCCACAGGTGTGCGGTTCCTAAAATGGCTGCCATATACACGTCCACTGATAGGAGACGCGGAAGGTATTAAACTGATCAGAACAATACTAAACACACCACAAATAAGGTTTCTCTCCTGTATGGCTCCTCAAATGATGCTTAAGATTAGAAGCGGGTGAAAAGCATTTCTCACACTCCGAACAAAAATATATTATTTTAACATTCTCTCCACTTTGAACGAAATGACGTTTGGGAAGAGATTAACATAATTAAACACAGGCAGTAAAAATACAGTTTTTAGCCTTACACTGTAACTTTAAAACTACACATCCCATCTTCATAATTACATATTTGGAATCAGCACACTTAAAACATAAACATAACCAAAAATCAACCAAATCCATCCAGGGGTTAAAAAGTTAGCTGGAGGTCCCTTTATGACCGACCGCAAGCACATTTTCCTGCCCAAAACAGTTCCATAGATTTGGGCTGTGAGTCGGTCTATTTCAGGCTGAAAAAAGCGACTGGTCCCATCGCGAATGGGACTTGATGCCAGCTTTGAAAATAAGGCACGAAAAACGGCTGAAGAAAAAGACCCCAAGTCCCCATGCGCCCGAATGGGACTTGCAGTCTCTGCAGCTGAAATAATTTCCCATTTACTGAACCAAGTGGGAAATAGCAAGGCAGGCACAAAGGGTTTGCACCAGGTCTGGGGACACAGGGGACACCGTCTTAAAGGGGCCGTGTCCCCAACAAGTCTGAGGACACGGCCTTAAAGGGGCAGTGTCCCAATCTTCCTGATGTCCCAAAAAAGGTGTTTAAAGGGCCAGCACCAGTCACATAAAGAGTCCATAAACCCCAATATGCCCACCGACAGTCTTAAAGGGCCATACACACCAAATAAAAGTGCATACATTTTCACAATCTCCCAGGGGCCATAGTCATGCGGGAGGAGGCTGGCAAATAGGCTTCTCCACAACCCAGGGAAGCGGGGCAATTTGCCATTTAAAGGGCCAGTTACAAATAGCGGTTGCCAACAAGGTGTCAATCCATATCCTGCCAAAAGTGACCTTGATGCTTAGGGGGGAACAGTCCCTATTCTGCTCTGTGTCAGTGTGTATCAGGGATCCTTAGGACAGGTGTCAATCCATATCTGCCAAGTGACCCTATGTAGGGGACCAGTCTCTATTCTGCTCTGTGTCCGTGTGCATCAGGGGCTCTGAGGACAGGTGTCAATCCATATGTCAAGGTGTCAATATGTCATATGTCCGGTGTCAATCCATATTGATTGTGATTTAGGAATGTTAGGTGATTTCTGCCCTTTATGGATTAAAACCAGACTCTGTATCAACTGTGTAATTTTCCATGGGAGTTTGCCATGGATCCCCCTCCGGCATGCCACAGTCCAGGTGTTAGTCCCCTTGAAACAACTTTTCCATCCCTATTGTGGCCAGAAAGAGTCCCTGTGTGTTTTAAAATTCGCCTCCCATTGAAGTCAATGGCGTTTCGGGCGGTTCGCCGGTTCGCGAACATTTGCGGAAGTTCGCGTTCGCCGTTCGCGAACCGAAAATTTCGGGTTCGCGACATCACTACTCTTTGTCAGTCTCAGCCAATCCTATGGGGAAGCATTGTGATTGTGATTGGATCAGGCTACCACTTATGATGATGTCAGCACACTGCTTGACTACAGTAAGATTTTTACCATATTTATGGAGGCATGAGTGGCCCAGGGGGACTAAATGGTGGTTTTAACACTATAGGGTTAGCTGTGGTTATATAAGGGAGAGAGTCACACATCCCCCACATAATTGGTAACTTGGGAATTAACTTTGGGAGGTAATTGGTCACTTGCCTCTTTAACACGCACGCGTGTCTATGGGACATTCAATGTGTTAGTTTGTCAATCTCTCATGGGGCGGCTGCGAGAAGTAAGAACCCACGGCACCGCATCCATTCATACAGAAAATGTTGTTTCTCCTTCCTCACCAAACAACCTGGCTTGCACCAAGGGGTCGCATTGGCCAAGAAGTGTGTCGTGGTGAGGGAAAGCCCTTGTGAGTGAGACAGGGATCCTGACAGACAGTCCATGCTGTCAAGGGATATTAAAGCCCACAGCATGACAGGATAGACCATCATGTGGACCTTAAGTGGTTAAAATAATTTCCTGGCTACAAACCTCAACAATGTTTGTGATGTCATGTGTAGCAAACATTTTTTTGCAGGGGCTGTGAAGTTTTGAGGTATCCAACTTTCATCTGGCACAGAGAGGTATTCTGAGAGTCTACTTGAAGATGGTGGTTCACTTGAAGAACCATCACTGGAGGACTTGGTTAGAGTCTTTCAGAGTATGACTGTCAGCAATGTCCAAAGTGTCTCTGAGCCTGCTACAATGGTGTAAGCTATTATTCTCCTGCCTGTCTTACGCCCAACCTACACCCAACCCATAAATTAGAATAACTAACTAATCATACAATAAATAGTTGTGTTCAGTCCTGAAAGGGTTAATTTTTTAAACTAACAAAATAAAAAAGTGTTAGCTTGATCAGAGAGAAGACTCTGATGACTGATCACAGATACTTTAGGAAGTTACTTGAGCCTTTCTAGACGTGCAATTTTTGGGTGCTGGGTAGCGACTGATCACAGATACAGTACAGTGCAGAAGAGATAGAGTAAAGTGATTAGACAGCAGGAATAAGGTTAAAAAACTGAAATATAAGTAAAAATATAACGTGATAAAGTGCAACAGTGTGTATAGTGTTAAATATAATGAAATAGTGCTGCCAAGTAGACTGAATTGCCTCTTCCAAATCAAAGTGCTAATGTGAACATAAATCTAACAGGTGTCTAAGGCGTTCATAAACAGATTCATAAACAGTGTTATCAACACCTAAAAAGCACAAATGCAATTAAGACGGTGTATATTTACCCTATGATCAAAGCTGGATTAACATAGAAGCTGATGGACATGAAATTCCAGGCCCATGGAATAGGCCCATTGCCTATTTTTTTTTTTTACTACTCTTTACACGCTCTTGCTTTGTGCTGAGGGAATTAATTATGGAAACCTGTGTGGGCTGGCTGACAATGAAATGAGTTAAAGTAAAGCTGCCTTTGCACACTGTACACATGCTCTTGCTGCTTTGGTCTCTCTAAGGCAGTGATGGCGAACCTACGGCACGCGTGCCACAGGTGGCACACCGGGCCCTCTCTGTGGGCACGCGGCCATAGGTTCGCCATCAATGCAGAGCAGGCGCCTACTCTGCTTCCATGTCGGGAGGACAGGGGGAGGGATCTGTGAAGCAGCTCCCCTGTCCTCCCGCAAGCAATCTGTGTGGAGCATTGCCGCGCATTGCCATGGCAACGCTCCACACAGCATCGCGCGGGAGGACAGGGGAGCTGCTCCCTACAATACTTACCACCACCGGACCACCAGGGATGGCTGTGTCCCCCCCTCCTTCATCAAAGGTAAGAAGGAGGGAGAGGGAGATACAGATCCAGAATACACTTTTTTTTCCCCACACAGTACCCCTACCCCCCACACAGCACCCCTAAACCCCACACACAGCACCCCTCCCTCACAACTAGCACCCCTATCTCCCTACTCTCCCACACAGCCAGCACCCCTACCCCCCACACACAGCACCCCTACCCCCCCACACAGCACCCCTACCTCCCTACCCTCCCACACAGCACTCCTCCCCTCCCCCACAACCAGCACCCATACCTACCTCCCTACCCCTCACACACACACACACACACATACACACAGTACCTCTACCCCCCACAACCAGAACCCCTACCTCCCTACCCCACACACACAGCACCCCTACCCCCCCACACACACAGCACCCCTACCCCCCCCACACACAGCACCCCTACCCCACTACCCCCACACATAGAGCACCCCTACCCCCCACACACACAGCACCCCATTCCCCCCCACACACACAGCACCCCTACCCCCCCACACAGCACCCCTACACTAGCCACACACAGCACCCCACACACACACAGCACCCCTCACACACACACACAGCACCCCTCACACACACACATACACTGCACCCCTCAGTGCAGTATGTGTGTGTGAATTCAGCAGTCTGTGTGTGTGTGTGCGTGTATTCAGCAGTCTGTGTGTGTCTTCAGCAGTCTGTGTGTGTGTGTGTATATGTATTCGGCAGTGTGTGTATTCAGTGGACTGTATGTGTGTGTATTCAGCAGTCTGTCTGTGTGTGTATTTAGCAGACTGTGTGTATGTATTCATTTGTTGGAGATACTAATAAATATAAGCTTAATTTTACCTATTTATAAATATTTATATCATTATTTAAAATTTGTATCATTGAACTCTCTGTTGTGTTCCTCTTTTAAAACAAAAGTTGTTAATTAGTTCGGACAACTGTACAAGTTGTTTATTCTAACCTTAAACCTCAGTATTCAGGTTTAATTGCCGTGTTGGCACTTTGAGGAAAAAAAGTTGTATTGCGGTTTGGGCACTCGGCCTCAAAAAGGTTCGCCGTCACTGCTCTAAGGTGTCCCCTTTCTTTTACACTCACTACATGACCTAGACTGCATATTAGGTGTTTCTGCCTGCTAGTAAAAAGGTAAGGAGAGGAGAGAAGTTGACAGGTGAGTTCTAGGGGACAGTCCCCAGAAAGCATAGAGTGAGCACCAGAACCTAATCTCGGGAGGGGCACTAGTAGTTATTTAAAGGAACAATCCAGGCACAATAACCGCAACAACCCTCTGTAGTGGTTATGGTGCCATGAGTGCCGTGGCACCCTCCCAAAGTAAGTAGTCAAACCATTTAAGAACAGTTTGACAACTTACCTGGGGTCTGCAGAGATTGGCGCTATAGTAGGGAATAGGGCCTTTAGTTGGGGATAGGGGCAGTAGTGTGTGTGTTTGAAAAGTGCAATGTGTGTGAGGGATGCAGTGTGTGTGGGGGATGCAGTGTGTGTGTGGGGGGTGCATTGTGTGGGGGGTGCATTGTGTGTGGGGGGTGCAATGTGGGGGGCGGTGTGCGTGTGAGGGGTCCAGTGTGTGTGTGAGGGGTCCAGTGTGTTTGTGTGTGAGGGGTCCAATGTGTGTATGAGAGCAGTGTGTGGGTGATGTAGTGTCAGTGTGTGAATATATATTTATTTGCATTTTTTAAATATTATTTAAAATGTATAATAAAATTATTATTGTTATAATAAACTTTTAATAAAAAAAATATATATATATATCTTTATATCCCTCCTACCTTCTTACCTTTGCCTGGGAGGGTGTCACGGTAGTTTACCCCTACACGCAAGATTTAGTCCAACAATCGACAGATAGAGCAGATTCGACTTATAGCAGAGAATAGACAGAGTCAAGAACAAGCCGAGGTCAAGGGAACAAAGAGACTGCGAGAACAAAAACTAGCCAAGGTCTGGTACACAGTAGTCAGTAAGCCGGCAAACAAGACTAAACAGGGATAGAGAGATAAACGGAGTCAGATACAAAGCCAAAGTCAAGCACAAAAATCACAACTGAACACAACAAGCGCTAAACGGAACTGAAACAGAAACCCCGATAGGGCAGGGAGTTAAGGGAGAGGTAAGTATATATACCCTAAACTTTACTTTGATTGGCCCCTGTCATATCCACGCCCCCAAAATGTGAGTGTCTGGGGAATGTGGGATGACAGGTGCCAATGGGAGCACATTTCATTTTTTGGCTCCCACTGCCCCTTTAAGAGCGTGCCCGAGACGCACGGCACGCTCTTAGAGCTAGGCGGGACACGTGACCGCATCTCGCGGTCCGTGCCCGCCTTAATTCGAGAGAGGCGCGCGGCGGGAAGAGAGGACGTCGGCCGGCCCTCAGGTAAGGTAAGTACCGCTACAGAGAGTGAACATAATCCCTGGTGGTCCTAGTGGTGAATCCCTAGTGGTCCGTTGGTAAGTGAACTCTAGCCTGCAGCTTCTGAGGCTAGAGTTCACTCTTGTGAGATCACAGCATTGCCATGGTAACCGCAGGAATGCTCGGTGCTCGCGAGAGTAGCTACAGTTAAGAGCTCCTGGTTTTCTCTCTCCCTCCCCTGTCGGCTGTCAGCAAAGTGCATGTAATCTCCCCTTTGGGCCGTGAAGGCACACAGCAGGGCTGGCAAGTGGATAGAGCTGGCACTGTTGAGGCCGGTAGAGGAGAGCCTCGGCACTATCTTAGGGGGAGCAATTGCCCTTTTCCCCCCCTCCCCCCTGCATCAGACCACTTTTGAGGACATCATTACATGCCAGGCTCAAGGCACTGTCTGCATAGTACGCACTCAGTTGACTAGCAATCATGACAAATATGAAAGTCTGGGAACACCTTCTTTAAGCAGGCAATCTTATTAGGAGTATCCTGGTGGGAGTATTCCCCAGTTAAGGGTGTGTGCATTAACATCTCAACTTTGAAAGTTTGCATGTCAGACTGACCTTCCAATTCTTTACAGATCCGCCCCTTTTGTAGGTTATGTGAATCATGCCAGTGGCCCATTCTTGTACCCCACCCACTGACATCCTGCTTCACTCGATGCTATTGTTAGGGCGTATGGACTTACTTGAGTGATGAAACCAATTAAATTTTCCCGTGGAACCCTTTGACATAGTGTATCAACATCTTAGAAACCCCCCCCCCACCCCCTCCGCCCCCGTAAAAAAAAATTACAATTGCGCCGTTTTTTATTTTTATGTGCCGGTGTGTGTCAAGGTGTGTATATCTGTGCTTGTATGTGCCAGTTGTATATCTGACACACAGATACACACACACACTGGCACACAGATACACACACAGTGTGTATCTGTGTATGTGTGTATCTGTGTGTCAAGGTGTGTGTATCTGTGTTTGTATGTGTCTGTGTATCAAGGTGTGTATCTGTGTTTGTATTTGCCAGTGTGTATGAATCTGACACACAGATACACACACTGACAGATAGTGGCACACAGATACACAAACCTTGACACACAGTGTGTATGTGTGTGTATCTATCTGTGTGTATCTGTGTTTGTATGTACCGGTGTGTGAAGGTGTGCATATCTGTGTTTGTGCCAGTGTGTGTATTTTTGTGTCAGTGTGTATATGTATCTGACCAGGGCCGTCTTTAACGCGGGGCAAACGGGGCAGCTGCCCCGGGCCCAGTTGCTCCTGGGGGGCCCAGAGCAGCTGCTCCGTGGGCCCCGCAATTTGCGCAGCCCCTATGGACCCGGGGAGCATGTGTCAGCAGGGGCCCGGTTGGGCGCGGTGGCGCTTAAACAGCGCGACCGGGCCCCTTCCTGTTCTGCAGCCGGCTGGGAGGAAGTGACGTCACTTCCTCCCATCGGAGATAATGGGCGCGCAGGAGAAGGAAGGCAGGGAGGAGGGGAGTTCCAGAGGACTAGGGAAACCACCCTCCTGGTAAAGGTAAGAACCTGGAGGGTGGCTAAATGTATGTCAGTAGGTCTGTGTGTGTGTGTGTGTGTGTGTGTATGTCAGTGTGTGTGTGTGTGTGTATGCCAGTGTGTCTGTGTGTGTGTGTGTGTGTCAGTATGTCTGTGTGTATGACAGTATGTCTGTGTGTGTGTCAGCATGTCTGTGTGTGTGTATGTGTATGTCAGTGTGTGTGTGTCAGCATGTCTGTGTGTGTGTATATAAGTATGTATCTGTGTGTGTGTGTATGTGTGTGTCAGTATGTCTGCCAGTATATATTTGTGTGTCAGTGTATGTGTGTGTCAGTATGTATCTGTGAATGTTTTAATGTCTGTCTGTGTGTATGTGCCAGTACGTCTGTGTGTGTGTGTGTCAACATGTCTGTGTGTGTGTGTATGTGTGTGTCAGTATGTCTGTCAGTATATGTGTCTGTGTGTGTATGTATGTATGTATGTATGTGTGTGTGTTTGTGTCAGTATGTCTGCCAGGATATATTTGTGTGTCAGTGTATGTCAGAATGTATCTGTGAATGTTTTAATGTCTGTCCGTGTGTATGTGCCAGTACGTGTATGTCTGTGTGTGTGTTTCAGCATGTCTGTGTGTGTCAGCATGTCTGTGTGTGTGTATGTGTATGTCAGTGTGTGTGTGTGTGTATGTCAGTGTGTCTGAATATTTTAATGTCTGTCTGTCTGTGTGTGTCTGTGCCAGTACGTCTGTCAGTGTGATTGCGGGTTGGGCGTAATTGGGGGGTGAGGCGGCGGGAGGGGCGGGGCCCAGGGGGCCCAAGAAAATGCATTGCCCAGGGTCCTAATCATATTATAGACGGCCCTGTATCTGACACACAGATATACACACACTGGCACACAGATGCACACTGACACACACACACACACCTTTACACACAGATACAAACACTCAGATACACACTGACATACACATCTTGACTCACAAATACACATACAGACACACACTCAGATACACACAGTGACATACACACACTTGCACCCACATATACACACTGACAGGATACACACACAGGCACATACAAACACACTGATGAATACTGGCAATACACACACACTGACACACACAATCTTTGACAAACACACACTCGCTGACACACACAAACACATATAAACTCTCATTGACAAGATACATTCTCACTGACAAAAACATATACTCACACACTCACTGACAAGCATACATTCACTCTCACTGACAAACACACAAACACATACAAACTCCCTAACAGACACACATACAATTAATTTTTTTTTAACATTTTACTCCACCCAGCTTTTAAGAGTGCTGGCATGAAGTCCCTGTGATCCAGTGGAGCTTGCTGCAGCTTGGCAGGTGGGCAGTCGAGAGGTCTGGCAGACAGGTGAGCGGTGGAGGCGGGCAGCGCGGGAGCTCTGATCTCCCTGTTCAGCTCCCTTGCGCGCCTCTTAGTGATGCCGGAGCCTTAGTGATGTCATATTCCGGCTCCGGCATCACTGCTGTGTGCGCAGAGATCAGAGCTCCCTGCTCCCTCGCTGCCATTTTGTTTTTTTATCAATTGGGAAACGCTGGCATAGGGTATGTTTTTCTAATAGTGGCATCCTGTGAATTTCCCTCTATTACTACCTCCATTAGATGCATGACACTTGGGAGGTATGACTGTTTTAGTGTTTTCTGTTGATAAGATTCTCTAAGTAGGCTCATCATAACTCTTGAGACAGGATATGATTATAGACAAAATATGCTTGAATAGAAGATTGTTCTGCTCCATTTATCCTCTCTGCCCGATGGCAGTTTCCTCAATCATCCCCCTTTATATAATTTTTTTTTCTTATTGCTTTTGTGACACACTCCAACTTTTGTGCATTTTTTTTAACCCCTGTTGTGGAAGACAGTGTGTGTTTTTATTGCACAATGTGCAGATATACATTCACACACAGACACTTATACAGTCAGATAGGCACTAACATAGAAACACACCCACACATAAATATAATTACACTATCAGACACACAAACAGACTTCATGATAACATACAATGCAAAAAATGCTGACCCCAAACGCCCACTAGGACAATCCCGGTGTTCCCCCTGACATGGGGGGGACACCTTATGGACCCCCTAGCGGGCGGCTGTGTTAGCATCAGAGGCAGCGATGGAACTGTGATCTTCCTGCTCTCCTCCCTTGCGCGCCGTTTGCTGGAATATGACATAATTCGGCTCCCGGCATCAGTAGATGGCCTGCAAAGAGCAAGGGAGCAAAGCAGGAAGATCACAGCTCCCTCGCTGCTTCTGAAGCATTCACAGCAGCCCGCCTCAAAGCAGCCTCATGGGACCCCCAACAACAGATCCACGCCAGCTCTCCAGGTAGGAAGGCTGGGTGGAAAATGTTAAATTATAATACTACTAATAATTTGTTTGTGTATATGAGTGTATGCGTGTATATGAGTGTATGCGTGTGTCTGTTAGTGTGTGTGTGTTTAAGTGTCTGTAAAATCAATGAGAATCTGTTTGTCATTGAGTGTCTGTGTGAGACTATAAATGTGCGTCTGTCAATGAGTGTCTGTCGGTGTTTGTGTGTCTGTCAGTGAGGTCTGTGTGTTTGTCATTGAGTGTATGTGTGTGTGACTGTCATTGTGTATCTGCCTGTGTGTGTCTGTAAGTTAATGTGTGTGTGTGTGTGTGTGTCTGTCTATCAGAGTGTGTGTTTTTCAAGCGTC
>OW240921.1:64066159-64076743 GCA_933207985.1 Pelobates cultripes | reverse complement strand
CTGAAGATGCTGGACCAGGAGGAGGGTGGCGGCTTAGAGTAGGCGAGCTGCTTGTACTCATGTGTTGATCCCATAGGCGTCTGTGATGTGAGATCATGTGCCTACGCAAAGCAGTTGTACCTAGGTGGGTGTTGGACTTCCCACGACTCAGTTTCTTTTGGCACAGGCTGCAAATGGCATCGCTGTTGTCAGAGGCAGACACACAAAAAAAATTCCACACTGCTGAGCTCTGCAATGACGGCATTCTGGTGGTGGACACAGCATGCGTTGATTGGCGTGCTGTCGGGCTGACCCCGGGTGCCGATGCATGCCGTCTGACTGTGCCACTAGCTCCTGCTTACCACCTCCCCTGTTTTTCCAACTCGCCTCCCTCCCTCCCTCTGTCCCCATCTGAATCCGCCTGTTCTTCTTGACGAGCGGGCACCCGCGTGACATCCATGGACGCATCGTCATCATCAACCGCTTCACTTGTATCTGACAACTCAGCAAAGGAAGCAGCAGCGGGTACAACATCATCATCATCACACCGTACATGTGTAATGCTGCCTGATTGAGACATATCCCTGTTATCTACATCCTCTGTCAATAATGGTTGCGCATCACTCATTTCTTCAAATGTGTCCTGTGTTAGCCAGTCAACTATGTCCTCAGAACTTTTCAAGTTCAGGGTACCTAGCCTCTGAAAACTGTGCATTATTCTAGGGCAAAAGGGAATCACAGCACCACGACCACGACGGCCCCTGCGGGGTGGCCTGCCTCTGCCTGTCATTTTTTTTTTCGATTAGTGGTACTATGCGTGCAAGCTACTGTGACACCAGATATGAGTGGCACTGTGAACTGGCAGAGGTTGGCAGAGTACACGCTGTAGGGCTGACACACCCGCTTTGAGACAACTAACTGCTATTCAATCTATAACAGTGAAAAAGTTTTTGGGTTTTTAAATGCACGCTATTGTGACACCAGTGAGTGAGTGGTGGCACTGGGCACAGTATCCACTGTGAGCCTGACACACCCGCTTTGAGACAACTAACTGCTATTCAATCTATAACAGTGAAAAAAGTTTTTTGTCTTTAAATGCAAGCTATTGTGACACCAGTGAGTGAGTGGTGGCACTGGGCACAGTATCCACTGTGAGCCTGACACACCCGCTGGCAGACAACTAACTGCTATTCAATCTATAACAGTGAAAAAAGTTTTGGGGTTTTAAATGCAAGCTATTGTGACACCAGTAAGTGAGTGGTGGCACTGGGCACAGTATCCACTGTGAGCCTGACACACCCGCTTTGAGACAACTAACTGCTATTCAATCTATAACAGTGAAAAAAGTTTTTTGGTTTTAAATGCAAGCTATTGTGACACCAGTGAGTGAGTGGTGGCACTGGGCACAGTATCCACTGTGAGCCTGACACAGACACTGGCAGACAACTAACTGCTATTCTATCTATAACAGTGAAAAAAGTTTTTGGGTTTTAAATGCAAGCTATTGTGACACCAGTGAGTGAGTGTTGGCACTGGGCACAGTATCCACTGTGAGCCTGACACACCCGCTTTGAGACAACTAACTACTATTCAATCTATAACAGTGAAAAAAGTTTTTTGTTTTTAAATGCAAGCTATTGTGACACCAGTGAGTGAGTGGTGGCACTGGGCACAGTATCCACTGTGAGCCTGACACAGAAGCTGGCAGACAACTAACTGCTATTCAATCTATTATAGTGAAAACATTTTTATTTTTTTTAAATGCAATCTATTGTGACACCAGTGAGTGAGTGGTGGCACTGGGCACAGTATCCACTGTGAGCCTGACACAGAAGCTGGCAGGCAGGCAACTGCAATTACATTACACAAAAAAAAAAAAGCAGACTGATGTTCTAGCCCTAAAAAGGGCTTTTTGGGGTGCTGTCCTTACAGTAGAGATCAGATGAGTCCTTCAGGACTGTAGTGGACACTGTATACCCTAACCTAGCTATGCATTTCCCTATCTAATCAACAGCAGCTACACTTTCCCTCCTCTCACTAAGCATGCAGTTTGAGAATGAATGTAAAATGGATGCCTTCCAGTAGGTGGGAGGGTCTGCTAGTGAGGGTGTGCTGCTAATTGGCTGGTCTGCTGACTGTGAGGTACAGGGTCAAAGTTTACTCAATGATGACGTATAGGGGGCGGATCGAACCGCGCATGTGTTTGCCCGCCGTGGCGAACGCGAACATGCTATGTTCGCCAGGAACTATTCGCCAGCGAACCGTTCGGTGCATCACTAATGCCCAATTAGAACCTTTTTTTTCATGGGATTTTTAAGGGACACTCTATTGCTTACTGAAGTGCTTTATGTGTAAAAAGTGCATCCTCTTTTTTTGGAAATTAAAATTTCTAACCGCCCTGCCCCACATCTGTCAATAAGACAATGGGTCCTGTTACTTCCTGGTTTGGTTAGCTCAGTGGAGCCAAACTCAAGAGTCAGGAAATTGCTCTGAACATCTGATTTGCAAAGAATTCTCATTGAGCTGCTTTGAAAAATCTGTGATTGGACAGCCACAGAGGTCTGTGGAAGAAGGGGAGTTATAGATATGCAGCTTTTGCAAGCTGCTTTTAGATACATTCCAATTAAAAAATGCATGATTAATTGCATGCATGTTTTTATATCTACTAAACAATTATTTTAATTTTTTTTTTTTATTATTTGGGCAGCAAAGCATCCCTTTAAGAGGTTCGGTTAGCCACTTGTTGTCTCTCTCATTACATGAGTATAAAACTATATAAATGGAAAAACAGTGAATGCATAATGAAGCATAGTTGATCCCTATGTGTTTTGGTGATGTTTTTGTCTCTGACATTCTTAAATCCAGTATCAATTTCTATGTGTATTTAAAAATATCAAACTTCAAGGATATGCAGTGTCAGAATTTATGAGGTTCTTCTGCTTCAAAACAATTGTGAAGTGGAAATAAAATTGCATTTCTCAGTGAAGGTCACTTTGAATGGTTGAAAATGGCTTTATTTAATTTTTCTTCTTTTCTCAGAAACATATGAGAGAAATATGTAGTTCTTTAGTTTCCTTGTCCAAACTACTTTGTATCTGATTATAACCTGTTACATCCAGGTAACCTAAAGGGAGACTATAAGAATCATAACCACTACTATATATTGTGCCCCAAGAATGCATACATTTGTGAAGAGCCTTTTGAAATAGTTTAGGCAGCACGTTTTACAATGCACATACTATTGTCCCATGTTAAGGTTAGTATAGGAGCCACCAATATTGTTTGAAGCAGTAGCACCTGCCCAGAGCACCTGCCTTGCAAAGACTTCTCATTGAGCTGCATTGGAAAGTCTGTGATTGGACAACCACAGGAAGTCTGGGCGGGGTTAGAAGGGAAAGGGCTTGTAATGGCTTCAGTCAAGAGAAATGCATGTTTTGCATGCATGCATGTTTTCATTTGGGGTATATATACTAAATTGTAAATGTTTTTTATTTTTTTGTTATGTTTTCAGCATTGGACTGTCTCCTTAAGTATCCTTCAACTATTTAAAACTGGTTTTTGTGTGTGCTGTTCCTTTAGTTTATATTTGGCAAATGTTTGAAACCAGTCTGATGTGCTTCAGATATGTTCTCTCTGTAATGGCACAAGATGAGCAAAAACCAGCTTGAGATCTGAGCGGGGACCTACTGAAGGGCAGGCTACTTCAGCTGCTGCCCGTTCTCAGTATACTCTTGCGACCCATTTTTTTTCTCTCCACAAGTTTAAAGGGATAATCCAGACGTGGACCCCTTGCTCACGATGCCTAAGGAGATATCAGCTATGCCTCACTGATGATGCCTAACAAGGCTGAAACGATAGTCTGGGGTTGCTGTGTCTCTCGTGCAGAGAGAACTTGCCGGCATTTTGGATCTGGACTGCCCGTATGGGTGGGACCAGTCTGATATGCTTCAGATATGTTCTCGCTGCAATGGCACAATTGGAACAAAAACCAGCTTGAGATCTGAGCGGGGACCTACCGAAGGGCAGGCTACTTCAGCTGCTGCCCGTTCTCAGTATACTCTTGCGACCCATTTTTTTGAATCTTTACAGCAGAACTACTATTAAAGGGATTTTCTTGGCACTGTAGAATCCTGGAGTGTCCCCCTCCCTCCCGCCCCCCATCCTACATTGCTATAGGGGTTAAAACCCCTTCAGTCACTTACCTGAATTAGCGCTGGGTCAGGCTCCTCCCACACCCTTCCCCTGTCTGCATTCACCGGTGGGGGAAACCTAATGTGCTTACGTGGTGGGGGAGACCTAATGTACATGTGCTGCAATGGCCGCACGCGCCTTAGACCTTCACATAGGAAAGCATTATTCAATGCTTTCCTATGGGGATTCTGGTGATGCTGGATGCCTTCGAGTCTAAGAACCCAGAAGTCCCTCTAGTGGCTGTCTCGTAGACAGCCACTAGAAGAGGACTTAACCCTGCAAGGTAATTATTGCAGTTTATAAAAACTGCGATAATTACACTTGCATGTTTAAGGGTGATCGGAGTTGGCACCCAGACCACTTCAATGGGCTGAAGCGGTCTGGGTGCCTACAGTATCCCTTTAAGAAATGCATTTTTTAAGCTTGCACCCTAATTCTATTTTTTTATGGGAAGTAGTCAAACTGTTTTTAAAAGGTACTTGGGCCTTTGGGTGCCTTAGGTTACTTCTGGTACTTCCAGGATTGTTAAAGTAAACATTCTATATATTAGTTTTGACATTCTCAGCCAAATGAATGATGTGAAACATTTTACAAAAAGTGATTGAGTTATGTATCAGGAAAACAAATGCTGTGTTACTGGTGTAACAGATTCTGGTACCTGAAGATTTAAAGAAAATTAACTACATCTCACCTTCAGGTTGTAGAAAGGGGTAATCAGTCCGTTGCTGGCAGTCGGCAATGAACCCCAAGAACGATCTTGGGATTGAAGAGGGTAACATCTGACCCTGAAGGCACACCTATAACCCAGACATCAGTTTATGAAGATCATATCATTGAGGTTGCTCTCTTTTTACTGAATGAATTGATACTTTTCACCCACACTTTCAGACACAATTAATCCTACATGGTCCTGCTGCATGTTGTTTTTTAAAGCACCATTTGTTTATATAATGCCGAGAGGCAGGTGGGCAAGGCTATAAATCAGTCTGACCAGATCATTCCATGCTCCGAATATCATTCATCTGACACTATGAGCCAGATCTGTCTGTAAACTGTCCCACATTTCATATTTCATTGCAACTCCTTGGAGGCAAATATGCATGCATACAGCTGCCTTGGATGTAAATTTGTCTGATGCGCATATTTTTGAACATGTGACACAACAGGGTTTAGAATTAGATTGGGTCCTATGGAAAATTTCAGCCCAAAATAGTCAAATTGAAAATATAGTCGAGTGGACAAGTCCCAGTTTAGTGAATAAATGTAATTACAATCTCTTCCTAACTATAACTACTATGTAGACATTATTTCAAAGTTGGCTAATTGTGCATGTCCCTGTAATATTATTAACTTGACTTAAATATGAGTGCATTGAGAAATTCAGCTGGAAATGGATGAAGAAGTCCTGGCCTTTAAATACTAGACCGAATTTGGGACAATTGAATGTTGAGTCAACTTCCCAAATTTTGAGCCAAAATATACTTAAATTGTGGATTGATAAAGACCCAGGAGGATCCAAACATTGATGTAATTTGAATACACAATTGGAACATTCCCAAAGAGTGCTCCTGTCTTTACTTTTGTACATATCTGTGCTTGGAAGCATAATAGATATAAATAGATGGAAAAAAGCCAGAGAAGTAAAATTTAAAAATCTATAATTATATATGTAGTAATTATTTAGTATAGAGAAATATAAATATACAATAGATTATATTTACTGCACCTCCTGCTTTTCCCTCTATTGATTACTTTTTCTAACTTGATCAGTATACTGCAATGATATACATGCTATATATATCAAGTTTATATTTTTGCAGCACACTGATTGGTCTATTTTCACTTTTTTTTTGTGTTTCTTCTCATTCGGTTCTTGAGTCAATATTTAGCCGACTCAAACTGGCATTTGGCCAAAATTCAAGTGTTTCAGACAATTTAACATTTTCTAAGAAAAATATTCTGCAGAACTGAAATTTCTCGACACACACAAGTCTATTAAATATGTTTCTGAATGCAGGTGTTTAACCCCTTAAGGACCAAACTTCGGGAATAAAAGGGAATCATGACATGTCACACATGTCATGTGTCCTTAAGGGGTTAAGATACCATAATTCATATATGATATAAATATGAATGCATAACTGGTCTTAATGTAACATCATACTTACATCATCATTTCTATGAAGAAGCTCCTCTATATTTGTGATGTACCTAAATTGACATAAAGAGCACTGGGAGTAAAATTACAAATTTAGCCTGGAATAGAACACTCATTATTAATCGCTCACAAAACATTAAATGGTTTTGCCTCAGGCTCATTATCAAAGAAAAAAAATCTTTATCTGTTCTAAAAAAATTGAATGCTCAAACCTGAATACATCCAAAAGAAATGAACGAGCGCGACAGGAGAAAAAACTGCCCACAATCAAGTGAATTTGAACATTTAAACAAAGCAAAACAAATATACATTTTACACAGCCCAGCTATTGCAGTAATAATCACTGCTATAATGCCACACATTGGGTTATCTGATGCGGTTCCAGTTGCGTGCTGTTTAAACTATAATTTAATGTTATAGCGGCACAGTCATCCTAAAGTAAAAATGAATAACAAACCTTCTGTTGCCTTTTGTGCTCTCGTAATGTAACATTTAACTCATCAAATAATTCTATTTAATTGAGATAAAGCATCCCTAAGGCAGAAATAGCACCAGGAACAATATACAACAGTTGTATTTAATAAAACAACAATTTAGGTCAAAACCCATGTTCAAACAAAGTCAGCTTGCGCTGTGCTTGGTTTTGGGTGGAATCCTTTGTATCAGTCACAGCTGGTCCTCATTAGCATCATTTGAACAGGAGGAATCCATAGTCCCTTGATACACTGACCCAGATTTGAAAAGATTAATGGATTTTGGTATTAGAACCCGTTTACTATACTTCACTGTTTGGCTTCAAAAATTTATTTTATTTTTTTAAAATATTGGGGTGGATTGTTACTAAACCTCTACACACTATGTTCAAGTTCCAAGGTTTGCTGACAAACTTAAATTATATGATCACTAGGTTGAATTATTACTCAATGTAGCGCAGGTATAACACATCAGATTTTTGACCATGTGATCTTTGCTATTGTTAATTTTTTGTATGCCGTACAGTAAATTCCAGTCTGTCTCTTTTAAGGTTTTGTTGATGCCTTGATATAAGTGGTTTTTACTTGCAATAGAACCTTGAGAAACACTCACTTTAATCTATACAATTCCTTTTCAGTTTACAAGAATAGACAGGAAAAAAACACAACTGAACCACATGCCATTCCGATATTGTTACCCAGTCAGAATACAGTTAGAAATCAAATAGACAATTAAACATGAAATTAATCTAATGGCAGCCCGTGAATGCTATAAAATGTCAAACAGTATAAGGAAAAGGTTTGTGTGGACTGCAGTCCCCCCAAACAGTATGATTATACAAAGGAACAGATAAAGGAGAACCTCTGATTTCAGGTTTGTGCTAAACTATCTATTTCGTTCTGCAAAATAGTTATTTTAGCACTTGGACTGATCTCATATTAGGTAGTGATGTATTTGTTTAACACGTTATTTCTTTTAAGTGATTTTATTTCCATGTGTATTGTAGAGCAATTATATTTCTCAACTTAATTTTGATTGTCAAAGTGCAACTGCAAATTAGAAAGTGGATGGATCATTTTATGACTTTTTATTCCTTTTCTGTTGGCTACTACATCCCTCCCTTTACGCTTCAAATATGATCACGTGCTTGCAATATTCCTATGACCCCATGAAGACTAATGATTCCAATGTAATGTCCTACTCATTTACAAATAGCTCAGAGCTACCCACATGGAATAAATGGGAACTTCATCCTAAAATAAGAACATTAAAGACCAGATTGTAATGACAGCGAACCATAACACTTAGTTCGTAAAGATGCACTTCGCGTTGGATTTGTCTCGTTTTTTTCTTTTTTTTTTCAATTTGCCAGAAATAAAAAAACAATAAAAAAGGTACTACCAGCTTCTTGAATATTTTTGCATATTGTTGACTTCTAACACTTTTTCAAGAGAGAATCAAACTGCGAATTTCAATGCTTCCGTAGTGCAGTCAATCAAAACAAACATCAATCAGTTGTTACTAAGGATTATCATAAACCTCAGTGAAAACCTGGAACAGGGAATGTCTTCAAGGACTGCTAAAGTAGTCCTAGCCCACTTTATCTCAATTATACTGTCATTTTAACCCTTCAATTCGAAATTTTGTAGAAATAGCAATGCATACACTCATTGGTTAAATACACATTCCTGACAGCCACTAGCGGTACTTCCTTCTCTACAACTGAGTTAAACTTGCTGTGGGAGGTATCAGCAGGCAAAGGAGTTTTGGTGCTGGATTAAGGTAAGTATATTTATTTTATCTTTAATTTTTAATCGGCAATGTGAGTGGACAGTAGACACAGTGATAGAAAGGAAAAGGAAGCTTTATTTCCCCAACAATATTGTATTTTTCAGGGTTATAGGTTCACTTTAAAATCAATACTGCTCTACTGAAGGTTAAGAAAGCATCAGCTAAACATTGTTACTATGGTTACACAAAAACACTCTAAAATTGATACAATAAAAGGTAAAAAATGTCAATTTTACACATTCATAATTACAAGCTGTATTATGATTGCCAAATCCACTTTTGATAGTAATTCTCACGGGAACAGAGCACTTCATAAGATCAGTACTGCGATATTGAAGGCGAGGGAAACACTGCTTAAACCTCACTCTTACAGTTGCATATGAACTGCTCTTTTTAATGCATTGCATAGGAAATTAATTAAAATGGATGCAAAGAAAACAATAAAAAAAAATGATAAAAAATGTCACTTACTTTTGAAGTTCCTTCTTTGCAGGTAAATTCCCACATATTACATCAACAACCTTGACCATTGCCCACTCCAGGATGTAGCTTTGTCAATCATGAGCTGTACATATGTAGAGGAACCAGCAATAAAGGAGTATTTTAGGAGATGTGGCATTGAGCAATCAGGTTTAAATGCTACAAATCACTTCATCTATTTGTCCTAAAATTACACAAGATTGGTCAAACAAAAATACAGCTAATAAGTTAGGTCAAAAGCTATAAAATGCACAAAAGCTTTACTGGTGCATGTAAGTGGTCACGCTGGAAAGAGAACACAGGTTTGACAAACTCACAGATGACAGTTTGAATGTCAGTCTGACCTGTTCTTTAAATTATTTAAGCGCTGTAATTTTCTGTTCTGTTTATATTTTATCTGGATGCAGTATACAGTAATATTTTGATATGCAGACAAAATAATTTTTTTAACTAACTAGTGTTCAGTTGAATTTTGATCTTAAACATAAACAAATAGTTACATTTAAGTTGAACTGAAACATTTAAAATTACTTTTTTGTTATTTGTTTTATTTAAATGGACACTCCACTCCCCATATACAAAAAACAAACAAATCGCTATGTACTATGTATTCCCTAGTGATAACATGCATGCATTTAATTATGCATTGTATTCTCATTGGAGATTTAGCTAAAATCAACAGATCTCTTGTCTGCAGCCTTTGCAAGCCCTCCCCTTCTAATCCCGCCCAGACTTTCTGTGGCTGTCCAATCACAGACTTCCCGATGCAGCTCAATGAGAAGTCTTTGCAAGGCAGGTGCTTTGGGCAATTGCTGCCTCTTGAATTAGCTGCACTGAGGTAAACAACCAGGAAGTGACAGGACCTGTTGTCTGATTGACAGCGGGGTGTAACAAAGTTAATTTATAAAAGTGACAATTTCTATAGAAATCTGTTCTTTTCGTAAAATGAAAAAAAAAAGAGGACACACTCTTAAAACCATACACACTTCATCGTCAGAGCTTTAGGTGTGTGGCATGGTTTACTCCAATTCTAGCACCGAATTCTATTTCAGTTAGGTCCTCTGCTCAACTCAAATTTCCTAATTTTTTACAGAACTTACTTTAGTCAGTCCGGAACTCTTGTTCTGGGGTAGTTAGTAATGCCCCAAATGACGCTGCCATAGGGGGAGTTACACCTTTGACCGCATAGGGTGTAAGTTCTGTATGTGCAGAGTTTTATAGCAAAATGCTGCACATGCAGACCCCAGGCACCATGGCCACTTCAAATCAGTGAAGTGGTCATGTTTCTAGAGTAACCGTTTAATGTAATAAACCCCTGGCAACACAATTGCCAGCAAGGGATTTTAAATTACAGGAGAACATTACATGATGTTTTAAGTGTCAGTTCTTACTCAAAAGCTTCTAAGGAAGTCTAATAGTGCAACATTTAAAGAAACACTCTATGATAAAATATATTACCATTCAGGTGTTTCTTTATTGCACTAGATTCATCTTCCCCCTTTAAAATCGTA
>OW240921.1:64027052-64066059 GCA_933207985.1 Pelobates cultripes | reverse complement strand
GGAGGACAGTAGGTCCACCCCCTTATTGTTTTATTAGGGCCCCCACCCACCGCGCAGGGGTGGGGGCCAGAGGTTCCCCCCCATATCTTTATTTAGGGCCCCCACCCACTGCTCAGGGGTGGGGGCCAGGTTCCCCCCCATCTTTATTTAGGGCCCCCACGGGCATCAAGCTAAATTCTGACTGCGCAGCTCATTTAAAATGGCGACGGTCCTTCCATTTGAAAAATGAGTACAGGGTCCACTTCAACCCCTCACTGTGGCTCCTTGGAGATGTCATGATCGGGCACAGGCTGCCATGAAGGGGCATGGTGTAGCCGATGTGGGAAGCAACCTGCCATAGCAAACTAGGTCCCCTCGCGGCAATCACACCTTAACTGCTCCTGTGCAACCTGATGCCTGCCAGCCAGTGCTGAGAACCCCAAGAGTCATTACTTCATCGCAGTCATTACACTTGCAGGAGATTGCCTGCCGACTAGGGTATCTTACAACTAGATCCCCTGCTAGCTCCAGAGGGACCAAGGACTTGGCTCCTGGGAATACCCAAGCCTGGGGATTTGGGATGCAGGCCCTTACTAATGCCGGGAGTTGGAGTACAGCTCAGCATAGACACCACCCTGTGGTTACTCACCCGGACTCTCGTGACACCACGCCGGCCCTGCAACCCGTCAGAATTGGTTGAACCCGGTGCCAGTCTGCAGCCTGAGAACACACACACGACAAGCAGACGCCATATGAAGTGCACAACTCAACACGTGACTTATACTTATCAAGGCTATTCACACTATTCTAAGTTTTATTAAACGTATTGTTTCATTATTATGCTAATTTTCTCATTCTTCTTAGTAGTTTAATTACTATTCTAATTCATCAATAGGTGTGAATACTGATATGTGTTATGTGATATAGAAAGTCCAGGAAAGAGTAGAACACGGATACAGTGGTTTAATCTCATGACACTCGCCTAATATTTAAATTTTAGTCAGCTCCATGTCATGAGTCTATCTTATAACTGTATAACCAGATAATATTAAAGGACCACTATAGTGCCAGGAAAACATACTCGTTTTCCTGGCACTATAGTGCCCTGAGGGTGCCCCCACCCTCAGGCTCCCCCTCCCGCCCGGCTCTGGAAGGGGGTAAGGGGTTAAAACTTACCTTTTTCCAGCGCTGGGCGAGGAGCTCTCCTCCTCCGATCCTCCTTCTCTCCTCCCCGTCGGCTGAATGCGCACGCACGGCAAGAGCTGCGCGCGCATTGAGCCCGTCACATAGGAAAGCATTATCAATGCTTTCCTATGGACGCTTGCATGCTCTCACTGTGAAAATCACACTGAGAAGCACGCAAGCGCCTCTAGCGACTGTCAATGAGATAGCCGCTAGAGGAAATAGGGGAAGGCTTAACCCATTCATAAACATAGCAGTTTCTCTGAATCTGACATGGCAGCTTAGCTTGAAACCTCAATCATAACTATTGTTATAAGCATGTTAATCTTAACAAGTATGTTGGCCTAGCTTGATTTCTCTTATTTTTACATTTAAAAAAAAGTGCAGTTCGTTTTGACATTTTATGCTATCAATCTACATGTACATCTAAATGTATTCAATCATTGTGTTCATGCATCATGTGTCACTGTCATTTCAAGTATTTCTCACTGCACTACAAAAATAAAGAATTTCAAAACAAAATAAAATAAAATTAAGCATTTTTGTAAAGCCTGCATCAAATAGTTTGTTTAGTTAAACTTTAATGTTACCATAGTATGGTTATTATTTCCCAAATGCTCTCTAACTTAAATGTTTGAAAATGCTATTCTACTTGGTGCTTCTGTTACTTAAATTCAAATAAAAAATCCTGCAGGATGCACATTCGCAAATTTGGATTCACTTGCTTTATGTAAGTGAATAGATCATTTGATAAACGCTAGCAGCCAGCTGGGAATAAAAAAGCTTTTTTTTCTTTAACCCCTTAAGGACTGGACTGTTTTTGCGATGTTGTACATTTGCGACCAGGCATATTTTTACACTTTTGTGGTGTTTGTGTTTGGCTGGAATTTTCCGCTCTCTCATTTACTGTTCCCATACAAATTATATATTGTTTTTTTCAGGACAAAAGGGGCTTTCTTTACATACCATTATTTATATAATCTCATGTATTTTAATTTTAAAAAAATTAAAAAATATGATGAAAAATTGAAAAAAATACATGTTTTTTGACTTTTACTTGAAAAATCTTTTACTCATCTACAAAAGCGAATTAAAAAAACTGCTAAATAGATTCAAAATTTTGTCCTGAGTTTAAAAATACCCCGTGTTTACATGCTTTTTTGCTTTTTTTTGCATGTTATAGGGCTATAGGTACAAGTAGAATATTGCGGTTTCAAAACATAATTTTTTTAAATTTATCAATAGTGACATTGTAACACTATTATCTGTCATAAATCTCTGAATAACACCCCACATGTACATATTTTTTTTAAAGTAGACAACCCAGGGTATTCAATATGGGGTATGTCCAGTCTTTTTTAGTAGCCACTTAGTCGAAAACACTGGCCAAAGTAAGCATTCATATTTGTTTGTGTGTGAAAAAAGTAAAAAAAAACTAAATTGAACGCTAATTTTGGCCAGTGTTTGTGACCAAGTGGTTACTAAAAAAGACTGGACATACCCCATTTGCAATACCTTGGGTTGTCTTCTTTTGCAAATGGTATGCCATCATGGGGGTAATTCTCATTCCTGGGCTACCATACGCTCTCAAAGGCAACGTAACCAACCTGGCCATTTTCAATGTAAAAATATTTGACCCATATATTTGACCTTGTAACTTTCAAAAATGCTATAAAACCTGTACATGGGGGGTACTGTTTTACTCAGGAGACATGCTGAACACAAATATTAGTGTTTAAAAACTGGAAAACGTATCACAACAATTATATCATCAGTAAAAGTGCTGTTTGTGTGTGAAAAATGCAAAAAAAGTCACTTTCACTGACAATATCATCGCTGTGATATGTTTTACTGTTTTGAATCACTAATATTTGTGTTCAGCGAAGTCTCCCGAGTAAAACAGTACCCCCCATGTACAGGTTTTAGGGTGTCGTAGAACGTTACAGGGTAAAATACAGTGCTAGCAAATTCAATTCTCTGGAATTTCGGCCTGGGTTGGCAGGCAGGTCCCTTAAATTGCAATCAATAAAATTACTGAATTATGTAAAACTATTACATAAATACGCACGTAGAATTTAAATATATATGCATATTTATATATTTGAAGTCTACGTGTATATTTATATAATTATTTATGTAATTTTGTATATGGACATATGTATATTTCTTATTATTTTTATTTATTTTTATATACATAGATATATATACAAATTCATTCTAAGTGTATTTTGATATAAATATATATATATTAATTTTAAAATACAGTTAGAATAAAATTTCATATAGATATATAATTTTTTTATTATTATTATTTTAAAAACATTTTATTTAATTTAAATTACTTATTATTTATATTTTATAATAATATATATATATACAATATATATAGTTATATATATTATATATATACGTGTGTAATTTAATTATAAGTGTATTTTTATATTAATATAAGTACATATTAATATAAAAATACACTTAGTATGGCATTATATAGATGATATATAGACATATATTATATAGATATATTATATGTCTATATATCATATATACACCTATATAATTATTATTATTTTTTTTATTACCATTAACTTTATTTTTATTTTTGATTTTACATTAGCAGGGAGACTGCCTGTCAGCACAGACAGTCCCCCTGCAGGCAGCACTATGGACACCTATTGTGACCATGTGATCGCTGTGTTAAGCGATCACATGGCCACAGGGGTCCTAATCTGCCGTGGGGAGACTGTCTGGGCTGCAGGCAGTCTCCCCACAACCGGAGGAACACTGATCGCCGCCGGGGGAACGACGGCGATCAGGTAAGTACCCCCAGACCGTTAGGACGGTTCAGGACCGTCATCGGTCCTCAAGGCAAAAATGCCGATGACGGTCCTAAACCGTCCTCGGTCGCTAAGGGGTTAAAAAAAAAAACCCTTGGCGGCACGAGGATCATTATGTTGCAGCTGACCTCCTCTGTATTCAGCTGCCACATAAAAAAAAAAGCAAATAAATAAATAGAAAAATAAATTAAAATCTTACGGAGGTTAATCTATGATCTTTTCATTTTCAAGTTTAGGCAATCTAATTGCCCTTTTGCAAGCACAATTGACATGTTCATATTAAATGCCCTTTTCTTTTCTTTTATCATTTGACTGAGTCTTGTGCTAAGCCACATTGATTTTAATTTGCTTCTTTTTGATTTGTTTACCAATGGGATGTATTGAGAAATGTACTTTGTAGGATTTGTTTAACCCCTTAAGGACCAAACTTCTGGAATAAAAGGGAATCATGACATGTCACACGTCATTTGTCCTTAAGGGGTTAAAGAACTTCCATGTATCCTCTGTGCTTTTGCCAGTGAATATTTCCTGCCAGTAAATAAGTTATAATGATGTCCTTATCCTATTGAATTTAACCGTTTTAAAATTAAGTATTTTTGCATAGCCAATATAAAATTAATAGTTAATGTGACTGTATAATCCTGTAACCTGTCAATCATTCCCTTTTTCCCATAAAATAAAATAGCCAAGTAATCCACAGAGTAATAAATCGCCGGTATCGCAGAATAATCCACACATGAGCCAAAGCTTAATGCTGGAACAAGAATGATTTACTGGGAACAAGAGTGCTCAATTTATGCAACACATAACTCCTCCTCTGGGCCAGGCTAGATAATTGAGTTTGAGCAGCTTATCAAACACAATTACCTACTGGCCAGAAAAGTTAACATTTTCCACAATTCTTAAAAATATACTTTATACATAACATATTAGCCGAGGGTGATGTGAGCAACATATTCAAAATTCGTGAAAATCCGTTTGGTAGTTTTTGAGTTATACCGTG
This sequence comes from Pelobates cultripes, assembly GCA_933207985.1. Lineage (NCBI taxonomy): Eukaryota > Metazoa > Chordata > Amphibia > Anura > Pelobatidae > Pelobates > Pelobates cultripes. The sequence goes on along the minus strand of OW240921.1, from coordinate 64,061,058 downwards.
TTAAAGTTTGACCGGCTCTTCACGAAATTGTAGCCGACTCAGAGTTCCATAGAATCAGGGACAAGAGCCGGTCTTCGTTCGGATGAAATTTGCATGAAAACCGCTGTAGGTATTTTCAATCTGGTTCGTGGAGAATGCTTCACTCATTTGTCTGTTACAAACTCCCGAACGCCGTTCTTCTGCCGTATTGTCACGGCTGCTAGTGTGGTCCAACACGCAGAAACTATGTAAACCTATACAAAGAAATAAGAAAGGAAATAAAAGGATAGAACGTAAACCGGACCTTAGAATGGCCGGACTAATACGTTGGAGACAGAGAATGGTCAAAGGGAAAGCCGAGGTCAAGGAAGCCAGAAATACACAATACCGTTTCAACAAGCCAAGTCAGGGGAACCAGAAATCGGAATAACCAGGAATAGCCAAGATCAGAATACCAGAATATCAATATCACAAGGAAAAACGCACTCTCAGGAAACCAGGAACGAGAAACCACGACTGGGGTGAACTAAGGATTTAAATATCCCTCTCTAGGCTCTGATTGGTCCCCAGAGTTCTGACCTCAGAACGTGCGCGACCTCATGGTCGGCGCCATCTTGGATTTCCCCGAGCGGCATGGAGATGCGGTTCCCGGCTCGCCACTGAGCAGGTAAGCTCAGTGAGTTGGTGTGGTCGTGCTGGTCGGGCACGTACGCACATGGCGGCGAGCCGGGGGCCATGACAGTACCCCCCACTTGAAGACCGCTCATCGGGCGGGAAGGAGCCGGCTTGCGAGGAAAACTGTTGTGAAACAACCGGAAAGACGGGGAGCATGAATCCGATCCGCAAGAACCCAACTACATCCTCCGGGCCATATCCCTTCCAGTCAACCAGATAAGACAGAACACCTCTAGAGAACTTGGAGTCTAAAATAGTTTGGACTTCGTACTCCTCTTGATCACCTACTACCAAGGGCGGAGGAGGAACAATCATATTTGTGTATCGATTGCAAGTGAGGGGCTTAAGCAATGATACATGAAAGGAATTAGCAATTCTCATATGAGCAGGGAGTGCCAATGAATAGGTCACAGGGTTTATATGACGGAGGACACGAAAGGGACCTATGAATCGAGGAGCTAGTTTCATGGAACGAACCTTGAGTTTGATATGACTTGTGGACAACCAAACCCTGTCCCCCACTTGATAAACAGGATTGGCACCCCGTTTCTTATCAGCTTGAACTTTAGTATGTTTAGAGGCATTCTGTAATGCTGAATGAACAGAATCCCAAGTGTCTTGGATAGAAGTCAAATGGGTGTTTAATGCAGGAATATCAGTGCTCGAAAATGCAGAAGGTAAAATAGTGGGGTGATAACCTTGATTTACAAAAAATGGACTCTGACTCGAGGATTCGTGAGTCGCATTATTTCTGGCAAATTCAGCCATGGGTAAGAGTTCGAACCAATTGGACTGATTGGCATCGATAAAGCAACGCAAATAGGATTCTAAAGATTGAATAAAGGTAGGTTCTGCTCACCCCCCTCAGCCTCCCCACCACCCCAACTCCCTCACCACCACCCTCAGCCTCCCCACCACCCCAACTCCCTCACCACCACCCTAAGCCTCCCCTCCCCACCCTCAGCCTCCCCACCCCCCACCAGCCTCACCACCACCCTCAGGCTCACCACCCCACCACCCTCAGCCTCAACACCCCTCACCACCCTCAGCCTCCCCACCCCCCCACCACCACCTCAGCCTCACCACCCCACACCATCAGCCTTACCACGCACTTTATGCCCTCAGCCTCATCACCCACCCCAACTCCTGCCTGCTTCCAGCCTCCCCACCCCCCCACCAGCCTCACACCACCCCCACAACCTCAGTCCTCACCACCACCCCTCAGCCTCCACCACCGCCCCTCAGCCTCCACCACCTTCAGCCCCACTCAGCTCACCGCCTGGGTGCTGCACCCCACACCTCAGCCTCCCCCACACCACCGCCTCAGCCTCCTGCCCTCGGCCTCACGCCCTCACCGCCCTCGGCCTCCCCACCCCCGCCGGCCTCACCACCGCCTCAGCCTCTCCTCCTACCACCCTCAGCCCTCACCACCACCCTCAGCCTCACCCCCCCACCACCCTCACCTCTCACCACCCTCAGCCTCCCACCACCCCAACTCCCTCACCACCACCCTTAGCCTCCCTCACCCACCACCACCCTCAGCCTCCCACCCCACCAGCCTCACCTCTGCACCCTCAGCCTCCTGCCCCTGCACCAGCCTCCTCCCATTCGGCCTCCCCACCGCCCTCAGCCTCACCCCCCACGCCACCTCTGGCTTCCCCACCCCCCATGCCGGCCTCACCACCACCACCCTCAGCCTCACCAGCCTCACCACCACCCCTCACCACCTTCAGCCTCACCTCCCTCCACCAGCCTCACCACCACCCTCAGCCTCACCACCCTCACCACCACCACCCACAGCCTCTTACCCTCAGCCTCCACCTCCTGCCTCAGCCTCTGCACCCCCCACCACCTTCAGCCCTCACCACCCCACCATCTAAGCCTTGCCACCCCCTCACCCTCGGCCTCACCTCCCAAGCATCACTTGCACCCTCCAGCCTCCTGCACCCGACACCACCCACAGCTTCTGCCTCAGCCTCACAGCCCACCACCCCTCAGCCTCACCCTCCTGCCCCTCAGCCTCCCCCTCCTGCCACCCTCAGCATCACCCCCCACCACCCTCAGCATCACCCCTCCTTGCCATCAACCCCCTCCTTACCGTCAACCCCCCATCTCTCACCATCAGCATCAACCCCTCTCCTTCTCCACATCACCCCCTCTCCTTCTCATCTGCCTCCTTCTCATCACCTCCTCCTTCTCATCACCTCCTCGCCTCACATCACCCCCCTCCCACATCTCCTTCCTCCACCCCTCCTTCTCAAATTCCCCTCTCCTTCTCCCATTACCCCCCCTCTCAGCTCTCACCATCACCCCCCCTCACCATCACCCCGCCCCTCCCTCTCACCATCACCCCCCATACACACAACACACTTCAAGCAGCTACCCTATACACATACGGTCTCAGACAAAAACGCAAACATGCTCACACACAAGGATACTCTCTGTCAGACACACTCTCAGGCACATACACAGGTAGACAGTGCCTCAATGTGTATATGTGACACTTTTTTGTTAGTGGGGCCTCGTGTTTGAGTTTGGCCTAAAGCCTCATAAAGTCTAGAGCTGCCTCTGCTAGAGAGTGCATCTGCCTTGGTATTCTTTGTCCCGGGCCTGTATGTAATTATAAAATTAAACCAGGAGAGGAATAATGACCGTCTAGCCTGTCGGGAGAACAATCGGTAAAAATCAAAAGTGGCTCTTTGGAACCTTCCAAGAGATGCCTCCATTCCTTAAGGGTGAGAACAATGGCCAGTAATTCCCTATTCCCGATGTCATAATTTCTCTCTGCTGGAGTTAATTTTCGAGAGAAAAAGCCACAGGGATGTAAAGGCGCATCAGGACTCTCTCTTTGAGATAGAACCTGTCTCTGACGCATCTACTTCTAAAATAAAAGGTTTGGTCAGATCAGGGTGCGTCAGGACAGTTGCATAAGCAAATAAAGATTTTAATCTTTCAAATGCCTCCTTTGCTTCTTTGGACCATAAATTACAATTTGCCCCTTTCTTGGTTAGGTTTGTAATAGGAGCGATTACTGATGAGAAATTCTTAATGAACTTACGGTAATAATTTGCAAAACCTATAAAGCGTTGTGTAGCTTTAAGACCTTTGGGTGATGACCATTGCAAGACTGCTTCCAGTTTGTGTGGGTCCATTTTGAAACCAGAAGGGGATATAACATAGCCAAGAAACTGTATCTCAGTCTGGTCAAACTGGCATTTTTCCAGCTTACAGTACTGTATAAGCCATTTTTAACAGGGTTTTTAGTATGATTCTCACATGTCTGTGATGAGTTTCTAGGTCTGGGGAATAGATGAGAATATCGTCTAGATACACTAGTACGAATATGTGAAGATATTCTCTAAGGACATCGTTAGTCAAGTCCTGAAATACCGCTGGGGTGTTGCATAGGCCAAACGCATAACCAGGTATTCATAATGTCCCATTCTCATATTAAACGCAGTCATCCATTCATGCCCTTCCTTAATTCTGACTAGGTTGTATGCGCTCCTCAGATCGAGTTTTGTGAATACGCGGGCACCCATCAACCTATCAAATAGCTCAGAAATAAGGTTGAATGGGATAGGCATTTTTAATCGTAATTTTATTTAGACCCCTATAATCAATACAAGGGCGTAGGTCTCCTTCTTTTTTAGAAATGAAGAAGAACCCAGCCCCAGCAGGTAAAGAGGATCTTCTTATGTGACCCTTTCTGAGAACATCCTTAATGTATTCTTCTAAACAAAGGGTTTCTTGAGGAGAAAGTACATAAACTCCTCCTTTAGGGGGCATAGTGCCAGGTAACAAATTAATGTCACAGTCGTAGGGCCTGTGTGGAGGTAATACCTCCGACTGAACCTTGTTAAATACTTCTTTTAAGTCCAAATACTGCGGTGGGATTTCTGTGGTTAAGGGAGGTGCTATAGGTACATTGATGGTACCGATTCGTTTAGGCACCTGTTTTAAGCAATAACCTCTGCAACTCTTTCCCCAACTCACAATCTCTCCTTCAACCCAATCTAGACATGGATTGTGTTTCTGGAGCCAAGGAAAACCGAGTATTATTGGACATGTAGCTGAAGATATAATTTGAAAAACCTACTGAGACAGTGATTGGTATAGTTTCGTGTGTGATGAGAGGTTGAGTAAGAGGTCTCCCATCGATAGCCTCTACTGCTATGGGTCTGTCTTTCTGCCTTAAAGGCAGAAGATGTTTGGCAGAAAATTCCTTATCAAGGAAATTCTCCGCTGCCCCAGAGTCAATCATGGCCTCACACTAAACAGTGGTTTACTTACAAAACAGAGTGATTTTTATAAGAAAGCGGTTCTTAGTCAATTTACGGGACATATACATCACACTTAAGGTCGGTCCCCGAACGTGCCTTAGGTGGGAAAGTTTTCCGGCCGAACCGGACAAGAAAGCATCAGATGTCCTCTTTTGCCACAATATAGGCACAACCCCTCGTTGTGTCTGTATTGTCTTTCCGCCTCACTCAGTTTGGTAATGCCCAATTGCATGGGTTTGGCCTCTGCAGGTGGAGCAGGACTAACAGTCACTGGGTTAGAGAAACGAGGTGCTATAGACAAGTTTGTACATCTAGTACGCTGTTTGCTTTTCTCCCTCTCTCTGAGCCTGTTGTCAATGTCAATCATGTATGCAATAAAATCATTAAGATTAACCGGAAGGTCTCTGGCAGCGGTTTCATCTTGTATATTGTCCGCTAGACCTTCAGAAAAAGCAGCCACCAAACCACTATTGGTCCAGTCAACCTCAGAAGCTAATGTTCTGAACTCTATGGAGTAATCGGCTACAGAGTGGGTGCCTTGTTTTATTCTCATTAAGGCTCTAGCAGCGTTTTTCTCTTTTCCCTTTGGCTCAAAAGTGGCTTTAAATGCCGTTAAAAAGTCATTATTATCACAGGCAACTGGATTTCCACTCTCCCATAAGGGATTGGCCCAGGTTAAGGCCTTGCCTGTTAATTGGTTCATAAGATAGCCAATCTTTGACCTATCTGTAGGGAAGGAACCAGGGGAAGCCTCGAAATGATATTCAATTTGGTTAAGGAAACCTCTGAATTCTTTAGAATCACCTCCAAAATGAGGGGAAGGGGAAAGGGTTATGGATGGAGGTTTATATACTACAGGTGCAGGTATAGGTGGCGGAACTACAGGTGGTACCGGGGGTGCCTCCAGATAAGCAGTTCTCTGGAGCAAGGTCTGGAACGCTTGGGAAAACTGATCTAATCCTCCACTGTGTTCTCACAGGCTATCATATGTTTACATAGTTCTGCAGGATCCATGGCCCTGTTGTAATGTCACGGCTGCTAGTGTGGTCCAACACGCAGAAACTATGTAAACCTATACAAAGAAATAAGAAAGGAACTAAAAGGATAGAACGTAAACCGGACCTTAGAATGGCCGGACTAACACGTTGGAGACAGAGAATGGTGAAAGGGAAAGCCGAGGTCAAGGAAGCCAGAAATACACAATACGGTTTCAACAAGCCAAGTCAGGGGAACCAGAAATCGGAATAACCAGGAATAGCCAAGATCAGAATATCAATATCACAAGGAAAAATGCACTCTCAGGAAACCAGGAACGAGAAACCACGACAGGGCAAGGTACTGGGGTGAATTAGGGATTTAAATATCCCTCTCTAGGCTCTGATTGGTCAGAGGTTGACCTATGACTCCAGAACGTGCGCGTGCCTTGACGTCGTGACGTCATGTGCACGTTCTTATAATTTTGGGGGGTGGAGCCATCTTGGATTTCCCCGAGCGGCGTGGAGGAGCAGTTCCTGGCTCGCCGCTGAGCAGGTAAGCTCAGTGAGTTGGTGCGGTCGTGCCGGTCGGGCACGGATGCACATGGCGGTGAGCTGGGGGCCGCGACATATTTAGAAGGTGTTTGTATGGGACTTCCAGAGGGGGACCCAGGGTGGTTTTTGTTCAGTAAACTGACTATTTTACCGAACAAGGGAATTTAACGAAAATAAAGTAATGAATGAACTAGTAATAAAGGTAATAAATCCAACGAATACAGTAGCAGGGAGGGAGAGAACCGAAGGAGTGGACGGTGATTCTTCACAGTTAATATCAAATTATACCATATTATGGTCACTATTTTGTTTTCAAAGTGCTCATTAAGTTGAATGTCTGATATTAGGTCAATATTATTAGTTATTATAAGATCCAGAGAAGCATCTCTTCTAGTTGTTCTTCTACTAATTGACACATAAAATTATTGTTTATCAGGTTCAAAAAACATTTTCCCTTAAAGGGACACTATAGTCACCAAAAGAACTTTGGCTTAATGAAGCAGTTTGGGTGTATAGATCATGTCCCTCCAGTGTCACTGCTCAAGGGTTTATGCACCCTAGGCACACGCCCTACATGGGACTTACACAGCCTTGCTAAATACTTCATGTAATGAGTCATCTAATTTTTATACTTCCTTTATCGCAAATTCTGTTTAATTTAGAATTTATCTCCTTCACAATTAATAGCTTGCTAGACTCTGCAGGAGTATTTTATGTAATTAAAGCAACATTTTTAGAGCAGGAAATAAAAACTAATAATTGCAAGTGAAAACTTTTTTTTTTTTTTAAATGCAAGCTGTGTCAGTCACAGCCAGGGGAGGTTTAGCTAGTGCTGCATAAACTGAAACAAAAGTGATTTAACTCCTAATTGACAGATAATTGAGCAATGAGACTTCAGAGACACAATCTATCCACAAAAACTGCTTCATTAAGCAAAAGTTGTTTTGGTGACTATAGTGTCCCTTTAACTGTACTACGAGTCCCTCTATCCTAATCAATGTCTGAATAATGTGAAAAAACTCAGATGATTAATAAATTACCCAGTTGTGCGCAGGGCCAGTGCAAGCATTTTTGGCGTCCTAGGCGAAAACAAATATGCCACCCCATTTGCTTCACCCAATCATGCAGACTAACACACGCTGACTCAAGTAGACACACACTGACCATTCAAACTAACACACACGCACTGACCCATGTAGATTGACGCACACCGACTCATATACACACACTGATCCATGCAGACACACACATACAGACACACTGACCCATGCAGACACACACACATACAGACAGACACACTGACCCATGCAGGCACACACAGTGGCCCATGCAGACACAGACAATGACCCATACACATGCACAATGATCCATACAGATACACAAATGACCCATACAGATACACACAGTGACCCATACAGACACACAATGACCCATAGAGACAGACACACTGACCCATACAGACAGACTCACTGACCCATACAGACTGGCATACATCAACATACTGACTAAAGTAGACTAACACACGTTCTCTGACATACCATACCTTACCTTCATTTCTGTTCATTGCCTGCGCCTGGCTGCCCATCACGTCCTTTCTCTGCACATTTCCTGTTATGCTCCCACCCACTTCTCCCCATGTACAGGGGAATCGGCGGGAGCAAGGAATTTAAGTGCCCACACGCTGCCGTAATGCATGTCTGGGAGGGGGGCCTGGCTGAGTGGCCTGTGGTGGATGCCACCGGGCCTGCGTTCTACCAGGCTCTAGTGAGCAACAATGTAAGTGCTTCCCAGCTCCCGGCAAAATGTCTGACGGCATACTCAAAATAATCTAATTTGATGGAGGGCCGTGGCACAAACATAAAACCCCCTTAGGCAGCACCCCAGTCGGCTGCCTATTTTGCCTATGGTTGGCCCTGGTTGTGCGGCGTTCTTTCCCATATGCAGGGGCGTACCTAGAGCATTTGGCACCGGGGACGGGTCCTATTTTTGTCACCCTATCCCCCCAACTTTAAATGTAAAAAACAACCACGTTTTTTTTTTTTATGCATTTAGCACTGAGCAGTGTTTGTGTGTTTGAATGTAAGCATGTTTTTGTATGGAGTATGTGTGAGTGAATGTAGGGGTGTGTTTGTATGTAGTGTTGGCATTTGAATGCAAGCATGCATTTGTGTGTTGTGTGGTATTTGAATGAAGTGGTATGGTTATATATAATGGTGGGATTTGTATGTAGTGTTGACGTTGAAATTTATGAGTGTATTTGTGTGTAGTGTTAGCGAGATTTTGAGATGTATGCACATATACACATACACGGACATACACACATGCAGATACATATACACACATGCAGATACACAGAAACACAGTCACGCACAGATACACACAGACACACATGCAGACATAGTGGCGACTCTAGGAACAATATATGGGGGGGAGGGAGGGATAGATACCACAGTCAAAACAGGGGGGGGGGGATGGGGGGGTTGGGCAGGGTGAGCAGTAAAACTTTTCACTAGGAGATGGGGTAATGTGCTGCCATTGGCTGTCTGATGCCAGCATGCTGTGCTCTGCATGCTGGCATTTGACAACACATTTGCATATAATCCACATTAGCCACACAGATTTCCTGTTGTGGGCTGGCTGACACCTCTTAATTTCGATCTTTGTTTAGCAGATAACTCCTCTATTTGCTATCCTTATGTGGGATTGCCATATTTAAGGACACCAAATAAGGTGCTATCTGATAAACAGCACACTCATTTGGTATCTTTAAATATGGAAATCTCACATACAGGCACCAGTTCAAGGAATTATCTACTAACCAGATAAAGGATCAAAATTTTAAAAAGCCCTTTTCTTATTTTCGGTTGTTTAGTAGATAAATCCCTTATTTGTTATCCTTATGTGGGATTGCAATATTTAAGGACACCAAGTAAGGAAGCTATCTACTAAACACATACACAGAGATACACACAATCACACACATAATCACAGATATACACAAACACAATCACAGACCCACACCGATACAATCACAGACACACAATCACATACACACACAAACATTACATACATACACACATTTAATAATTAAGAGGTCCACCCAGCCTCCCTACCTTGCTCTAGAAGGGCTGGAGTGGATCCTCAGTCCCTGGTGGTCAGTGGTTGCTGCTGGGATCTCTGTGCACAGGTCCCTCGCACACTGTTTAATGACCAGAGGCTGCGATTACATCATATCCCAGCTGCCGGCTCACTGCAGGGCGAGGACCGTCAGACACAGTCAGATGCACACAGTCCCACACACAGTCACTCACACACAGTTACAGACAGACAGTCAAACACGCAGTCACAGGCAGACAGTCACACAGGCAGACAGTCAAACATACATGCACACAATCACAGGCAGACCGTCACAATCACAGTTACACACAGCACACACTCTCTCTCACTTACAGTCAGCTTGGGCTGGAGGAGGAGTGGATTCAGTCCCTGTTGTGTTGTAGTTGTAGAAGCAGGGACTCCTTCCTGCTTCCCCTCTGTGTGAGCAGTAGGAGGCTGCATTTAGCTCCGCCCCCACAGCCGACCTGGCTCCGCCCCCAACTCTCCGTGCAGGGCTTCTGCTCCTGCTCCCAGCCACTGCGTCTGTGAGCTGTGTCAGCTGCCAAGTGCCCCTGCTGCTATGGCAACCTGTGCAGCCACACAGCTAACAGAACCCCAAGCCTGGCCAGCCCTGGTGGCACCCCCTAACTGATGGCACTCGGGGCGGACTGTCCCCCCCGCCTCCCCTTAGTACGCCACTGCCCATATGTATTAATGTTTGGGGGCATGTAACATTCCTACTATTATTATTATTGGTATTTATATAACACTAGCTTATTCCGCAGCGCTTTACAATAATACTATTAACGGATATTCCCTGTTTCCTATTATGCATATTTCTACCCATAAGGCTTCCATATTCTCACCTGTATCATCACATACAATTTCTTTAACATTTGGATTGAAATCAGGTTTACTATAAAGACATACCCTGCCCTCTTTTTTATTCTTTCTAAATAGTGTATATATGTTTAAATTCATAGCTCAATCGTTTCCAACAAGATGTTTCAGTAATCCCGGGTATTTAATCTACCTCCCTTGCCGTGTAAGACTTTCTCCTTTTTCTCTATCTTATGCCTGTCTATATACTCCATTATACTAGCATAACTACGCTTATATGAATGCACAAAGAATACTCAAAGTGCATTTGAGAAATAGTCCTTTTTAGGCTTGTATTGTTAATATCCTGACAAGTTTATCTCATAGGTATTTAGAGTAATCACATTTATTGATCCCTACAAGCTTATAGACATTGCTTACACTACATTTTTGTTACTATTTAAATGGTGAATGTTGGACAAATTAGAAGATTTTCTTCATGATTTATTTACCTTAGTTGCAAGGTAATTTCTGATAAGTAATAAAAGAATGAATCATGATACACCTTTAAGGGACTGAGAAAAGTTATGTTTTGATTTACCACATTTACTTTGTTTTAAGTCGGAGAGTGTTTGAAAACCAACATTTAGTTTCTGTGTTCTTCTCTGCTTCACTCCCTTCACAGAAGCAAGGAAGACCATATACAGGTAGATGAACTGTTTTCAAATACTGTCTGACCCATGGTGCATGTATATGGTTATAGGATCAAGTCACATACAGTTAAAGGACCACTATAGTGCCAGGAAAACATATTCGTTTTCCTGGCACTATAGTGCCCTGAGGATGCCCCCACCCTCAGGGTCCCCCTCCCGCCAGGCTCTGGAAGGAGGAAAGGGGTTAAAACTTACCTTTTTCCAGCGCTGGGCGGGGAGCTCTCCTCCTCTGATCCTCCTTTTCTCCTCCCCGTCGGCTGAATGCGCACGCGCGGCAAGAGCTGCGCGCGCATTCAGCCGGTCGCATAGGAAAGCATTTACAATGCTTTCCTATGGACGCTGGCGTGCTCTCACTGTGAAAATCACAGTGAGAAGCACGCAAGCGCCTCTAGTGGCTGTCAATGAGACAGCCACTAGAGAATTAGGGGGAAGGCTTAACCCATTCATAAACATAGCAGTTTCTCTGAAACTGCTATGTTTATGAAAAAATGGGTTAACCCTAGAAGGACCAGGCACCCAGACCACTTCATTAAGCTGAAGTGGTCTGGGTGCCTAGAGTGGTCCTTTAAATATATCTCATTAAAAAATATCTATTTCCTTTCAAAACTTTATGAAATTAGTATTATATTAAAAATAGTTGAGGTGAACGTTATTATTTGTAATTACTTCTGTTAGTAAACGTAAGCCATAATTTGTATTTGTATTGTATTTGTATAATTTTGTGTGGCTGAAAACATGACTTGGCAAATTATCACTTTTCCTTCCAGCAAAAAATATACAATTGTATGAAGATGAGTGAAATAGATGAAAATGAAGAAATCCTTCAGAAAATGATGAACATGACATCAAAGAATATGAAACAGATGAAGATGAAAGAACATTACAAGATCATCAAAGAGTTGGGCAGTGGTTCATATGGAGATGTTTTGTTAGCAGAACATAAAATAACAGGTAAAAATTTTCAATATCAGAATACATCACGACTGTAATATCAAGGAAAAAAATAGTAATATAGACCTATTAATAAATTAGGATTTAATCTAAATAAATTCATGCAACTTTAAATAAATTTTTCTATTATGAAATAAATTACAGTAACTGTTATTGTTAAACAAGAACAAAGCTAAGGTTTGTTTATTTGCCAGCAGATTAAACTAGGCTAGGACTTTCATGCTTTCAAGTTTTATTAAAAGAATGCTTCACGCACCATAACCACTACAGCTTGCAGTAGCCGTTATTGTCCTCAGCGTGACCTGGTGCCCTCCCAGAGTAATCTGTAAAAACATCTTAGCATCTGCTCCATGTTTAGTCTTCTGCCAATGTGTAAGTAGGGTATGCCACCTTTTTTGAAAAAAAATAAATACCGGCCATACTAATTTGCATAATTAATTATGCATGTGTGACATCACAATATGTTAATTACAAAGAGTGACAAAACATGAAAAAAAAAGCTACTTACAGTTTGATTTTGAGTTTTCTAACTTAGAGTTGCTTTAAAGTAGTTTCTTTTAATTAGGCCTTTTTTTTAAGATAGAGATGAAATACAAGACTTCCCTTGGAGAACTACAAATTGTGACCAGAGATATTTCTTATCTACAGTGAAAATGCCTTTTTTGCTAAACTAAAATGCAAAAATCCCAAATATGAACAATACATTTGGCCAGGGTTTGTTACTAGATATATACAATTTTGAATACCTTGGGTTGTCTACTTTTGCAAATGGTATGCCATTATATGGGTAATACACATTCCTGGGCTACTTTACAGTCTCAAATTTGTAAACACTAAAATTGGCAAGCTTTATATTTGACCCTGTTCCAAAACATCATAAACTCTGGTGTTGTACTCCTGGAGACATTGCTGAAGACAAATATGAGTGTTTTAAAGCAGTAAAACAAAAAAATGCTGCTAATATCATCATTGAAAGGTCAGGTATTTTTGTTGTCAAAAAATAAATAAAAATACGAAGCACTAACTTTGGCCAGGGTCATATAGGGCCATATAGGGATGCTATATGGTCTCAAACGCAACATAGGCCCAGCAAACTAATCTGGAAAACTGAAATGGCAATGCCCTGTATTTTACCTTGTAACTTACCAAAATACCATAAAACCTGTAGATGGGGGTATTGTTGTACTCATAAGATATCACTGAACACAAATGTGTTTATGTTTTAAAGCAGTGAAATATATAATGACAATTATATCATCAGCAAAAGGGCAGGTTTTTTTTGTAAACAATGCCAAACAAAATAAATATAAACATTAACCCCTTAAGGACGGAGCCAAATGTACACGTTGTGAACGAAACAAAATGTAAACAAAACCTGGCATTTGCGCTACATGTCTGTCCAACCGTAATTCACCTATTTCATAGTAAATGCACCCACCCTTATTATATATCATTTTATTCAGGGGAAACAGGGTTTTCATTTAATATCAAATATTTAGATGTGAAACATAATTTTATATGAAAAAAATGGGAGAAAATAAGATTTTTTTTTTTTTTTTAGTTCTACATGACATTTTAACTGTCAATGTCATAATACTGTTTGCTTTTACTGCAATAAAATACACATATTTTTATTCAGCAAAGTCTCACGTGTAAAACAGTACCCCCTATGTACAGGTTTTATGGCGTTTTGGGAAGTTACAGGGTCAAATATAGCACGTTACATTTGAAATTGAAATTCGCCAGATAGGTTACGTTGCCTTTGGGACTTTATAGTAGCCAGGAATGAAATTTACACCCATAATGGCATACCATTTGCAATAGTAGACAACCCAAGGTATTGCAAATGGGGTATGTCCAGTCTTTTTTAGTAGCCATTTGGTCACAAACACTGGCCATCTAAGTCATGACTTAGCTCATTGCTTGAGAGAGAACAGAGTGCATAGTAGTATCTATGGTGCGTAGAGTGTTCCTTTAACCCCTTAGTGACCAGACCATTTTTCGATTTTCTTACCATTTGGGACCAGGGCTGTTTTTACATTTCTGCGGTGTTTGTGTTTAGCTGTAATTTTCCTCTTACTCATTTACTGTACCCACACATATTATATACCGTTTCTCTTGCCATTAAATGGTCTTTCTAAAGATACCATTATTTTCATCATATCATATAATTTACTATAAAAACATATATATATATATTTTTTTTTAAAACACACTTTTTCTAACTTTGACCCCCAAAATCTGTTACGCATCTACAACCGCAAAAAACACCCGTGCTAAATAAAGAAAGAAAAGAAGGGGAGCGGTCAAGGACAGGGGTTTAGTGTAACACCCTTGTCCTGTACCTAACCCACAAAAAAAAAAAATGGTCACCTAGACTGGAAAACACTAGGGAATACAGTAAATAGTAGAGAACCAAAGGTGTCACTTGAATAGAAAGTGACCACAAGGTTAAATTTCCAATCCACTCCAATAAGATCTTAAAGGAGAAAATAATAATTAATAAAAGAACTTTATTAGCAACTCTAAAAAGTACTAGAACAAATTAAACAGTGTAGCCTGATATGAGGGGGAACAGCCCTGAGTGAGATGCTCAATAATAGATAGTCAATAATAAGCATACCACACTAGTTCCAAACGGGTATGGATTGGCAATATGAGAACTAACTGAAGAGGTAGCAATCTCCCCCTTTATGTGTTTAAGTTCTCATGGAAGTATATACAGCACTGGTTATGACAGAGCCTAGTGTGATCATCCAGAAGCAAAAACTAAAACGTAAAAGGAATAGTGAGAGATATGCTAAATGGTGAGAACAAAGCATACAGGAAATAATATATAAAAAAAGAAGGATATATACGGAGAGATAAGTAATAGGGATATAACCAATTAAATACACCTCTCTAGGGTTACCAGAGGTCCGTGGTAAGGGTATCCCTAGTCTCTAGACCTTCAGTCTCATGTAAACACCTTCATGGATATTCTATGCTTTAATTCAGTTTAGGGAAGCACTTTGCTATTTCCAAACCATTTTTTTTTTCAAAATTAACACAGGTTACATTGTAACACTGATATCTGTCAAGAATCCCTGAATAACCCTTCACATGTATATATTTTTTAAACGAAGACAACCTAAGGCAGTGATGGCGAACCTATGGCACGCGTGCAACAGGTGGCACGCCGGGCCCATTCTGTGGGCACGCGGCCATAGGTTCGTCATCAATGCAGAGTAGGCACCTGCCTGCCCAAAACGGCAGGCGCCTACTCTGCTTCCGTGTCGGGAGGCAGGGGGAGGGATCTGTGAAGCAGCTCCCCTGTCCTCCCGCGAGCAAGCTGTGTGGAGCATTGCCGAGTGTTACCATGGCAACGCTCCACACAGCATCGCTTAGCAACTTGACTTTTAGCAACATCTCCTGAGTACAGTGATATCCCCCATGTATATGTGTGTTGGGTTCTCTGGGGGCTAAAAGACTTATTGGGAGGGTGCGCATTCCAGTTTTCCAACTTGGAAATTTCACAAATGGTCATCATGCACCCATGTCCTACTTGGGACATTTTTGAAGCCGGCCAATGTAATTTACCCCCATCAAACCATATATTTTTTAAAGGTAGACACAGTGGGGTAGTTCAAATGGTCGTATTTTAACACTTTCCATGCACTAATTCTACCATCAGTCTTTGTCAAACTTTTGGGTAGTCATTTTTTTTGTGTTATTTTTCTCTCACATTGTATTTTAGGCATGTGTTACTGACAAAGAAAACACCAATATGTATTCAGTACAACAGTGCCCCGAATGTACAGGTTTTTGCAAACTTACAGGGGTCAAATATGGGGCTTTCATCTTTTCCATGTTTGCACATTGAAATTTGACAGATTGGTTTGCTGGGCCTATGTTGCCTTTGAGACCATATAGCATTCCAGGAATGAAAATTAACCCCATCATGGCATACCATTTGTAAAAGTAGACAACCCACGGTATTAAAAACGGGGATGTCCAGTCTTTTGTAGTAGCCACTTAGCCACAAATGCTTGCCAAAGTTAGCATTCATATTTTTTTTTTGCATTTTTTTTTACACAAAAACTGCACTTTTACTGGTGGTTTCCTCATCGTGATACGTTTTACTGTTTTAAACACTCATATTTGTGTTCAAGTCTTTTGTAGTAGCCACTTAGTCACAAACGTGGGCCAAAGTTAGCATTGTCTTTGTTTTTATATATATATATACATATAATAAATATGTATGTATTATTATTATTGCCATTTATATAGCGCCAACAGATTCCGTAGCGCTTTACAATATTAATACATATGTATATAATACGTGTGTGTGTATGTGTATATATATATATATATATATATATATATATATATAGACACGCACACACTTATTTCCATTATATGTATAATATATTATAATTAAAGCATTTTATAATATATTATACATATATAATGCATATATATGATTTCATTGTAAGTGTATTTTGAGATATATGTGTATATAAATAAATGATTGCCGCGGATCACCGATCCAGGTAAGTCCAGGGCTTCTATTTGCTGTGGGCGTACTAGGTACGGCCGCGGTCCTTAACGACCGTTTTTTTGTCGGACGTAACTTTGTCGGGGATATACATAGATATATATATATAATTTCATTCTAAGTGCATTTTGATATAAATATATATATTAATATCAAAATACAGTTAGAATAAAATTGCATATATATATATATATATATATATATACATATATAAATATATATATATATGTAAATGATTTTTACAGTTTTTTTATTTATTTTTAATTATTTATTTTTTATAATATATATATATATATACTATATAGTTTTATATATATATATATATATATATATATATACACGTGTGTAACTTTGCTCTAAGTGTATTTTTATATTAATATAAAAATACACTTAGTATGATGTTATATATAAGATATATATATTATATATAGATATAATATATGTATGTATATATATATATATATATATATATATATATCTCATATATACATATATTAAAAAAAATGTTTACTTTTTTAAAAACTTTTTTCACCAACAGGGAAAACAATGGCTCTAAAACTAATGAAGAAAACATCAACAAGGAAAGAACGTTTTCTCATGGAATATTGTATATCATTATGCCTCTCATCTCATCTAAATATTATTAAAACTTACACTGTAGCCTTTGAAACCAACAGATATTTTATATTTGCTCAAGAGGCGGCAGTAGCTGGTGATCTCTACTCTCTCCTTGAGCCCAGGGTAAGTGTTACAAAGTGTGTATGTGCGCGTGTGTGTATTATATTTTTACATATGGCAAAACATTGATAGCACTGGGGTATTCCTATTCTTATTCTGGAATGCTACAGCAAATGTCATGATGTTTTTTTTAATCTATATTTGATATTTATGTGGGTAAAGTAAGTCTTATGGCTTGACTAGTGTGCAGATCTGTGTTTAGAAATGTATTGACTATATATAGTAAATACATTGTTAAACACAGATCTGCACACCAGTCAAGCCATACGACTTACTTTTCCCCTCAGAAATCTCCAATTTGCAGTAATGTTACTACTGGGCATATGCAAATTAGTTCAACAAAGAATCACATTTTTGTCTCATTATCCATTTTATACATGGATACTTTAAAGTTTGTTTGCTATATAACAGCTTTGAAACACAACTCGGGAAGAGATACAAAGCCAGTGAACCACTCGTGTGTGTGTGTATATATGTTCTTGTAACGTAACGTATGTATAGTATGGTGTAACCATAGGTATGAACAAGTCTTTGAAGTGTGCCAAAACCGACGTATGCGGTAGGCCTGTAATAAAGAGGGCCCACCCTAGATATAAAATAATAAATTAATTGAGTTGAGGGAGTGGTGGGTGGGGCCTGCCGAAGTCAAAACTCCACGGTGATGCAGAATAAGGGGGGTGAGTTTAAATACTCCCACAACTCCAGGCAAGCCTTTACATTTGTGTTTGGTGCTATTCTTGTAAAGTAACGTATGTATATTATGGTGTAACCATAGGTATGAACAAGTCGGTTGAAGTGTGCCGAAACCGACGTATGCAGTAGGCCTGTAATAAAGAGGGCAAAAATAAGCAGTGTCTTTGCCAAAGAAAATATTACATAGATAAACATAGTGCAAAGAAAATACCTAAAGATGACAGTTTAACAAAGCCGCCCTAATTTCTAACACAGGTTGAGGTATTTACAAAGCAAATGCTGAGGACTTCCAGCGGCCCAAAGACTTGATTACATGTTTTGAAATATTTTGGCTGGTGGCTGCCCCTATCCGAAAGGAATGGCCAGAAAAAGTTGCCAGCGTTCAGACCTAGTCTGGTCAGTAACATGCGGACGTATTGCATGAATTTGGCTGTTTGTAAGACCTCTTGTGTAAGACTAGCAGCGGGATGTCAGACTGCAGTGGTAATGATTGGAGGTATGTATCCAATACATAATGTCACATATATAGGCTCAAAATGCTAAAGGACCACTATAGGCACCCAGACCACTTCAGCTTAATGAAGTGGTCTGGGTGCCAGGTCCAGCTAGGTTTACCCCTTTTTGCTGTAAACATAGCAGTTTCAGAGAAACTGCTATGTTTACCTATGGGTTAATCCAGCCTCTAGTGACAGCCTCACTGACAGCCGCTAGATGCGCTTCCGCGCTTCTCACTGTGATTTTCACAGTGAGAAGATGCTAGCATCCATAGGCTCTTGCCGCGCATGCACATTCAGACAGGGATGTCAGAAGAGTCCCAGTGCCGAGGGAGCCCGGCGCTGGAAAAAAGGTAAGGGATTAACCCCTTCCTCCCCCTTCAGTGGGACCCTGAGGGTTGGGGCACCCTCAGGGCACTATAGTGCCAGGAAAACGAGTATGTTTTCCTGGCACTATAGTGGTCCTTTAAGTCCTGAGCTACTTGCCAGACCATAAAGTTACACACCACCAGTTGCCCTGCATAACCTCACCACATTCTGCCCATCTCCACAGCCATCTGGTTACCCTGCTCTTTAGTCTGATACTTGATACATTATCATTTGCTACCTGAGATCTAACTGGCCAACCACCTATTCTAAAATCTCGCTCTTTGATGGGTCCACACTTAGATCTCACACTAGTTTTAGCTCATTTTGTGCCATTACAAAGAGAATGTGTTGCTATTTGTTTATCAGACAGCCCACCCAAAAGTCACTAAGTCAGCTATGCTAATAACCCTGTAAGTTCTCTCACACATAATAATCAAAATTTGGCAACAGATTTTGTAGTCATTATGACAGGCAACATTGTAGTATTTTTTGCCTATTAATAGTCACTAGTGATGTCGCGAACATGAATTTTTCGCGAACCCGACGAACCCGGCGAACCGCCATAGACTTCAATGGGCAAGCGAATTTTAAAACCCACAGGGACTCTTACTGGTTGAAGGGGGGCGGGTGGAGACCTACTTCCCCCTCCTCCCCGGCCCCCACCCCTGGGCGGCGGGTGGGGGCCATAAAGATAATGAGGGGGGGACCTACTATCCCCCCCCGGCCCCCACCCCTGAGCGGTGGGTGGGGGCCCTAATAACAATAAGGGGGGGACCTATTGTCGTCCCCCCGCGGCCCTAATAACAATAAGGGGGGGACCTATTGTCCTCCCCAGGCCCCCACCCCTGAGCGGTGGGTGGGGGCCCTAATAACAATAAGGGGGGGACCTATTGTCCCCCCCGGCCCCCACCCCTGAGCGGTGGGTGGGGGCCCTAAAATGAAAAATAAGGGGGGAACCTACTGTCCTCCCCCCCGTGGCCCCCACCCCTGGGCGGCAGGTGGGGGCCACAAAGATAATGTGGGGGGGACCTACTGTCCTCCCCCCCCCCGGCCGCCACCCCTGGGCGGCGGGTGGGGGCCATAAAGATAATGAGGGGGGGACCTACTGTCCTCCCCCCCCAGCCTCCACCCCTGGGCTGCGGGTGGGGGCCCTAAGTAAATTCCCCCCCCCCAAGGTGACTAGGGGTCCCCAAGCCCCTAGTCACCCACCCCCCCAAATAAAAAGTCCCTACCTAGCCCCCTCACCCTAAAAAATAGTGAGGGGGGAATAAAATAACTAACCTGTAAAATAAAAGTAAACTTACCATTCGATGTCTTTTTTTCTAAAATCTTCATTTTTCAGCCTCAAAAAATGGCCAAAAAAAAACGCATCATAACCGTCGAATTGAAAATAAAATAAAAATCCCAAGCGCAAAAAAAAAACCCGACGAAAAAGAAAAACACTATACACTATTATCCCTCACCAAGAAGGCATACAAGAGATGGAAGAAGTCCTATGGAACTTCCACAAAAGTACAAAACCTCCCTTACGTTACATACAGTAGGTCCCCCCCTCATTATCAATATGGCCCCCACCCGCCGCGCAGGGGTGGGAGCCGGGGGGGCAGTAGGTCCCCCCCCCATTATCAATATGGCCCCCACCCGCCGCGCAGGGGTGGGGGCAGGGGGGGGGCAGTAGGTCCCCCCCCTCATTATCAATATGGCCCCCACCCGCCGCGCAGGGGTGGGGGCGGGGGGTCAATAGGTCCCCCCTTATTGTTCATTTTAGGGCCCCCACCCACCGCTCAGGGGTGGGGGCCTGGGGGGACAATAGGTCCCCCCTTATTGGTATTTTTAGGGCCCCCACCCACCGCTCAGGGGTGGGGACCGGGGGGAGGACAATAGGTCCCCCCCCTATTAGTATTTAGGGCCCCCACCGGGGGGGGGGCCCTTTTTTTTTTTTAAAACAGTGAGCAGCCACAGGCTGCTCACTGTTTAATACACATGCCCCTACTCGCGGTATTGCGAGTAGGGGCACAATTTACTAAAACTAAGTAATTTTTACTTAGTATTAGTAAATTAATAGGGGGCGGACCGAACATCGCATATGTTCGCCGTCGGTGGCGAATGCGAACACGCTATGTTCGCCAGGAACTATTCGCCAGCGAACCGTTCGGGACATCACTAGTAGTCACTGGCTCAATTTTTTGTGCTTTTATTTTGGCTGTCTGAATTGCATTCCCAATTTATTTTTGTTACTGAAATTCAGTCAAACAGTGGCATGAGCTAAATTCTGCCACTCCTCCTAAAAGGAAAATTATGCTAAAATAGTTTGGAAGAGCCATATTTATTTCCATCCAGCACAAGCTTACTTTGAATCCCCTCTGCATTCTCACTTTAGTGCATAACCCTGTTTCCAAAAATTCTCACTTTAGGATATGTCTTGAATTTATTTGAATTTACTTTGAATAACCAGTGATTCTCAATGTAGTAAATATCCCTGTTAGGTAAATGATGTTGAAGTTAGCTTCCTATTCGGCAAGCTTCTTATTCAGTGATAGAAAACAGCTTCATATTTATCTAACTTTTTTATTCATTCAAAATGTATGGAATATTATGAACTGTGCAATATAATTATTACTTGATTAATACAGTATTCATATGCAAACCATATTTCTACAAATTTCTGCCATAATAATAAATAATGAAAACAATAAAAAGAATAATAAATCTTATTAGTTACATAGATTAAGTTGGCTCATTCAAATTGGCTCTTGTTGACATTACCTAAGGACAGGGGAGGCCTGGCTATGCCAGACCTTACCCTATACTATGAATCCTGCCACCTCCAAAGAGTCATGGAGTGGTCAAAAGGGAAGGTGCCCAAAATGTGGAAGGACGTGGAGGAAGCGGAGGCTGGGAGGCCACTGTCCACCTTGCCATGGCAAGCGGGGGGGGGGAGGGGAGGACGTTGCTCGCCCTACACGGCAGCGACACTGCAGGTGTGGAGGGGGGCGGCAAAAAGATACAGATTGGCGCCGTACCCGTCCCCCCTCCTCCCTTTGACCCACAACGATGACTTCCCCCCAGGCTCCGATCCCAACGCATTCAGAGATCTACTACACCATGACGACCCCAAACTATACCATCTACTCGACGGGACTGACTGCAAAACACTCCCTAACCTTCTAGAAGGAACCACTCCCACCCTACTACATCACCTCAAATATAGACAACTAAGAAGTTATGTACGCACACTCCCAGGTGGCACAGCTCTGACGAGAGATCCCACCACGTTCGAACGACTATGCATGGACCCGGACCCCCAACCACACGGGATCTCACTCCTATACTCCACACTCCAGAGGGAAACCCTAACAGAGCTACCGAAGTTCATGGGGAAATGGGAACAGACACTAGGTAAAACGTTTACTGCTGGAGACTGGGAGAAGATGTGCTACTTAACGCATCACTGCTCAGTCTTCAGCAAGACACAGGAAACGGCATTTAAGCTCCTTACAAATTGGTACTGTACACCGACCACACTCCACGCTATTAACCCAGACAACTCGGACCTTTGCTGGAGATGCAATACTGGCATAGGCACCACTCTCCACTTATGGTGGGACTGTGAGGCTATCCGACCCTTCTGGAAAGGCATACACGGTTTCCTCCAAACATTTTCTGATGCACCACCACCCTTCCTACCCGAGGCCATGCTCCTCCACCACACGAAGACCCCCAGATCACGATACAAGAAATCACTAATCATACGAATGTTAAATGTAGCCAAACAGGTGCTCCCACAATTCTGGAAGCAGACAGTCACACCCCCACTAACTACATGGTTTGCCCAAATGGAAGAGCTTAGGGCAGTGGAAGAACTTAACATGTGTGCCACTAACGCCTCTGACAAATATCTAGAAATCTGGTCACACTGGCTCCTGACGACCTCCAAAGAAGACTTCGCGCACAGACTCAGATACGTGGACCAAGCGACTGCAGACGACGACATACCCCGACAGTAACCCGACCCCCAACAGACAGAACCCTCACAATACACACACGCCCCCACAGACTGCATGAACTTCGACTCCTACACCACAAGTTGGACAATAGGTGAGGGAAACGTATCCCCCGACCTCTTAGACTGCGGCATCACGCAGAAGCCTGCGAGTTACAATCGCCTCTGCACTTGCCACAAAGGCGACTATACCGTTACTCTACCTACCACCTAAGGACAGGCGTGCCGCTGGCACGAGCACACAAACACGCATTGATACACGACGCGGCCCGAAACCTCCTGCCACGGGCACTAACTCTAGGTACATGGGGACCTGCAGGTCCATACCCTCATATATCGCACCAAGTGAAAATACTACCTAATGACTATGTTTCATGGGACCTGCGAGTCCAACAAATCACTGTTTCTAACGTTACAATGTGACCTGCGCGTCACCAATTTCTGTTTGCATGTTCATCATCTTCTTCTCCTCGAATATCTGAACGAGGCAACCTTTATACCCAATAAAAATTATATTTACAAAAAAAAAAAATTGGCTCTTGTTTCTGTAAAGTAGTACATTATATCTTCCACCTCTAAGATAACTAAATAACACATTTGCCACTTAAAGGGGACATCAAGATGTACATATACTGGAAACCCCTCTTTGTCATGCAATAATATTTAGCCTGAGCCAAACCACAATTTTGATTAAAACCTGGCACCATTAACTCAATGCATTTCAATAGGGATTTCTGAATAAGTAACCAAAGTTTTCCTATATGAAAGCCCACTTGGCTCACCCAAAATGCCATTGATTTCAATACGCTGGGGAACCCACTATGTCATCCAACAACATTAAGCCTGAGCCAAACCACATTTCGTATCAAAAACTATCACCAAAGTGGTACCATCAACTCAATGCATTTCAAAGTGGATTTCTGAATAAGTAACCAAGGTTTTCCTGTATGAAAACCATTTTGGCTCACCCAAAATACCATTGATTTCAATACACTGGGCAACCCTCTATGTCATATAACAAAATTTAGCCTGAGCCAAACCACATTTCATATAAGAAAACTGGCACCAAAGTGGCACCATCAACTCAATGCATTTCAATAGGAATTTCTGAATAAGTAACCAAGGTTTTATACATCAAATCCATCTTGGCTCACCCAAATTGCCATTGATTTTAATACACTGCGTACCCCTCTATGTCATCCAACAACATTTAGCCTGAGCCAAAGCACTTTACATATCAAAACCTGGCACCATCAACTGCATTTCAATGGGGATTACTGAATAGGTGAAGGGCATTGGGGAAGCCCCCGTATTACCACAGGCACCCAGACCACTTCAGCTTAATGAAGTGGTCTGGGTGCCTGGTCCAGCTAGGGTTAACCCATTTTTTCATAAACATAGCAGTTTCAGAGAAACTGCTATGTTTATGAATGGGTTAAGCCTTCCCCCTAATCCTCTAGTGGCTGTCTCATTGACAGCCACTAGAGGCGCTTGCGTGCTTCTCACTGTGATTTTTCACAGTGAGAGCACGCAAGCGTCCATAGGAAAGCATTGTAAATGCTTTCCTATGAGACCGGCTGAATGCGCGCGCAGCTCTTGCCGCGCGTGCGCATTCAGCCGGCGGGGCGTAACGGAGGCGGAGAGGAGGAGGAGAGCTCCCCGCCCAGCGCTGGAAAAAGGTAAGTTTTTACCCCTTTCCTCCTTCCAGAGCCGGGTGGGAGGGGGACCCTGAGGGTGGGGGCACCCTCAGGGCACTATAGTTCCAGGAAAACGAGTATGTTTTCCTGGCACTATAATGGTCCTTTAAATAAAGGACATTATTTTATACACCGCCATTACAGGTCTTGTGGTATATTAATACCATTGATGTCATGCAAGCT
The DNA here is from genome assembly GCA_933207985.1 of Pelobates cultripes. NCBI lineage: Eukaryota > Metazoa > Chordata > Amphibia > Anura > Pelobatidae > Pelobates > Pelobates cultripes. The sequence continues at coordinate 64,036,299 of OW240921.1, read as the reverse complement.
ATGAGTTGGCATCACATCATCGGTTATTGTTTACCATCAAGAGCTGCTAGCCTCTGGCTTAACCCCTTCAGGACCGCACTGTTTTGGTCATGTTGCACGTTAAGCCAAAAAAGAAATATCCAGGCACTCAAGTGTTAAAGCCGCAGGCAGATTTTAATGGAACAAGGAAAGCAGCAACGTTTTGACCTTCACATAGGTCTTTGTATATATATATATATATATATATATATATATATTTCTTATTATTTAGATTTATTTATATATACATAGATGTATATATAATTTAATTTGAAGTGTATTTTGATATAAATATTTATATTAATATCAAAATACAGTTAAAATAAAATTATTTTTAAGTTTCTTTTAATTTATTTTTATTTACTTATTTATATTTTATAATAATATATATATACTATATATATATAGTTATTATATATATAAATATACACGTGTGTAATTTAATTTAATTTAATTTAATATGTATATAAATTAATATAAAAATACACTTAGTATTACATAATATATATAAGATATATAGACATATATTATATAGATATAATATATAGACATATTATGTCATAATATATAATTATATATTTTTTTATTAACAATTTAATTTTTTTATTTTACACATGCAGGGAGGCTGCCTGTCAGCACAGGCAATCCCCCTGCAGGCAGATACTTGGACGCCTATTGCAGCCATGTGACAGCTCTGTTAGTGTCCTAATTCGCAGAGGGGGGACTGTGTGGGCTGTCAGGCAGTCCCCCCAGACTGATAGCAACGGCGGCGATCAGGTAAGTAAATAATGCCGTTATGACGGTTCAGGACAGTAATCGGTCCTCAAGGGGATGTTTCCGATGGCGTTTCTTAAGGGGTTAATGCCACGTGTATCATGCTTTCATGTTCACAGTGTGGATGGCCACATTGATTGGCAGGGAACCACTGCCATTTAAGAGGAGTTAGGGCTACAACATCTTGGTGATTGCTGAATAGCCTAATATAATGGGCCAGTCGATTCACATAAGTGCTCCGAAATGTGTCGACTCATAAATGTTTCTCTGATGTTTAATACAACTCCATCACTTATCTACAACCCTGCAACTGCCTACGTGCCTTGTCATTCACATCACACACACAACAAAGATGAGTGAACTGCTCACTGGACCCCAATGTATAAGACAGATGGGTGCCTAGTGTATTTAAATCAATGTAAATGTGGGAGAGCCATGATGGTTTTTATATAAGAGCACCTTGATTACTTATTCAGAAATCCCCACTGAAATGCATTGAGTCGATGGTGCCAATTTGGTGATAGGGTTTGATACAAAATGTGGTTTGGCTTAGGCTAAATGTTGTTGGATGATAGAGGGGACCCCAGTGTATTTAAATAAATGTCATCTTGGATTAGCCAAGATGGGTTTAATGTAAGAAAAACTTGGTTACTACTTCAGAAATCCCCATTGAAATGTATTGAGTTGATGGTGCCACTTTGGTGCCAGTTTTTAATCAAAATTGTGGTTTGGTTTATGCTAAATATTATTTTATAACAAAGAAGGGTGGCCAGTTTATAGAAATCAATGCCAACATGGCCAAGATGGATTTAGTTTAAATGGCAATGTTTTGAAAGTGGTATATTGATGCCACTTTAAGTGGCAAAAGTGTTATTTATTTATTTATTTTTATTTAGAGGCGGAAGATATAATGTACCAATTTGAATGAGCCAACTTAATTTATGTAACTAATAACATTTATTATTCTTTTTATTGTTTTTATTATTTATTGTTATAGCACAAATGTGTAGAAATATGTCTTGCATATGAATACAGTTCAAAATATTTCCATACATTTTGAATGAATAGAAACGTTAGATGAAGCTATCTTCTATCACTGAATAAGAAGCTGGCCAAATAAGAAGCAAACTTCATCATGATATCTAAAGCAGGATTGCGGCATATGGATAGTTTGCTGCAGTGATTGACTGACCTCTAGTGGTTGTAGACATGAATACTACCACAATAAGAGGGTTTTTCACTAAAACTCCAATTTTCACTAATTAAATCTAAACTTCAAAAATAGTCAAGTTGTAACTAAAAACTAATTTTTCCAGGTCAGATACTTTTTGTTCATTCAAATTTAATTTGCAAAAACTGAGAGTTTAGTGAACAAATCAATAAGAATTAGTAATGTTGGAGTATTTTCGAAAACATTAAGAATGCCTAAAAACTATCAAATGGCACTTACTTATGTAGAAAGACTGTTATTTATTAAATACACTTAATTGTTTTATAATAGTGAAGAATTGCTCACTGCAGATAAAAGATATATAATCCAGGTAAATGCTATATAGATGTAGCTATTTTTATTCTTGTTTGAAAGTCAATCATACATAATCAAATCTTTGCTTTTAACCCCTTGACGACCGATGACGGTTCAGGACCGTCATTGGAAACATCCCCTTGGTGACCGATGTCAAAACGGTCTGGGGGTACTTACCTGATCGTCGTCGGTCCCCCGGCGGCGATCAGCGCTCCTCCCGGTCCGGGGGGACTGTCTGTCTGCCCAGGCAGTCTCCCTGCGGCAGATCAGGACCCCGCGGTCACGTGATCGCTCGATCACGTGGCTGCAATAGGTGCCTGTGTATCTGCCTGCAGGGGGGACAGTCTGTGCTGACAGGCAGTCTCCCTGCAAGTAGAAAATCACAAATAAAGTTAAAAAAAATCAGTGTAAAAAAAATAATAATAATTTATGTGTATGTATATATATATATATATATATATATATATATACATGTATTATATCTATATATAATATATGTATATATATCATATATATAATATCATACTAAGTGTATTTTTATATTTATATTCATATGTTAATATAAAAATACACGTATAATTAAATTACACACGTATATATACAATATATATAATAAGTATATATATTGTATATACATATATATATATATTATAAATTATAAATAATATGTTAATAAAAATAAATAACAAAAAGTAAAAATAATTTTTAATAATTAAAAAAAAATATATATATGTAATTTTATTCTAACAGTATTTTGATATAAATATATATATATTTATATCAAAATACACTTATGATATATATATATCTATGTATAAATAAATAAAAATAATACAAAATATACATATGTCCATATACATAATTGAAGTGGAAAAATCAATTAAAGTATTGATTATTTCTTTGTGTATCTGCCCCTGGCCAAATCAATGAAACAATGCGTGCACGCTCCCTGAAGTAATTCACACCAGACACAGGTTCCAGGTTGTTGAATAACTTGAGGAAAGTTTATTCAGAGGGGACGGCAAGTCCCTTTTAAAGCAAAATTACATCATAAGCATTGTCAGAGATAACATGGAATAATACATCAATTATTGGTTAGGTGTTAAGTGGTTGCTTCAATGCTCTGCCTACTGTAGGTGATGTCACCGGGGCCATGAGGGTCTCCCACGGTTTACCGGCGCCATCTTGGTGCACGAGGTAGTTAGTCGATGTTAGGAAGGAGAAAGGGAGGGGAGGGGGAAGGAGCTAGAAGCTTCCAGCAGCCATCTTAATTATAACGTGTGTGCTTAGCTATATATATATATATCGTGAAATGAGTAAATAGACATTTTTCACTAACTAGGAAATATGTGTAGACCTTATTTCCACAACAGTCCCCCCTAAAATGGCTATTTACCATAACAACTGCTACTGTCCCTAATATGTCCCTAGTTGCCTGCAACCTATCTGCCTTAACTAGCATCGAACACTTCACTCCGCGGGTAACCCGCAGTGGCTAGTCCACTACATCTCCACACGTGAGACTTGCCAGTTAAGACAGACGCTTTCCCTATACTGTCCCTACAGGAAAGCAGTTGTCTGTTTGAACTGATGTGATTGAAGGGGTGTATGTGGAGTATCATCTTCGAGGTCTGTGATGTCTTGGTGTATGAAAGTAGGGGTCACGTCATCTATAGTCTTGTCTACCGCTTTCTGTAGATACTTCTGTATGCAGGGGAATATGCAACAGGTCAGAAATAAGAAAATGACGATCATTATGAGAACAGCTGTCCCCACCTGGAAGAGGGTCCTTTGCCAACCATTCATCCATCCAAACCATCTGTCCCAAGTGTCAATGACTCCTGAATTTTTCTTTAGCTCGTCTGCAAGACTATCTAGCTTCTCTATGGCCATAGTCACCTTACCATTGGGCCCAGTGTTGTCTGGAATGTATGTGCAGCATGTCATGGTCTCAGGGAGGATTTTACATACACCCCCTTTCTCAGCTAAAATCATATCTAGGGCCATTCTGTTCTGAAATGTCATTTGGGTAGTGGCTTGTAATTGCTCTGCCAGGCCCTGTAGGGCATCCCTAGTGTAGTTGACAAAACGCTGTTGATTATAGTAAATGTAGTTAATCCAATTGACATTTTTGTTAGCAGTTATCATTGGAATTAGGGACTCAAATCCTGCTGCCACTTCATCTCTTGCTTTGAATTCGTTAGGCACCCCCCCTTGGCACACCTATGGCATCAATATACACATGGGGGTCGAAACTCCCTCGAATAGGAGTCTCTCGTTTGGTTCTAGAGTGTACATGTGTGAGGTTTAACGTGTTATGGTCACCATCTGGAATGATATGGATAGGCATTATGACTTTAGTTAGGGCACACTCCCCCCACCATTGCCCAGTTAATTGGGACCTCAATTGTTTATCCCCACATAACCAATAGATATCACCGATTGTCTTTGTGTGGTTCATTAGCAGTGATACAGGTGGATTATGGTAAGTTGAGCAATATCCTGATGGGAATTTGCCCAGATACAAACCGGTGTTTTTAGATATTGTATAACATGTGTAATTACCTGGGTAGATGGTGACTCCATCAGGTGGTTTTACATGTCCGTGAGTGATCGGGTAAATTCTCTTCCACGATTCACATGTCGAGGAGTTGGTGACGGACTGTGTGTAAAGGCTCAGAACACATGATTCTACTTCAGGAGGCAAATTCAGAGGAACTGTTCCCAGATGTGGCCTGGCTCCTCCACACACGTAACAATTGGTTTTATTGTGTGAGTTGGCATTATACCTCATCCATTCTAGCCACAAATTAGTGTCTGAAAAAACAGTTTCCACTGCCATAGTGTCTTCAAAGGTGGGGTTGGCTATAGCTACCATGTCATGTAGTGTCTTAATATGTGGTTTTAATGGGTTAACGATCATGTGAGTGGTCCCTACCCAGTCTGGGGAGGTGAGCATGTCTTGTAGGTAGAATGTCCCCAGTGCATTGTGTGAGCCACCTCCCTTCCAGTACATCCCCATCACATATTCCCCCGCGTCCCTTGGACTAGGGTGTTCTATATTCAGGGTAAGTTTAATGGGAGTTGACCCTGTGGGTTTACTCAGAGTCATTCTAGAAAGTAGGGGCTTCCCGTCTTTGTCAAGTCTGTCTAGTGCAACCTGAGGTCTGTAGCCCCATGGTCTACCTGTATTCCACCCGGCAGCTTTCCATGAACTACAGTGGTGTCCCCAAGCTCCTCCAGTCACACAAATGTATGGGTCCTTTTTGTTAGGTATGTCTTTGTATATGGCTGCATGTTGTGTCTGTGGGAATGTACAGGTAACTATGTCACAGTAATCAAAGGTGTATGGAGCTACATCAGTATCAGAAGAATTGTACCAGAAAGTGTAAACATGATTATCTTTGGTTATGGCCACTTGTTGGGCCCAGGCAAAACGCAACAATATAAGAAAACACAAGACACATAATAAATTCATGTTTCAACAAGATCAGCTTCTTCCGGAGCAGGCACTTTTTTGCAATGTGAAGCGTGTATCCAGGAACTTTTTCCAGCTAGTTTAACTGATGTTGCTGTAATCAGGAGCACTTGATAAGGACCATCAAATCTCGGTTCTAGGGTGTGTTTCCTGAGGAACTTCTTAACCATAACCCAGTCACCCGGAAGCAGCTTGTGTGTACCTGTATTCGACTCAGGATCTGGAATAGAAGAAAACACTTGGGCATGTATCTTGGTCAAGGCATGTGAAAGGGCAGTCACATAGTCTACCATAGCGTCTGACTGAATCTGAAGCTGTTGGGGAAAGTAGCAACCTAACCTAGGTGCTGTACCAAACAAAATCTCATAAGGTGACAAACTGTATTTTCCTCTGGGAGTGTACCTTACACTGAATAACGCTAGTGGGAGACTCTCGGGCCAGGGCATGTTAGTTTCTTGTGACATTTTAAGCATTCTGGCTTTCAAAGTGCCATTCATGCGCTCTACCTTACCACTACTCTGTGGGTGATATGGTGTGTGGAATGCAAGGGTCACCCCCAGTGCTGACCAGACTTCCCGTGTTAGCGAGGCAGTGAAGGAGGTCCCTTGGTCACTTTCAATTACTTCTGGAACCCCGTAGCGGCAAACAATGTCTGTCAAAAGGTACTTGGCTGTAGTCCTCGCGGTGAGATTAGTCACTGGGAAGGCCTCTGGCCATCCTGAAAACATGTCCACTATAACCAGTGCATATTCATGACGTCCGCTCTTTGGCATTTGAATGTGGTCAATCTGAATCCTCTGGAACGGGTATTGTGGCTTGGCTAGATGATTAGGTGCAGTCTTTATGACCTTTCCAGGATTGCACTTAGCACATATAGTACAAGATTTGCAGTAATTCTGTGTTAAGGTAGTGATGCCTGGTGCTTCAAATTACTTGTCAATCAGTGAGTTCATCAGGAGCTTTGACAGCTGTGCTGGCCCATGGGCCCATTGGACCACCGCTGGGTACATACTTCTAGGTAGGCAGAACTTGAGATTAATGGTGTAAACTTCATCACGGAGTATTGCTCCTTTGTTCTTCCAACTTTGTTTCTCCTGAGAAGTGGCGGCAGCTTGTTGTTCCTTCAGCAGCCTGAGATCTGTAGGCAATGTTTGCATAGTGTAAATGGGTAATGTATCTGTGGCCACTCTTCTGTCCACTTCCCATCCTTGTCATGCTGCCTCTTTGGCTGCCTGATCAGCTAGGTTGTTGCCACGTGCTTCTTCTGTGTCTAATCTTCCATGAGCTTTTACTTTCAATACTGCCACTTCTGCTGGGAGTTCCAATGCGTCCATCAGTTCTGCAATGGCTGCCCCATGTTTTACTGGGGTACCGGTGGCTGTAAGAAATCCTCTGGTCTTCCAGATTAAGCCAAAATCGTGTGCCACTCCCAGGGCATATCTTGAATCCGTATAAATGTTGACACGTAGGCCTTCGGACAGTTTGCAGGCCACAGTCAAGGCTGTTAACTCGGCCTCTTGGGCAGACTTAGTTGGTTGTAGGGCAGCTGCTTGTAATATTTGACATCCTGTGGTGACTGCATATCCAGTGTGGTATTGTCCTTGTTCATCAGCAAACCTTGAGCCATCCACAAATAGTGTTTGATCCGGGTTGAGTAATGCAGCTTCATAAACAGTTGGTAGGTGTGTAGTTTCCATTTTCATTTGTTCAAAACAGTCATGGGGAATATCGATGAGGTTGCAGTCTATGGTGGGTGGGTCCTCACAGGCCTCTGTGTGGTACCTGGAGTATCCTGTTGTGCAGTAGTTAATGGTCTTTTTATTTATTCCCATAGAAGTCAGTTGTTCTTGAGTCATTTGGTTCCAAGTTTTGGCCATCGGGCCTAGGTTCTCCCATAAGGTGTTGTGGGATTCAGTGAGAGATATGTGTGGGATAGCTGTTTCCCAATGGTGGTAGAAGTGTGCTACATTATCTGGAAGGTGAACCAAAATGAGCATGGTACCTGTAGAGTCCCAAAATAAATCAGTCAGGGTAATTTGAATTTCTTTGAGCTGAAATAGTTCTTCCTCATAGTCCACATCAGGACTTGGTTCGTCCCTAAACCACAAGACACAGTGGAGTGGTTCATCAGGGGGAGGTGTGAACACGGGCAACTGTAAATCTGCTCGAACATCTGGGTTGATATCCAGGCTGTACCAGTGATGCACAATTCCCCCCTTGGGAAGTGGCAGAAGAGTGGCTGGGTTCAGGGAAAGGCATCTCTGGAGTTTCACATTATCAGGTAGGAGTAAGGATGTCTCTAGGCGAAGGTGACGTTGGGAAGAAAGGTGTTTAGGTCGAACTTGCTGTAGGATTGCAGTAATGTCGTGAGGGGCCAGCACTGTGAGGTGATGGCCAAGAACAAAGTCATTGGTCTTGTCCAGGAGAGCGCTGGCGGCAAACACCGCTCGGAGGCAAGAGGGGCTTCCCCTTGCAACAGGGTCAAGCATGCAGGAAAAATAGCCAATAGGGCGTTGTCTAGATCCATGTTTCTGGGTGAGGACTCCGGAAGCATGTCCTGATTTTTCTGAAACAAACAGGTGGAAGGGAAGTCGGTAGTTGGGCAGGCCCAAGGCAGGTGCAGAAGCAATAGCTCTTTTCAGAGTATGGAAACAGGTGATAGTTTCTTCTGTAAGATGAAAGGGCTCTGTGACGAGACCAATCTCGCCACATTGCATTGGAGAAGCCTGGTTGCTCGCCTGCTGCCTTTGGACTATGGCCCCCTTTTAAAAGACTTTATTTTTGCCTGCAGAAAAGCTGTATTCGTGCTTTTCTGCCTGGGTTTCAGTAGATTTGTTTGAATGTGTTATACCCCAGATAGGAATCCCATGGAGCCCATTTGTATGAAACTGACTGTAAAGACTTTGGCTCCATGGCGATTAAACTGTATTCGTGTGGTCTGAGCGCCATTCACTTAATAATGTGCGCTCAGACCTGAGCTATCTGGGGATATGTTACATGTCTGTGTTTTATGTAATAAATGTGACTTTATGTATTTTAAAGTGTTTTGTGTCTTTTTGCAACCATGTGCTTAATGGAGTCTTGTGTCTATCCTGGGAGATAATTGAATTACTTTTGAACCCCTTGTCTGATTTGTGCCATTTTTGAATATGTTGTTCCCCTGAATGGATTGATTGTGCATATGTAATTTTATGTGAATGTGATGTATGGTTTTAGAGTTATGAAAGTTGGGTAGAAAGTATGTTTTAACTGTATGTGTAATTGAGTTTCCTCTCAGGATAAGGGGAGGGAATATGTGGGATGTAACTGTGATGTGATTGGTTGTTTTATACCTCCCTGTGGGCGGTCCTGTATTTGCAAGACTGTAATAAAAACCAGGCTGGGTGTGCCAGCACCTCAGACCACTGCTTGACCCCCAACACGGAGCCTTGAGCCTTGTCTCGTTCTTGGGG